>OY744539.1:44267855-44275355 GCA_963556195.1 Sepiola atlantica
CTCTATCTATCAATATATATATATATATATATATATATATATATATATATATATATATATATACATGTGTGTGTGTGTGTGTGTGTGTCTGTGTATATGTGTGTATATAAACTAAATAAACCTCTGTGCTAACTTAAAGAAATTTATAATACATATATATATATACATGTATATAATATACATGTATATATATATGTATATATATATACATGTATATATATGTATATATATACATGTATATATATATATATATATATATATATATATATATATATACATATCTTATATTCGTGTCTATATTACTACAAACTACAATTTGCCGTAAAATTATCATAGCAAAGAATCTTGCGTTCTGCCTATCTGTCTCTCCAATTACTCTATTTTCTCTCTCTCATCTCCTTCTCTGTCTACATACGTATACGTTTCATCTTTCCGGAATCGTCAGTGTAGAGATACTTATTCAAGCCGGTCACAGGATTCGAAACGCTAGAAAAGGGAGTCATGTTTTTAATACAGAATCCCTCCGACACCCTAAACTTTGCAGTCACAATTAACAATTACTTCAATCGGTTCGATAGTCAACCGACGTCAACAGTGGTCAACATATGAAGGAACATGTATTGAAGCTATGATTTTGACGGCTGTATTAACACTAGTCACTAGAGTGGCCAGCCCAAAATCGGGGCGACAAATATATATATATATATATATATATATAGTAATTTATGAAAATATATTTATGGTAATTAAACTACACAGAGGCGTCCGCGCTTCCTCTGTTTCCATAACTTATGAACTAGCTCTACTCACGTATCGAGCACTGTTGAAGTAAATACTGAAAATTGACACATAAAAAAATATATCTCTTTAGTACATTCTATCTGGATACATGAAATAATATATATATATATATATATATATATATATATATAGTAAGTAAGCTATGAAAATATATTTATGGCAATTAAGCTACACAGAGGCTCCCGCGTTTCATCCCCCGGGGGGAATCTTCAGGCTAAAATGCCGGGGATGAAACGCGGGAACCTCTGTGTCGCTTAATTGCCATAAATATATGTTCATAGCTTACTACTTAGCTCTACTTACGTTTCGCGGACTGTTGAAGTAAATATTTAAAATTGATACATAAAAAATATATGTCTTTATAACATTTTATGTGGATACATGAAATACTAATATATATATATATATATATATATATATATAATATATATATATATATATATATATATATATATATATATATATATATATATATATATATATATATATATATATATATATATATATGGGAAGAGAAGGATGAAGGTAATCCGACGTGATGGGAAAATGAAAAAGGAAAACCAAAAAATGGATGTTTTTTATGTGTACATCAACGTTTCGTCTTTACAAGCCAAAATCACTAAATACATCCACAACAAATTTCGGCGAAGATTATTGGAAACTGCCCTCATCACCGCCTCCACCACCATCAAGCAACAAAATGGTTTCATTAACCTATCACCCTTAATAAGCAAGATCATCCTCACAGAACAAAGACTCTTGCCTGATCATAGTTTACTTTTATTTTCATCTCCAACCTTTATGAAACTCTTCCATTTACTCACTCTCTTCCTTTTTCTCCTTGAATCTTCATTTTCTCCTTACTTTTTCCGTTTTTTCCCTCACATTTTTAACACTGCAGTCCAAATAAACTTTCTCATGTTCCAAATATTTCAAATATTCCATACCCACCCTTTCAATCACCGCCCTCCCCCCTCCAATCCCTCACTCATTGCTATCATTTTCCAAATATTTCAAATATTTCACACCCTATCACAACAAATCCTCCCTCTCCCCCTCTCAACTATTTTCTCCCATACCCCTTCTTAAATTCCCTCATTTTCTCAAAACACTCTCTAAGACCATAACTTTCGCCCATCCACCAAAATCACAGCCCCCTCTCCCTCTCTTCCCATCCTCCTTTCCCTGCATACACCCCCCATACACAAACATTCCAACTTACTTTTCCCCTTCAATCTTGACCGCAGCCATCTGGTCAAACACCCCCCTCCCCCCTCTTCCTCCACTCCCTCTCTGCCATCCACTTTACCCCTGCTCATCCCCCCACCTCTTTCTCTTACCACCAGCCACAGTAGTCCTTGCTCACCCCATCCTTCCATTTTTCCCCCACTCAATTTCTTCAACATTCATTTCTATTTCTCCAACAAGTACGGACGTCCACCCAGTAGGGGCCATTATTTCATTTTATTTTTCCTCCCAATATGTCTACCCTACATATATCTGTACTTGCATGACATTTTTTCTCTATTTTATCATCCTGATGAAGTCTTATAAATAAAGACGAAACGTTGATGTACACATAAAAAACATCCATTTTTTGGTTTTCCTTTTTCATTTTCCCATATATATATATGTATGAATATTGTACAATCTAATAAGTAATATGACGATTACGTTGCTTCAACTATGTTGAACTTTTTAATGTTTGCAAAAACAGTAATTAGTCTCAAGTTTAATAATTTCTAAAAAAAATTTAGCCTTGAACCAGACGGGCCTACGTTTTTCGCCGTTCAGTAGTATTTCCCGTAGCATTGGCCTTCCTCTACTTCTTTCTCTCCGCATCTCTTGATTTCTTTATTTGCGATCTTTTGTTTGATGGAGCTATTTTCTTTTAGCCACAAGTTCCTTGCCTCTGTCAGAGCTCGGACAGAGATCCGGGAAAATTGATTGACAGAAATAGAAGTTTTTTTGAATCCCCTTGAAGGTTATGCGTGGCAACTCGCGCGCCATTCACACACACACACACACGTCCAATTCCACAAACATACGGGCCCAAAAATGGGCAAATACTTGTAAACATACAGACACGTTCGATCATTTTATTTAAAAAAATATATATCCATTCTTTTTTTGATTAAAGAAGAAAGAGAGGTTTATCATGGATACTGACAGTGACTATGGAAGTCGGCAAGTCGAGTTTAAATCCAATCAAATGACAGTGACTATGGAAGCCGGCAAGCCGAGTTTAAATCCAATCAAATGACAGTGACTATGGAAGTCGGTAATTCGAGTTTAAATCCAATGCCATGAATTCACAAATGGAAACTCGTGTAACATTGTGTAGGTGGTTTCGTTAACCTCCACAGACTGGGTGTCGTGATCTTCATTTGTCTTTCTTGTATACAAATTAGAAGTAGCTAATTGAATAGTGACGTTTTTCAACAATGGGGACAATAGCCGTCAATAAATGTGGGTCTTTTCTTCAGTTTTTCTTTTTTTCACGAATAATAAAAGTAGTAAAACAGAACCACACATAACTCCAGCATTTTAGAACAAGTTACATCCAGATGAATTTTATTCATTGGTTTGAACACCTCGAAAATCGAGTATGTAGTTTGACACAGAATCAAGAGGCCGTACCGATCTCGCTTCTCTGCCACGTCCTTGTTCTACTTTTGGTACACGTTCGTCTTATCTTAAACTGTTGTTATTAACCCCAACAAGTTATACTACCATTGAGACGTAAATGGGCTACTGTGAATTAGGAGTTACATTTATAAGGGCATCCTAAGTAGGGAGTTGTGCAGCGAGATGTCTGATCACATTACATTTAATTTCTGCTTGTTAGTTCAGTCAGTGAAAACAGGGAGCAGGGAGTCAGTTCAAGAGAAGAAACTATAGAGTAGAAAGCTTTCCTGCATATAGTTAGGATCCTTAAAGTGAAAGGGTGGACTTTTTTCGGATGTTCTGGTTGCTTGGGGGTATGCCCGTTGAGTTGGGACAAGTGTAGCAAGTTCGTCTGAACACAATCTATTGAAGCACTTGTAAAACAAGCACGGTGATTCAACATCGCAGCGTTGTAATAGGGGATGGGGTTTGGTAGACAGACCTATTAAATTAGAGGCTATCTTTTACACCCTGTCTAAGAGGGGAAGCCCACATGTGGCAACACTACTCAGTACATGACCACATTATAGCTATGTAAAGATATGGAATACTGGCAGCTGATACAAGTTTTCTAGCCAGGTAGAGGGAGCCAACCTTCTTTGCGGCAGAATTTTCTCAAACTTGATTTTTCATGGAAAATTCCATGATCTAACTTATTTTAACCTTGCGTAGAAATTTCTGTTTTTAACTTTAGTTTTCCACAGCCCAAATCGAAAATCGCTACACAAGAATCCGTTGCCAATAGGTCCTGTGTTTCTCTATTAAATAGCCTAATATACAGTTACTACATCTTCCATTATAAATATCTAACTTCGGCATTAAGTTTATGAGTTTATCCTTCGTAAAAAAGGCAATACAGATTAAACTGAATCTAGATTCATGGCAATGAAAAGTTGGATTCTTTTTAATACTAATAATTCATTACTTATCAAGTTCAAAAGTTACGCGAGGATAAGCAAGGGGACGGCTCGACAAGTATTTGTTGATATTGGACGTGAGGACAACTATGTTGTAGTCCGCAGGAAAGAAGTATTGTGGTATATTATTTTACAAATGAGAAGTTTATAGAATGACGTTTGGTTTGGTTTTAGGTACACAGAGGATAAAAAAGGAAATGTTTTCTTCATTGTGGTAGGGAGACGAGTTCTTGTTGTGAATGTCGTACAAGGAGGAACCAGATAGTTGAGGTTAGTCAAGCACCTACCATGAACATAAATATAGAGTAGAGAAAGACTCTCGTTTTGTGAGTAAGGAAGAGAACATATCACCCCACTTGATTGCGAAGTCGGTTTTGCAGTCTGTCAAGGCAGGAAAAATGCTCTGTGCAGCACCTCTCCAGATGGGGCAGCAGCACTCCATCTAAGGGCGTATCTGACTCTTATACGGTAGAGGAGTGCGTCGGGTGTCAGGTACTTTCTGAGGTAGTATAATGATGAATTAATGTTTATTTTACGGCATATCAACACCTTTGGAGTCTTTTAGTGCCGAAATATCATCCTTAACAAAAAACTAGTACATCGAATTAATTTTCGCGTATTTTATTGATAGCTGCGCTAAATTTAAATTTCCGTATCCTATTTAAAATATTACAATGATAAAAACACAAACAAAAAACATGAAAGTATAAAGATTCACAGGCACCGCAAAGTGCGAATAGCTAGTCAAAAAGAAAGGTAGAAAAAAAGAGTGTTTGTTTGTAGGTTTTAAGACGTGTCGGCCATCGTTGGCTTATTTTATTCCGAACTCCTATGTTTGCTTTGTATACGTTTTTTTTATGGAAATCGCTCCAGACAAGGCATGAAGCTACTTGATGTATGGGGCTAAGAAAAATACTACTTTAATATTACAAACTAGCAAACGATAAGTGTTAGATGGATAGATTCCGACCCAGAAAACAGCAATTCTTCCCCATTTGTCAGAAAACATCGCTCATGGAATGAGAGGATTAAAGAAAAAAATAAGGGACGCGAGAGTTACGAAGTTGCTGAAAGTAAACTTTCTACTCTCATTAAATTTCTTTGTAGTCATATATAGGGATCCTAAGAGATACTATTACTCTGGATAAAAGTAGACCTATCAGTAATAGGTCACTCGATAATAAGGGTTAATGAGACGGGATGATTGTCAGCCAAAATATGAGGAACAATATGGGAGTAGTAACATTGATCACTGGTATTAAGTGTGTTTTATTGCTTTTGGGGCGCTCTATGAAAAGAATTTGTTAGCATTGGGTTTGAAGATGATTATCTTGTAATCAGCAAGGAAGCAGTCCCGATAGAATGTGTTCCACATGTAATTTGTTCAAAATGTTTAATTACATTTTTTTAACAACTAGTCTGCAAATAATATATTTTATTTAATTAAGAGATGGGACCCTGTCGGGTATTATCACACCGGGTCAGAATGGAACTGGGTATGATGGTAACGAATGGGTGAGTCCACACTCCCCAGATTTTCTGAAATCGTGGCCTGCACCGTAAGTTTCAGTTGAAGGTTATAGCAAGGACCAGATAGAAAGTAACCAACAAATAAATATGAAGTAAAGAGAAAGAGAAAAAGAGAAAGTAAGAATAAAATACGAACGATAAACAAAACAAAAAAAAACATTAAAGAAAGAAAGAAATGAAAAAAGAAAGAGAAATCAGAAAGAGATGAAACGATGATAAGTCCTGGAATAAGAACACGTAAAAAAAAACGACTGCGTGGATTATACAGAAACGGATATAAAAATTAAGAAAAAAAACAGCCGAGAAAATGGCCGCTATGGAAACCAAGGATCAAAATCCCATGATGGCTCAGCTCTCATCTCGCCTCTTTCGTTTTAGCCGCACTGCCCTAGGCCGTTTTTAGAAATCCATTGTGATGACTTCACATGTCACAACATTACCCCCCCCCCCCATCCGCATTACGCTCTCAAAATAGACAGCATCAAATTTCAAGAATCAGACGCCATGTTTCCTTCGTCCATTTTTTCTTCATCATCGGAAAAGAGGAGCAAGACTACAAAAAGAACAGGAATAAATTGGCATGAAATAACCCTAACCCTAACCCTAACCCTAAGCCAAACTCGAACAAAAACAATAAGATTAGAAAAAAAGGAGTGGGTCTTAGTAAACACCTAAAATTAGAAGAATAGTTATGAATAATAAAAAATAGTTTTCAACATGAAAGGGTAAATTCATGAATTCATAAATCAATTAGTCAGGGAATATTTATTGCGCTCTTATGACTTCTGTTTGGATATGATTTTTAATAGTTTGAATTTTAAAGGTTTGACTTGGTAAATCCATTTCTAATTCGGACTCATTTTGAGCTTGAATTAGAAACTTCTTTGAATTCTACCGTCATCAAAAACTAACACCGGTTTAACTTATTTGTCTAAGCTCTGTCGAAGCTTGTTTTTATCAAGCGAAATATTAGCTTAAAAAATCAAGATGAAGAAAAAAATAAAGGAAAGTTATGCCTTAAACCTTATGTCAGTTGGTGATTCCCTTACAAATAGGTTTTACCCAAGATAGGGATACACATATAATATTATAAAGTAATATATATATATATATATATATATATATATATATATATATATATATATATATAGAGAGAGAGAGAGAGAGAGAGAGAGAGAGAGAGAGAGATCCAGTAGTTACTTCAGTAGTGCTTAATATGAAGATAGGGCTCAGTAATACTTTCTTTTTGAAGCAGCAGCGTCTTATGATTTCTTCCTGTAAGCCTCACATGTGAAATGAGTCGTAAGTTTAAACATTGTATAGTTGTGTTTAATTATAACACTGCACACTGTAAAATAACCTTTAAATACATATCATATAATATTTAAAAGTATGTTTTCTATTGCAATTATAAACCTTTTCAAAGAATACGATATACATTTTTTTTTACTTCAATAGGTTCTCAGAAATCAAGGAGCACTTTCCTTGGGCTAACACTTGCCCTCTATATGAGATTCAATCAAGAGTCTCCTCTATATCTCAGTCGTTTAGTTAGTAAAGAAGTGAAGAACACTAGTTTTCTTCT
>OY744539.1:44285355-44340355 GCA_963556195.1 Sepiola atlantica
CTAAGCCTGTCATTCCTAGTAACCTTGAGGATTGCTCTAAGATATTTCATCTCAAACACCAACAGGGCTCTGATTCCTTGTTCTCCAGTCTCTGAACCGTATATGGCTATTGACAGAATGAGTGCCTTATACAATCTAACCTTTAGAGTTCTGGACATGTCTCTCGAAATCTATATTACGTTTCTTAAACGGCGAAATGCCCGTGACGCCATGCATATCCGATGCAAGACATCTAATACACAGTTGAAAACTAGACTGCCAAGAAACTTGAACTTGTTTATATATATATATATATATATATATATATATATATATATATTGTGTGTATATTTAAACAGCATTTTCTCATTTATGCGAACATTGTTATAATTAACATAATTTGTCTGTTTAATAATTTTTCTTTTCTGGTGGTCTTTTTTTCTATTAAAGTCAAAAAGATTAATAAATGTTCCATAGGTATGACGAATGTTTTCGATTCTTCATCGAATCATTGTCAGGTGTCAAGAGCTAATGAACAAAAAAGTTGGAGAAAGAAGAACATTTTTTGAAAGACAGCGGAGAAATGCGTTTTCGTATTGTTCCAGGAAAGACGTTCAAAATTTAAATTCATCAACGACAGAGTGGAATCATAGAAAAAATCGCATTACGTTAAGCATTTTAAAATGTTGTTACTGATTTCATACGTGATGTAATTATTTTTTGGTTGTGTTTTTATGTAGATAACTTCCATTATTTTTAATTTTTTTAAAAATTGGTTTCGGAATGTAATATTTTAGTGTTATTAGCTAGAATTTGTCTTAACCCAAAAGGTGGGCAGTTATATTTTTGTAGATGTTGGTAAATAGAGCTAGCCTTTACAAGATGCATGGTAGGGCGGCGGGATAGGGTAGTACTTGTAAAACCAATGTAGCTATTAGCTTTATTATTATTATGGAAGTTACATTCTCCCAAACATATACTATTGTAATCAAATTCAACACAACTTAAGATTAAAATAAAAATCCATGAAAAATATAATACACGCATACATATCCCCAATTGACAATATCAATAAAATTAGACTTATTATTTACTACAAGAAATTAAAAACCCAATTACTTGTAGTAAAAAACAATTTCTCCTTGATCGAAAAACCACTAGAAAGAACCAATGCTATTTATAAGTTTAAATTCTCTTTGGAAAAATGTAACTCCAATAATAATAATGATAATAATAATAATAATAATAATAATAATAATAAAATACTAATAGCCACATTGACATTGGCAACATTTTCAAGGCGACTCTCGTTGCAATGTTTGTCCGCTATCTGGAAACAATATGGACATATGTGTATATGCACGTCTGTGCTATTTTAATGTTTTCTTAGATTTCTACGCCAAACGCTTCAATTCGTTTTATTCATAATACCCGTGTCGGTAGATTTTTTACCAGCCAGTTAAAAACTTATCAAGGCCATGATCTACTCGAGGATAAATGATCTGAGATAGAATGATTGTCAGTTGAGATATGACCAACTTTATGAGAGAATTGCAAATTATTAATGAATTGGGCAAAGTTCGTGAGGAGAGTTTATAACAGCAATCTGTTTCAATTGAGTTGGAAGACGACCATGTAATAATCTGCAGAAAAACAGGCCCGTTGTAATAATTTACATAGACGGGAAACCCTTGCGAAGAATCTCTCTTCGTGGAGGTTCATCTTTCCGCTAAGCACCCCAATGAAAATAGGGAAGATCTTTTATTCACAGGAGAAGGAAGACGAGTTCTTGCTGTAAATGTTTTACAAGGAAAGACCAGAGATTGGAACTCAGTCAAGCGAGTTCCATAGATATAACGATAGAAAATAGAGATATAGAGAGATAGAGAGAGATAGAGAGAAGCTCGCAAGAGGTTGTAAGAAACAGAATATTTATATATATATATATATATATATATATATATATATATATATATATATATATATATATATATATAAGGCAGACGTACGGGGCAGCTTAGAATTAGGGTGTAGGTTTTGGGGGTCATTCTAAGTTGGGAGTTGTGCAGCTAGATGTCTGTTTACATTAGTTTAACATTTTTGCGTGTCAGTTCAGTCGGGGAATCAGGGAGCAGGGATGGAGTTCCAGATGCCGACAGCACTAGGAAAGAGGCTATTGGAGTAGAATGCTCTCCGGCATCTGGGGACCTCCAAAGTGAATGGATGGTATTTTGCTGATTGTCGGTTTGGTGTAGTGTATTTATGTCAAGGGAGTACTAAAGCAGCCAGTTCATCGGAGCATAATCCATTGAAGTAATTGTACAACAGGCACAAAGAAAGCAACATTGCGACGATGGGACAGGGGTTGGAGCTTGGTTGATTGTGTAGGAACTATTAAGTTGGCACCTCTTTTTAGACCTTGTCTAAGAGAAAGAGACTAGTGGATGGTACACCAGCCCAGATGTAGCACCAATATTCCATGCATGGGCGGATGGTGGTTTTGTAGAGATATAGGATAATGTCAGGTGTGAATGTTAGTCCGAGGTGTTTGAATGATGAACTCTCAGGTAGGGTGTTTTCTGCCATGACAATCGGCGGAATCGTTGCGTCCTAATTGGGCGTTCAACATTCACTGTCCTTGTGCCAAGCTGTGATGGGCTTCTGCAGGTAAAAACGATTCAAGTTGTTTATACATGTTTGTGGTTATCATCTGAGACCTACTTGGAAGGATTACTTTTCCGTTTTTCATTGGTGGATTATCGCAGTTAGTAAACACGCCGCTAATCCTGCGTTGGTGATCTGGTTGTGACGAGTCGATTCGGGAAACAAACAAACAAACAATGATGTCATTCATATCGCCATGGCAACAGGAACAATGTTGCTTCATCATTTGTCGATCACACCCAGATTAGCACTTTTATTATGTGTGGCGTTTTTGTTATTAACCAAAGTTCAGTTTTCATTCTCAATCTTTTTATGGCTCTATCTAACTATTTGTGAACGCATGTTTCTCTCTCTCTCTCTCTCTCTCTCTCTCCCTTGCTCTTTCTCTCTCTCTGTCTCTGTCTCTCGATTTCTATTTACCTATCACTTAATCTCACTCTATATGTAAGTATGTTGCTCTTTTTCTCTTTTCCCACCCCTTTTTGTCTGTCTGTCTGTCTGTCTGTCTGTCTGTCTGTCTGTCTCTCTCGCTCGTTATCTATCTATCTATCTATCTATCTATCTATCTATCTATCTATCTATCTATCTATCTATCTATCTATCTATCTCACTCTATATGTACGCATGTATGTTTTTCTCTTTCTCTCCATTTCTCACGCTTTCTGTCTGCCTCTCTCTATCTCTCTCTCTCAGTCGCTATCTCTCTCGTGTTTTTAATACATCTATCCAAATATCTATCTATCTAGCTAGCTCTATCTAAGTTTCTATGTACGTATGTTTCTGTCTTACTCTCTTTTTCTCACCCTTACTGCCTATCCGTCTGTCCGTTTCGCTCACCATCCGTGTCAATAATCTATATATCTATTCATATCTCTATCTATTTATCTATATATCGCTAGCTCTACTGTTTTCTATGTTTGCCGAAGGGCCAGGTTCCACAAATTCAGACAAAATGGGGGTTTTAGCGAAAAAGTTTCATTTCTTACTCAAGAAGATGGAAGCCGTTCAGGTCATTGGTTATTTGCATAAAAATATAGTTTTTCTTCTATTTTTGCTTCCATATAAACTTATAATATACTTGCATATAACATCCCACTATTCCGCAATGCATTCCACAGTGGCGTTTATTCTGTATTTCTTACTATCTAACCTTAACCATAACTCTAACATAACCATAACACCAACCCGACGTATATTTTGATAAGAGTCTCGAAAGTAGGTCATACATGTGAACCTACTGTTTGTCTTTTTATCGTTCGATTCTTCTCATTTCATTCTTCTTCTTCTTGTTTTTTTTTCGTCTTCTTGTTGTTGATATTTTCCTATCCTTTGTCATGCTTCTTAACGTACCCCTACCCTTAGACCTAACCTTAACCCTAACCCTAACCCTAACCCTAACCCTAACCCTAACCCTAACCAGACGAATAAATAGACAGAACCCACAAGATAGGTCAAGGTTGTGCGCGCATGGTTCTTCTTTCTTGCGCTCAATTCTTCTCATCTCATTCCTTTTATTTCTATTTTCTTCTTTTTTTTTCTTTTATCACACTTACATATTAATGCACTTAATTCACCGCCGGAAAGAATGTGACGTCATACAACGCGGGTAAAATAAATCGTTTGTTCTGATTGGCTAGTAAAATAATCAGGGAATTCCAAATAAAAAATTAGACATGATGGAACAATCAAGAATAAAAAAATTTTCTTTGTCCCAGTTGATCGGATTCGGAATTAAATCACCTGAGGAGGGTTGATATGCCGTAAAACAAACAAAAAAAACAAACCAAACCAAATACCATGAATAAACTATTCGAAGATATAAAGAACTCTAAGCATAAAATTTTTTACAAAAATGACCGGATTCTGCATTAAATAATAAGTAAAGTAAAGAAGTGCAGTTGCAGGGAGAGATTGGACAAATTGGGAGAAAAATGACAGGTGATATGATTGAGACTTTCAAGATAATTAATGGCATTTCTAACCATGGTGGGCATTTTTTAGTATTTCTCCTACATGTGGAAGGTTATTGTAAAGGCAGTTTTCAGAAACTAGATCTGTAAACCAGTTTTTTTTTCTCACAGAGTAATATGACTTTGGAATAAGTTGCCAGATCAAATTAAAGACAGCAATAACGTGGATCAGATACATTTGACATATCAGGTTGGATAAATTTAGAGACAGTAATAGGAGGGAGAAATTGAGGGGGCACTTTTGGGAGTTGTCAAATGAAATATTTTACATAATTTGATCTGGATATCGATACTATACTAAGAGTTTAACAGTAATTGAGAATATAGTAAACGGGGGATATCCAAGGAGGCATAATAAACACAAATAATAATAATAATAATAATAATAATAATAATAATAATAATAATAATAATGATAATAATAATAATAATAAACAAACAAAAAATAATAATAATAATAATAATAATAATAATAATAATAATAATAATAATAATAATAATAAATATTCGAAGATATAAAGAACTCAAAACATGAAAAAAACTTTTACAAAAATGACCTGACTAAGGGTTGATATGCCGTAAATCAAAATATCCAAACTAAACACTATGAATAAAATATTTGAACATATAAAGAACTCGAAGCTTAAAAACTTCTAAAAAATGACCGGATACGGCATTAAATAACCTGAGGAGGGTTGTTATGCCGTAAAACAGAATAACGAAACCAAATCGACACTGGGCTGAGTTTACTACCCGGCCTGAAACCCACGGTATAAACTGTATCGCTGTCTAGTTTCTCTATGACGTAATAATGAACCACTGAGAAAAAAGAAAACGAAGACACATGTGATTACAGAATTACCCTAAACTTTCATGTTTGAACTTATTGCTCTTGAGAATCGTTGGGTCACGTCGCTGGTCAAAGAGAAGACCAAGAGAAAAGGGAAAAAAAGTATCAGTAACGCGTACTTCCAATGGTTAACCTTATTTCTGTGGAGGAGGATTAGAATACTATTGGAAGCTGAATGGCGTCACATCTGCTCAACCACGGATGCCATCCCAATCTTACCACGGTGATTATCACAGTACGAATGATCACTGGTTCAGCACCTTTGCCACTTGCTCCCCTGACACGTGCCCCTCCTCTTCCTTCACACCTCTTTCTTCTCCTCCTGATCATTTCGGTATCCAAGGTGTAATCCTATTGTCGAATGTTACGAGAGACTAAAAATATTCGCTTACTCAATTCTATTCTAATCTCTTTGCCCTAATTATCGGCCTGACCTTTTTCTGTCGAGTACACAAGCCGATTGCAGACGCCATCTTTGATTCTGTTGTTTTGTCGTCTGGATTTTTCATTCCTTACGTCTTTCCTTCTGTTTCTTTTCCTTCTATTTCTTTTCTTTCTGTCTCTTTTTTCCTTCTTTTTCTTTCTTTTTTTCATTTCTCTCTATTTATTTTTTCTCATTCTTTTTTCTTTTATATCTTTCTTTCTTTAGTTACTCTGTCTCTCTCTCTCTCTCGTTTTCTTACTTTCTCTTCTCTCTCCCCGCCTTTTTATTACTGTTCTCTCACCCTCCTTCTATGACTTCTCGATTTTATTTTATTTTTATCTTTTACTTTTAGTGTTTCTTTCTTTCTTTTCGTTCTTTCTTTCTTTATTTCCTCATTCTCTTACTTTTCTTTCTTTCCCTCATTTCTCTTTCTATTTTACTTTCTCCCTTTCCTTTCCCTCATCTCTTTAATTTTTTTGTTCCTTTTCTTTCTTTTGAAGCATGGTTACATGTTCATGTGAATTCCAACACCTTTCGATTCAAACTCATTATTGTTTTTATTTTGATAATTTTCAAGTTATGAATGAATTAAAACGTCATCTTTGCAGATCATATATGCTCGCCGCGAACAAAGATCCTACTATATTATCATAAAACAAACCAAGTTTCACAAACCAAATTCTACAAGTAAATCCAGCTCCTCGTCATGGAGTAAACAAGCGAATGGATGAAAGGCGGGTTATCAGCGTCTTATAACCAATTTGATTTGTTAATATTGAATTACTCTCAAGAAGACGGGTCACTTTGATTTCAAAACCGGGTTTCAATGGCGCTCTTCGGCCAGGGTAACCGAAGGAAATTCTGATGGATATCTCTGACCAAAGTTATAAGCTGCCATCTACATTGATTTTGCATCGTTTTATATGCATAGGGGAACTCAGAGAGTTTTTTTTATTGTATTGTATAAACTTTTGTCACTATAATCCAATAATGTAAAGACGTCTCACTGCAATTTTAGCTGTCAGCCAAAATATAAAAGTATTATGTTTGTCTGAAATTTGTGTATACTAGATACCAGACAAATTGGCAGTTGCTAAAGAAAGCCATCAAGCTAGTGAAGTACGAGAGAAGGATAGTGTAGAACCATGACAAGATGGCAATCCTCTGTGAAAATGCAGCGAATCATTTATATACATACAGATGTTAACTGTCTAGTAAAAGACAATGTTTATATAAAAGCATTAGGATAAAAGCATTGAGATATCTACTATATTGAGCTTCACCATATCTCAGTAAGATATTTATATCATCCATTTATATATATATATATATATATATATATATGAAGCAATCCAACAAAAAATATAAGCGTCAACTAATATCTTATAATTAGTGAAACATCCGGATAAAAACTGAAGCTCAATATACTGGATAGAGCATTAATATTATAATATAGAATGAAGTAATAATATAAGGTGTCAAGGTTCAAGCAAAGTATCCTTAAGTCCTTAGCTCATGAGTTTTCAAAGATAATTCTTCTCTTCAGAGGACCATTACCGCAGTTATACTACTACAGGTAATTAAATTACGCTTTGAAAATATAGAAAATTATATACACAAATACATAAAAAATACATAACATCAAACATATCAATATATATATATATATTAAACTTAGTTCATCCCAAACAAGGCAAGTTTCCACTGTAGACGTAGGTCGAGAAGTGAGGCTTGCTAGTCTACACGATCAGGGAGGGGGGTCTTGAAAGTAACAGTCTGAGAGATGGAGTGCACTGTGCAGAAACTACACGTGGTTTTACCAGCTGCGTCTGTATAGCTGGAGAATCTAAGCAAGCCAGAGAAATCCACATTAAACTCTCAAAATACATGTATTCAGGCACCCGAGTAAAGTGAGAGCGTTGTGTGTATGCTTTCAGAGGCAAAGTTAAGCAGGGTAGAGTCCTGGGTCAGAGGAGAACGATATAAGAAATATAAGTAACTAACACTGTGCTATAAGATTAATCTAAAGCTCATGTAGGCTTGGTTATCTGTTTTTAGCTTATGTTCTGTGTCTATATAACGTCATCCAGGTAAAGTAAATATCCACAGGATAAAAATCTACAGAATTTCAACCGGATTTACAAAATAGTGCTGAATAGTAAATATAGCTATTTGAATATTTGTTTTTATTAATGCAGACATGTACAAAAAGCCGCTACACTGGCATGTACATGTTATCGATATCTTAGTTTCCAATAACTATTGATCGATAACATCGACATGCCAATGTAGCGGCTTTTTGTACATGTCTATATAAATAAAAATAATGTTATATATATATATATATATATATATATATATATATATGAGTATTGTGCAATCTTATCAGTAATAAGTTTGATTACGTTTCTTCAGCCATGTTGGACTTTTTATCAGAAACAAAGGTTTTGAATAATAGTAATATTCTGCAAGTTTAATAATTTCTCCAAAACGACATGGGTCTAAGTGTATCGCAATTCAATAGTGTTTCCCGATTAATAATACTACAGAACCCATTTTATATAGTAAACATTAAATTTGTATTCGAAGAAATCGCTTTTGATTTTTAGGCACTCCTAACCTGTTAAGGATCATGCGACACCCCTTGAGAGTAAGCGAGATCGTAATGTAGACATTGGCAATTGCCCGAGAGCTCTATTTATTTACGCAAATAGCAATGCATGATATTGTTTAACAGTCTATCGATATCGTTAGTACGAGATTAATTCTGTATACGTGTAATGATTTGACTGCTCATACATAAATGTTTTTTTTTTGTGATATGAAACTTTTGCTGATTTGGTCAATGTCCGATTTTTTTGATCGAGTTATGTAATATTTCTCTCCGTCAATTTTTAATAAGAACGTGCTATCGAGTTATTAATAAATAACGTATGGGGCAGAAAATTCACATTCCTCCGTTCGCAACGCCCCCACCCTCTGTTCGCACCTCATAGGCCACCTTTACGTATAATCAATATAGAGTCAGCTGATCCGTGGGGGGGGGGTAGCTTAATCCGATTAGAGAACACACCCACTCTTAATCCGAAATATGGCTATTTATCCGCATTGATTGGCTTTCGCTTGCATAATATCGATGCATAACATTATGTATTAAACATATAGGTGTCAAATTGTATACATATATAAGTATATATCTGCTACACATATATTCGTATATATATATATATATATATATATAAGCATAGATTTAAACAGAAATACACACATATAGGATATCATTTAAAGATATGCCTTTTATCTTTATTTTCTCACTTCACACAGACACACACACACACACACACACACATATATATATATATACATATACATGAATATAAATATAAATATATATATATATATATATATATATATATATATAGAGAGAGAGAGAGAGAGAGAGAGAGAGAGAATGGTAGTTTGCGTGAAGCATTGCTGGGAATAGTAGTAGTATGTTTTTAAAAGGATGTGGACAATGCAAATTCCGGTAAACATGTAAGATGGAAGGAACAAAAATAATAAATCGAAATCGAAATGTGACTTACTATTTATTTTTTCTCAAAATCTTACATAACAGCACGTGTGGTGCTAGCTGTTTGTGTGATGTCCAGCTGATTAGGAAAATCATTTATTTAACATTTCGGGAAAAAGAAACTTCCCTTTGTCAAAAATAATAAACACCAGAGGAAAAATCCGTCAGTGCAGAGAATCTGCAAGAATGGATGCCAGAAGACATTATATATATATATATATATATATATATATATATATATATATATATATATATATATATATATGATATATATGCATATATATATATATATATATATATATATATATATATATATATAAGTAGATAAGTGATGAGAAAAAAATTCGATGAAATGCAATATTAATTAAATCATACATTGTCTAAACCAGGGTAATCTAAGTCAAAACCCAATTTAACCCTTGTTTAAACAATTGTTGATTTTATAAATATTGCATTTTATCCGATTTTCTTTCTACTTATACTATTGTTCATGTCTTTTATATTTTTTATGTTTTCAAATGTTTTCATTGTAGTAAATTTTACTTACTTATCTGTCGAATTTCTTCTGATCATGAGAGAATATTTTTTGAAAATCAATGGATTAAGGAAATAATAACATCTTTATTATAGAACCTTTGTTTGGACAATTCAATAAATATGCCATTTTTCCCCGATTTTCTATTCTCATAACTTATCTACCTATACTATTGATCAATCACGTATATCCAGCTTTGACTATTAAAGATAGGATATCATTTAAAGATATGCTTTTTATCTTTATTTTCTAACTTCACACAGACACGCGCACACATATACATATATATATATATATATATATATATATATATTATAATATAAAATGAAGTAATAAAATAAGGTGTCAATCAAATTTTATTAGAAGCGACTGGATAACTTTGCCGGCCCCTTCAATTTCACATATTTGGACTGCTGTTTGTATCTTGGAGTAATGTCCTTCCTGATTATGCTTCTCAATTTGTATGACCTGGATGGACTGTATGGATTCAACAAAAGTATGTTTTTTGGATTGATATGTTTGATGTTATGTATTTTTATATATTTGTGTATAATTTTATATATTTTCAAAGCGTAATTTTATTGCCTGTA
This sequence comes from Sepiola atlantica, assembly GCA_963556195.1. Lineage (NCBI taxonomy): Eukaryota > Metazoa > Mollusca > Cephalopoda > Sepiida > Sepiolidae > Sepiola > Sepiola atlantica. The sequence continues at coordinate 44,295,939 of OY744539.1, forward strand.
GTAGTATAACTGCGGTAATGGTCCTCTGAAGAGAAGAATTATCTTTGAAAACTCATGAGCTAAGGACTTAAGGATGCTTTGCATGAACTTTGAATTCTAATAAAATTTGATTGACACCTTATTTTATTACTTCATTTTATATTATAATATTAATGCTCTATCCAGTATATTGAGCTTCAGTTTTTTATCCGGATGTTTCACTAATTATAAGATATTAGTTGACGCTTATATCTTTTGTTGGATTGCTTCATATATATATATATATATATATATATATATATATATATATATATATATATATATATATATATATATATATATATATATATATATGAAGCCCCAATGCAAGACTCCGGCTTTGTCGTCGAGTCCTATCGAATGCCTTTATGTTTACATTCACCGATTCCAGTTCTAAATATAACCTTATTTCTCTGTTATCACGTGACAATCTCTCATGGCGTAAATGCTTAAAGATTCAAGGTGTATTCGTTAACTGGGTTCGCGCTATGGAACTGTCTGAGATTGATATTTCACGGCGCTGATGAGAGACGAAAGTTCGACATGAAGTATATATATATATATATATATATATATATATATATATATAACACTATAGAAAGAACAGATTCAAACAACTATACTTTTATTTTCCAGTAGAGATTAATTTTAACCGCCGTTTCTTAAATTATCTAAAAAAATATGCTTTCAACTATATTTTAAATTTTCAAATTTAATGAATCATCAGAATCAATCCGAAAAATATATTTAAAAAATCAAGTGTTTATTCTAGCTAATTAATACATCGGATTCTTTGGTTTTATTGCCCTGTCTCAAGCTATTGTTGCGATTCGCTAGTGCCCAAGTCTCTATCAAACAAAGACCTTCCCAGCCCTTTGTTTTAGAGGGATTTGTAGCTGTCTACCTAATTTTAAGAAGGTGGAGCAAACAATGCTTATTAACATAATTATTCTGTACGATTCATGTTGGTACTTGTCGCGTTTTAGATTTATTTTAGTTTCGGTGTTTGCATTTACTTGGGTTTTCAATTACTATCTTAAAGTAAAGTTTATTCTGTGTCTTGCAATAAAAATACTATCATAGTATTACTAAACTCTACTAACGTATTGAGCACAGGTGAAGTAAATACTGAATATATATATATATATATATATATATATATATATATGAAAAATAAAATATATTACCATTATAACATAATATCTGTATTTACATGAAATTATGTATATACATATATATATATATAGAGAGAGAGATATATATATATACATTTATATATAAATGTTTTGAGGTACAAAATGTATAAATACTTTTGGAAACAATTGGCGGAAACTCTCTAGAGCTCTTTCGACTATCATCTCGCTGATGGCAGGGAAATACGGATGAAAATAAATGAATTTAATTGAATAATCGTTTAAAAACCGATTAAAGGCCCCAACATGGGATTGGAAAAAAAACAAAGGGGGTGTCAAAGTTCCTCAAAGACATTCAACTCTGTAATAAACTCATCTTTCTACCAGCACAAGGAATGGTACATCTGTTTTCATAGCAATACGTAAAGCATCCGTGTGCTTTTCATTTTCGTTGATAGTATTGCTTCATTCAAACTCACGATGATAACATTTGAATTTAGCGTGTTATTCTTTTTACTTATACTAAATTTGAAAAACCTGTATATTCGCTTTTATCTTGAAAGTCAAACAACAAAAGAATAAGTATCCTACACCCTCCACCTCGTGGAACATTTCGGTAAAAGTACAGTTTCGTTTCATATGCATTTCTCATCAAAGTGCAATAAATTTATCTTATGTCACACGTTTCTTACTACCTTTTTAACTTTTATGAAATTATTCAGTAATTCAAACTCCCTATCTGACGAAATGATAGCTGAAAGTGCTCTAACGAGTTTTCCGCCCATTGTTTTCAACGGGGGTTTAGAAAGTTCACCTTGGGTTTACATTTATTTTCATATATATATATATATATATATATATATATATATATATATATATATATACATATATATATATATATATATATATATATATATATACATATATATATATACATATATATATATATATATATATATATATATATATATATATATATATATATATGGGAAATGAAAAAAGAAAAATCGAAGAGATATTTTTTATATATTCATCAACGTTTCGTCTTTATTATAAGACTTCCTCAGGATTATAATTTTAAGAAAAATGTCATGCAAGTACTTCGAAATATTGGGTTGACATGGTGGGTTGATAAGGAAAAGTAGTAGTTGTGGCTACTGTGAGCGCTGGAGGAGAGTTCAGGCTGCGAGAAGTCAGTAGTGACGAAGAATGAAATGAATATGGAAATCTTTGAGTGGGTACCATTAAGGCAGCAGTGAAATATATATATATATATATATATATATATATATATATATATATTTATTTAGTTATATTGTTAGATAGGGCGGACTTTTCACATTTAACTTCAGTTTAAGTTCTCAGAAATCAAGGGGCCTATTCCTCTGGCTAACAATTGATCTTTATATATGAGATACGTATATATTCGAATATTCTATTAAAGTTTTCCTTTACCTGCCAAACGTTGAGTTAGTAAAGAAGTTAAGAACATTAATGCCCCCCTTCTCAAATGACCAGATAACTATGTTATAGTATATCTTTAATGTGATCCTTTGGTTATACCGGATTCCAGGAAAATAAGTCATCTAGTCTGTTGGGGTATGAAGCTACATACTCTTACTTGAAGTAACATTACTCTGATAAGGTGCACCATTCCTCGTATGGGGCAGTGTATAGCTATGTCGAGGGGATCTAATTTGTTCTTCGAATATGATGGTATTTTGAATATTCTGTCAGGGTTTACTTGTCGGGTGAATTATCCTCATTTCAGGTTTTCCTGACAAACCTTTGTAGAAAGAGACCGAATACCCTCGAGGATAGTGTCTAGTAAGTAATTCAAACTCTCCTGTGGCGGGTCTCGTATATATGATTGTTTGTGCGTCAAGGGAGATAAAAGAAAGGTAGAGAGGACGGGAATGCTAATGCTGTGAATTGTAATCGAATTAATATAATCAGGTTTTACCCATAACGAATTGATTAACGACGCCATGATGACGCGATATATTGGTGGAAGGCGAACATCGTGTCGGTGGTCCACCGGGTCACATGTGATTATAGTCTATTTAAGGATGTGCGCAAAATATGTATTTTGCTCGACTCGTCGCGTAAAGTCAGATTAACATGAGGATAAAGAATAAAGCAAACAAAAACAAACCCGATTTAAACAGATTATCCTAACACGTCAAAAACTTAACGAAAATCTGTGTGTTCGGTAACAGTGATGTTAGTGACCCTTGAGGTATTCGAAACGTTTTTTGTTGTTGTTGTTATTTGTTTTAGTAATTGCGCAAATAATTAATCTATAGATACACCCCCATTGTTTTTTGTCAGACTATCTATCTATCTATATATATACTCTATCTATATCTTTCTATCTATCTATCTACTTATCTACCTATATCTATCTATCTATCTATCTATCTATCTATCTATCTATCTATCTATCTATCTATCTCTCTCTCTCTCTCTCTCTCTCTCTCTATCTCTCTCTCTCTCTCTATATATATATATATAGATATCCATCTATTTATCTCTCTCTTTCTTTCTCTCTCTCTCTCTCTCTCTATATATATATATATATATATATATTTCTATTCATACTTTTCTCTCTCTCTCGCTTGCGCTTTATCTTTCCCTTTCTTATCTCCCGTTAACTATCAATTCATCTATCTATCTATTAATCTTTCTGTCTATCTATCTATCGAGCTATATACACACACACACACATATATATATATATATATATACATATATATATATATATATATATATATATATATATATAGATATATATATATATATCCGCTCATACGCAGCTCTTTCCTCCCACACTACATTATCTCTCTGCCTCTGTATATATGTATTTCAAACTTTCTCTTTTGCTTGCTATCTATCTATCTATCTATCTATCTATCTATCTATCTATCTATCTATCTATATATATATCTATATATACTTATCTATCTAGTTTACTAATTCATTAGCTATGTGATTGCCCTTGTATTTATATATCTATATGTATGTACGCATGAATATATTTCCAAATGACTAATTTTAAGTATTGTTGTTTTGGATAATAAGCTTTCATCAGCTGTTAAAATATATTAAACAATAAGCCTTTCACAGGGTATCACACACTAAGTCTAGCTTCTGAAATTTTCATCGCGTCAATGTTTGTTACAGATAAGAGAATGTGTGAATGGCGTGAAACTGGTCCTTAAAAAACTGGTTTGCTTCGAGCTGACAGATCTCCTTATTGTTGAATGCAAAAGGACCACTTTTATTTCAAAACCGAAGTGGATGCAACTCTTATGCGAGATCTATGGCAACCCATCTAGAAAAAGAAAACGTTGATGTAAAACTTGTAGCCAATGTGATTACCGGTCATCTTGCCTTCGCACGTCAGTTGGGTATTGTAATAAAGACCCAGAAAGTGGTACTCCTGTTGTATAAAGGTTTGCCAGTATCAGCCGGAAACAGTGACGTCTATGTACGATCAAACATGTCACCAAAATAAACAGAAATGTCATCTGTCTTGCTGTTGGCAGATTAATTTTCATAGATAACCTGTTCATAGTCGACAGAGAAAATAGATCACATACAAGGTTATGATGATTGGTACCTACGCAGTAATAGACAACAAAGCTGCAATGATCTGTCAAGATGCAGCGAATCATAGGTACTTACATTCCTACATATATTATAATATTGGGCATGAATGTATGTTATATATTGTGCTGCTAATTAGTATTTCCTTGGAGTTAAAATCACTTAAAAAAAGGTTTTATTTCATCTGCGGGGTTCGTGATAAACAATAGTATCAAAAATAAAAAAAATGAGAACAGTACATTTTTCTACTTTGTGATATGCTTTGTTTATACACAGCCCCGCGAACTAACAAAACATTTTTGATTAGTTATATTAACTAGGGAACCATATTCATGCGCATAAAGGCTATACATTACATAAGATTTTAGTATATATATATATATATATATATATATATATTTATATATATATATTACTTTATGTATGCATTACGAATATAGCCTGTTACTTATTCTAATATATATATATATATATATATATATATATATATATTTATATATACATTTATATATATATATATATATATATATATATGTGTGTGTGTGTGTGTGTGTGTGCGTGTGTGTGTGTTACAGAAAAAAATAGTACTACATTAGTATTGTCGGTGTCAAGCTCAGAAGGACTTAACCATCCGACACTCTTCAGCTTACTGTGTCACCTGTTACAGAACTGTGAATTCACGTATCACTCTCGTTTGGATACGTTATTTGCTTTAAAGTGTTATGCATATTTATTTATAATTAGGGTTAGGGAAATGTTAGACTACAAAGTTTAATAAGGATCAAAAAAGAGGGGTGAAATGTAACAGTTGAGATTTAAGAAAGTATATATATATATATATATATATATATATATATATATATATATATATATGTGTATTTAGCCTGACGATTCCCCCCGGGGATGAAACACGGGAGCCTCTGTGTAGCTTGATTGCCATATATATTTTCATTGCTTACTACCTAGCTCTACTTACGTATCGAGCACTGTTGAAGTAAATACTGAAAACTGATACATAAAAAATTATACCTCCTTATAATATTTTATGTGGATACATGAAGTACTAATATATATATATATATATATATATATATATATATATATATATAGTACATGTATTTTATTAGTTTCTGTAGATGTAAATCCGGTGAAACTTAGGTGTTTATAAAAAGTGCTCAATAACAAGTAGAGCTGTTTATAAGTATAATTTTTTATTCATACAAACATTATTGATTACATATGTGCATACATGTTTCGGTTGTACTCTTCACAGAGAGTCAACCTCTTCAGACCAAAGACTTCTCTGAGGTTGATATATATATATATATATATATGATAATTTTATTTACACAGACATGTACAAAATCTGCGACACTGGCATGTCGATGTTATCGATTAACAGTTACTATAAACTGAGATCTCATCAGGCAGAGTTAGAATCCGATCTTAACCTCAGATCATATATATATATATATATATATATATATATATATATATATATGTATATATATATTTGTGTACGTATTATTCGATTTGATATCATATCCAATGTTTTTAAAGACAGATTCCCATATTTAACCGAAATTATTTTCTTACTTTGCATACAATTGTTTTGGGATACACCAAGGTATATGTAAATGTTACGATGTATTTATTCCTTAGTGTGGCTATTATCGCTGCTGATTATATAAAGAACAATGAAAAACAAGGCAAATAAAGTAGAGAAACATCTATCTTACTTAAGGAGATTCTGAATCAAAATATAAGAATATAAATAACGATTAAAATATTAAAAATTAAAAATATTATATGCTTATGACAAGTTTCATTGTGTAGGAAACTTATTTGAAAATGAACACTCACACTATGGACTTTATTTGCCTTGTTTTTCATAAATTCGTTGAAATACTGGCATCTGTTTTTAAGAAAATTTGATATGATATAAAATCAAATTAAAAATACATAACATAGCTTTGCACTTACACTATTGAGCTATAACAATTCCTTTATGTAATGAATTTTATATTTTAACATAAAAAGTTCAATATAAAATACACACACACATATATATATATATATATATATATATATATATATATATATATATATATATATATATATATAGTGCTCTGATGTATGTAGATAAGAAATCAATAAAGTGCTTGATTGCAAAAAATATGAAGGCTAATAAAAATTATTTATTTCATATAAATTATTAAATTATTATCATGAATTATTTAATATATGCTCCATACATACTAGATCGTTTCATTCATATTTTGGTTAAACAGGTCGTTAGACGAATAATAACATTCTTCGATTTTTCTTTATTTCGTGAGTCGCTGATGATTTGAACTAGGACCTTTTCAACTTTTTAAATAGATACTTTGTACACCCCCCATATATATATATATATATATATATATATATATATATATATATATATATATATATATATATATATATATCAGTAAGGACATTCCGCATCCGTTCTCTGTATATTTAATTTAAACTTATTTTTGTTTCTCTTTTGTAGGTAAGTCATCCTGTTTTTTTGACGATTGTTCTTATTGATATCACAGTTTGTAAGTATGAAATTAAAATTTGATTCAATATTATATATATGTGAGTTTATATATATATATATATATATATATATATATATATATATATATATACATATATATATATATATACATGCTGATTCATAAGTCACAAAGCTATTCATTTTTAAAATTCTAAAGTTAAAAAGTACGGTAATACAAGACTGAAAGTGTATTCAAAACATTCATTTATGGGAGTTTTAAATTACAGCAAATTTTCAAATTTTCCACCTTCGTTCTTGCATGCATAGCTCCATTCATTTTTGCAAGGAATTTACACCTCTTTGTAACATATTTGATTAATTATGAAATAAATATATATAGAAACAAATATATAAACGAACAAATTTAAAATAACAAATAGGAGTAATTAGAGAGTAAGATAACAATTATCAAAAGTTCATAGTATTTTTGTGCTTCATATGGTAATCATTTTAAATAGCTTAGTGAAGTGACTTATGAATCACCCTGTATATATACGTGTGTATATGTATATGGATACATGTCTCTCTCTTTCTGTCTCGGTCTCTGTCTCTGTCTCTCTTTGTATATATATATATATATATATATATATATATATATATATATATATATATATATATATATATATATATATGTATGTATATATATATGTATATATGTATGTATATATATATATATATATATATATATATATATATATATATATAACTTATTTGTAATATAGCAGCAACAATTCCAGCAGAGTGCTCGATCAATTGAGAATTTAAATTAAAAATTAAAAATTAAGAGCGTAATATTTTTTTTTGGTACAGAACAATTAGTACAACATTCGTACCGTCGGTTTCAAGTGTCAAATACATAACCCTATAATAACCCCATTTAATACCGATTTCCACTCCAAAGGTTTTCCCAACTATCACCCCTCATAAATAGGAATACAATTTTAAAAAATACGAACAAATACCTTAATCAACCCATATCTACACTACTTTTCAAGAGCATTAATTATAACTTTCCCAAAAATATTGTTCCAGTCATTAAGAGGGTAATACCTCCATTTCACAACATTATTATTACTTCCATAAGTCCCCACCATTCCTCGGTCATAATGATAATCTTTTATATCTCCCAAACAGATCCAATCTTGTCGACCCAATCCTTAATCTTTTCTCTAAACCAGGTTTTAATCACATACCAATTTTATCACCTCCATAAGTATTCAGTATACCTTTGTAAATAATGTTAAATCCCGAGTAAAAACCATTCAAAACCCTGCAGAGTTACTGCCCTTACACCGCCGGGATGATATCTTTATTTAAATTCCGTTGGGATTGCTTTAAAGTCCTTCGATGCAGGATTTAAGAACGAATTCAATTAGTGTTATTACTTTTAACCTCTTTAATCCTTACCCCATTTCCTCTACGTAATTCCTTTAGAAGACACATCATTAAAACCCAAAACAGTAACGGCCAAATATACGATACTCATAATATTGGTTAACGGAATTTATATATTTATTTTTTTCATTTTTTTGATATCTCTTTAAATCTTCTCCGGTTTAAATCTAAACTGTTATTTTCACCCTTCCCCTTTTTAAAACCTTATTAAACTTTCATTGCACTAAATTAAACAAACATACATATCTGAGCAAATAACGCGTCTGAACGAGAGGTACACGTGACTGTACATTTCCGAAACAGATGACAACAGAAGCTGAAGACAGCCGGATGGCTAAGTCCTTCTGTGCTTGAAAGCGACGGTACGAATTTTGTACTTTTCTTTCTGTACCAATATATATATATATATATATATATATATATATATATATATATATATATAGATATATATATTATGCGTACATAAAATACGTATAAAATAAATAAAAATATATATAAACGGAAAAAATGCGTCTTATGAAGTTACGGGCGACTAATAATGCAATTTTCTGCATCTTAATCACTTAGGAAAGTGAGACAAACGAAATAATAGTAAGCATAATAACAACGAACGCTACAATCACCAATAAAAATAATTACATGGAAATACATCATATATATATATATATATATATATATATATATATATATATATATGTGTGTGTGTGTGTATGTGTGTGTTATCGTGTTTATTGCAGTATTATACTTTATAAAAGAATCGGTTGTTCATATCTCGTGGGTTCTTTTGCATTGGCAAATTAGATGCAGCAAGCCTTCTTCAAACCGGTGAGATGTATTTATCAAGTAAATTCGAATGGTAACGAATTTCCCCGGTTACTAACGTTTTTCATTGGCTTACATTGATGAATAAGTCGTACGCGTTTTGATGAAAGCTTACGACATCTTATTTAATGTTGTTGTTCATGATTAAAAGAAACAAAGCCGGCCGACCGGTTTCACCCTCACTTTACAGAGCTCAATCGAGGAATTTTAAAAGGAGAAAATAACTGTATAGAGTGTAAATAATAAAAAAAGCGCTATACTATATACACACAATAGGAGATGTGTCTTAGAAACTAATCGCGCTTACTCCTAACAGACCCTTCTACTGTTTACAGGGGTTGACTTTTTCAAATGAACATAGATCCTCACTAAACTTTCAGATGGCATATTGAGTAAGCACGCACAAGCTGTTAAATGAGTCAACACTGATATCTATTTAGCACGTCGGGTTTTAATCAAATGTTCCGCGATTGAGGACCCGTATGTATTACATTATTATTAATGTTGGTGTGAAAGTTTTTTCAGAAGATGCCAAAAAGAGGCTTTGTATAGAACACAACACTTACGTTCGAAGGAAAATAGAAATTTTAAACTGTTAAATTAATTTGCTTGCAAATTTCTAAGTTGCTGTACCTAAGCAAGCAAACGAATATATATTTTTTATTCGGGAGTCATTTTGTCACAAAAAACGAATGTTAAACTTAATTTGGACCTTAACACACAGGTCCTGTAGGATTTGTTAACAATCAAAATTGGACGTAGAAATAAGAACAATTACCAATACTTTGTCCAATAATGACTACCCTCCTGATGTGATTAGATCAGCGATCAAACAGACAATATCTAATTTTTCTTAAATGAAACCCAATACGATGGTCAAATGTCTTATTTACATTCGTTTGCCTTGGTTAGATACAGTAAGTCAAAAACTCGATAAGCAAATGGACTCTACATTTAAAATTACAATTTTATCTTCGAATATGCGTGTTATGTTTTATACAAAGCCACTTTTCGCGTCCTCTAGAAAAGATTTCCTAACCCCATAACTTAATACTAATGTAAGTTATCATTGTAAATATAGTTGCAGTACCGACAATGTAGGTAATACGACGTTGATATTGGGCAACAGAGTTCAATAACACATACTCAGCATAATTAGAAATGTAACCTTCCATTCAACGGGTGTTATACAAAAATATATACGGGTCCTCAATCACGGAACATCTGATTTAAAAAAAACAACATGTACAATTGATTTCAGCATTGACTCATTTAACATCTTGCGTCGTGCTTACGCAATATTTCATTTGAAATTCTTAGAGACGATCTATGTTCGTTTGAAAAGGTCATCCCCCTGTAAACAGCGATAGTGTAAGTTAGGATGTTGCGTGATTACTCTCTAATAGATAGAATTACGCTTTTTTATTTTAAATTCATACAGATAGTTTTCTTCTCCGTGTTAAACTACCTGGATTCAGCTCTGTAAGGTGAGGGCGAAATCGTGTCGTACGTGAGTTCAAAGTGTTTATTCTGAACGTGTGTCTTCCATGTTAAAATACGTTGTAATTTTTGAAATTGAGAACTTTTTATGTACTTTTTCTAACGAGCTTTAGTTGAACAATTCAATATTAAAATAATAATGCTGTTTTGTTTAATTTAAGGGAAACGATTCGTAAAATAATTTATATTGAACTACATTCTTTAAAAGATGATTTGTAAGAAAAATTAAAAAAAATTGTTTTTTGGAATGTAATTGGAATTTGCTTACGTATATAAATATATATATGGAGTGATAAAAGAAAAGTAGTAGCCATGACAATATATGTATTCGCATATACTACCAGTGCCTTTTAATTCGTAGTTTCTTTAAAAGATTCAGCTCGATAGTTGTCAAGCAGTAACTACAGAGCATATATAAGTCACATTCAATTTATATTCAAATAACCAGGTTTTGTATTATTTATTTTCATTTTTTCATATCTCCAATAACATAACATTTCTGTGAGATTTATTTTTACGGTCCCTTTCTTTTTGCCGTGAGCCAAACCCCATTTTTATGTCAATATCGTCTCTGCAACACTACAAAAACATCAGAAAAATTCACAAGGAATTTGTTGTTTTATTTGTTTTCGCCTCAAAATTAACCACAGTATAGTGTAGGTTATTAAGGTTATATTTATTAGGTTATTAACCACATATAGTGTAGGTTATTAAGGTTATATTTATTAGGTTATTAACCACAGTATAGTGTAGGTTATTAAGGTTATATTTATTAGGTTATTAACCACAGTATAGTGTAGGTTATTAAGGTTATATTTATTAGGTTATTAACCACAGTATAGTGTAGGTTATTGAGGTTATATTTATTAGGTTATTAACCACATATAGTGTAGGTTATTAAGGTTATATTTATTAGGTTATTAACCACAGTATAGTGTAGGTTATTAAGGTTATATTTATTAGGTTATTAACCACAGTAAAGTGTAGGTTATTAAGGTTATATTTATTAGGTTATTAACCACAGTATAGTGTAGATTATTAAGGTTATATTTATTAGGTTATTAACCACATATAGTGTAGGTTATCAAGTTTATATTTATTAGTTTATTAACCAAAGCATAGTGTAGGTTATCACGTTTATATTTATTAGGTAATTAACCACAGTATAGTGTAGGTTATGAAGGTTGTATTGATTAGGTTATTAACCACTGTATAGTGTAGGTTATTGAGGTTATATTTATTAGGTTATTAACCACAGTATAGTGTAGGTTATTAAGGTTATATTTATTAGGTTATTAACCACAGTATAGTGTAGGTTATTGAGGTTATATTTATTAGGTTATTAACCACAGTATAGTGTAGGTTATTAAGGTTATATTTATTAGGTTATTAACAACGGTATAGTGTAGGTTATTAAGGTTATATTTATTAGGTTATTATCCAAAGTATAGTGTTGGTTATTAAGGTTATATGTATTAAGTTATTAACCACAGTATAGTTTAGGTTATTGAGGTTATATTTATTAAGTTATTAACCACAGTATAGTGTAGGTTATTAAGGTTATATTCATTAGGTTATTAACCACAGTATAGTGTAGGGTATGTAAGTTATATTTATTAGGTTATTAACCACAGTATAGTGTAAGTTATTAAGGTTATATTTATTAGGTTATTAACCACATATAGTGTAGGTTATTAAGGTTATATTTATTAGGTTATTAACCACAGTATAGTGTAGGTTATTAAGGTTATATTCATTCATTAGTTATATTCATAAGTTTTAAAAATGTTCTATACTGTTCCTGTATTTAAGCTGGTTGATTGAAATCACACCAGAAATGAAATCGTTAGTTTTATAATTTATTTTCCTTCTTGAAGTATGTATTTTCCGTCTGTATGTATATGCTAATCAAAAACAGTCATGTATGCTACAAATTACTCATTACAATCTCACATAAGAAATCATTCTTTTACCACCAAAGCTCAAATCAGTTCTTGTTCCAGTTCAAATCAATGGCTTGCTTCGTGGGAAAGCCTCTTGTTTTGATCAGCTCCTGGGACTGAATTTCATTCCAGACCTGAAAAGACAAGATATACATCAAATCATTTCTTAAGTTTGCTATGGAAATGGTCCGATCATTAAACTACTTTACTCCTCATACAAACATTCCAATTCGGATACATCTTAAAAGTGAATACTGCTACCACATGTTGCGAAATGCCGCGCAAAGAAATATTCGTTGCCTTGAAAGAGTATAATGTCTATTGCGAGGTGATATCGCAAATTAACGCGCGGTAGAGCCACCGAAGTACATGATATCTTATCGAGTGAAAGCATCTATCATTTTCGTTTTCAGTGAAGTAAATTCTTTTTCGAACAAAGGTATAACCGACCCACACCGGACGGACAGCGCCTCTCGTTGAGATTCGATGATGCGTCTATGTAAATAGGCTGTAAACAAGAGTTCAAATGGCGCTTGTGCCAAAGCACAAAGATCAGACGAAACCTTATTTGGCCCCGATATCTCTTATCCTTTTTGTTCTACACGTTTTGTAGATGCTAAGAGAAATCCGGTCGACCTCTTTCGTTGTTTATGATCCGGATAATCAGTGGAGCTTGATCGATATTGTTGCCTTTTAAATACCGAGAACAAAGCCGCATATACACATAGGCACCCACGCACATATTCGAACGCATGTTTGCTCGCCTAAACAAACCTCTCTCTTAATCTCTCTCTCTTTTTCTCTCTCTCCCCTCTCTCTCTCTCACTCTCTCTCTCTATACATATACCTAGTACACGTATTGCATTATTTTCTGTAGATGCCCATCCGTTGAAACTACAGTGTTTATAAAAAGTGCTCAATAACAAGTAGAGCAGATCTTCAGTATAAATTTTTATTTATGAAAATATTAAGTTTTACATATGTGCATATATGTTTCGGTTGAACTCTTCACAGAAAGTCAACCTCTTTAGACCAAAGAAAACAAAGATAAATTTCGAAAACTTTCCCTTTAAATAAATGCTTTTTGGGGATGAGATATTTTTGTAATAATTTAGTACCGCGTTACATTCTTTACTTGTTAACTCTTTCAATTAGTTTCTATCTTTTTTTATCATTTTTATTACCTGCCATCTAATTCTTTCCTTTTTCTATTTTTTTACTCACTTGGCTTGGGTTCCTTTCTTCTCTATTTAACACTTCAAAGTTTTAATCTATTTACATACATATTCAAGCACAAATATCTGATCCCCTATATATATATAAATATATATATATATATATATATATAAATATATATATATATACATATAATTATATATATATATATATATATATATATATAGAGAGAGAGAGAGAGAGAGAGAGATAGATAGACATATGGATATATAGATATATATCGAGTATAAATTACATTTTTCGTTTGTACTCTCCACAGAGAGTCAACCTCTTCCACGCTTTATTTGGTCTGAAGAGGTTGACTCTATGTGAAGAGTACAACCGAAACATGTATGCACATATGTAACCAATAATGTTTGTATAAATAAAAACTATGCTATATATATATATATATATATATATATATATATATATATATATATATAGCATTTTAGTGTGACGATTCCCTATGAGGGTTAAACGTAAGAGCCTCTGTGTAGCTTAATTTCCATGACTAATTTTTATATATTTAATTTTATATATATATATATATATATATATATATATATATATATATATATATATATATATATAGAGAGAGAGAGAGAGAGAGAGAGAAGAAGAAGAGAGAAATATAGGCGTTCATTTAAAAGCATTAGTGAGTCAGAATTATTAAAATTTCAACTAGAAGCCTTTATAAAAGCAGAATTAATTATTTTTTGTTTACTTTAATCCGAAATTAATACATTTCAAGAAAAAATTCCATCATCAGAGTTGGCCAGTATTGTGTCATTTTTCATATATATATATATATATATATATATATATATATATATATATATATATATATATATATATATATATATATATTAGTTTATGTTAAATGAATACCTTTAATATTACGGTTGAGTTTCTGTGAAACAAGACGTGTTGATGAAAAATCGAACTAATGTATCGTGTTTTATGAAATTAAAAAAAAGTTATGCGTTTACAAAAGTAATTGAGTATTTTGGTCATTTCTTCTATACAAAATTAAACACCGCCTCAAAATAGCTGTAAACACCCATGATACCTTTGTGTACGTTCCTTATCAGGAATAAGATCTTAAAATATTTTAAATCGTCAAAAATAACTTCTTCCATTATATATACATATATATATATATATATATATATATATATATATATATATATATATATATATATATATATATATGCATGTATGTATAGATATAAATATATATATATATATATATATATATGTAAACTATATATATATATTTATATATTTATATATATATAAATAAACATGTATATATATATATATATATATATATATATATATATGTTTGATTAAGCAGGAGTTGATGTTATAATCCAAGAAGTGTAAAAAATCTCCGTATTTTGTGCGAACGTCTTCGACCGACATTGGTCGTCGTCAGGCGGTTTCAAAATGAAATAAATTGGTGAATCTATCAAGAGGGCGCTCTTTTAAATTATTTCAACAGCACTTCAATACACCTTCACCCTCCCATAACGCACAACATACAGATATTTTTTACACTCCTTGGATTATAACATCAAATCCGTCGTACGAAGACTAGACAAACGGACCAAAAGCTGAATAAGCAGAAGATGCCACTCCTGTTTAATCGAACATGTATAAGGGTGGGAATGTTGCCCTATTATACAAATTTTAAATATATATATATATATATATATATATATATATATATATATATATATATATATTAGTGCGCCCTTCTTTGGTTTTCGAACATAATTTGTACTGAAAAGCTGTTCTGAAAATCGAATTGTTTGAAACACGAATTATTATTGAGATGAAGAGATTATTATTAAAGAGATCGATTTGAGAGAAAGTGAAATCTCAATGGTTGCAGTTTGCGATTTTCTTTTTACGAGAGAGCTCAACGCATATAATATATACGGCACGCATACGAAAAGAATGTTAAAATAAGTAACTTCATAAGGTATTTTAGATGGCCTGTGTTCATTTTAAATCACAATCCTGGGCTTATTGAAAGTTTATTAAATATTTTACTATGTTATAGACATATGCGTCAAATAAGTCAATAATTCGTTATTCATTCTTGCGATAATAGCATGTCTGTCGAATATGGAATAGGATCTATCTATTAAAGCGTAATGGAACATCTGAACATCAGACGTGTATTAATAACATCCCGGGCGCCGTTGCATATTCGAACAGAAATTCAAACTGACTATGGAAACAGATTGTTTGGTCAGTTTGAATTTGTGTTTGGATGTGCAAAGACGCTCGTGATTTTATTGATCAACTTCTTGTATTGTAAATGGTGAGGATTAAGCCAGAGTCTTGGTTACCCACTCGTTAAGCGGAGACAAGAAAGATGGAAACGTCAGGTTTAATGGCCTGATTCGACCTTGCCCTCTGCTTAGCTCCGGCGAAACCTTTGTTGATGGAATTAGCAGCGGTCAGTTCTTCTTCGAGTTCCAGCGTAGCGATGACGTCACGCTGTGGTTGAGTTGGATCCTTTTTCGTTTTGGTTGACGATGGTTTCCCATCTTACAGTCAAAGGATAAATCTGAAAATGGAGGGGGAATAGAGAGGTTGGGAAAGAGACACAGAAAGCTGGGGATATAGAGATTAGTAGAGTGAGGGGAAAGGGTCCGGGAATGAGATTGAAATGCGAAAGAAGGCTTTAGATAGAAAATAACGATTGTATTCTTTGAGAATATCTGGGACAAAGGAAAATAACAAGGAAAGCTCTAATACTAAAGCACAATTGTGCGGCATATCAACCCTATCATAAGTCATTTAATACCAAAACCCTTTCTTAGGTTATTTAATACATAAAATACTAGTTTACGGTTCATCAACCCTTTATTAAGTCATGTTATACCAGCAAACATTGTTATTTGCCTTCGATGAATTAGGTATTTATAAATAATTTTCAAAAAATCTTTTTTATTTGACTCTCTTATACTACTTGGATTTTTGCGAATAAGTCATTTTACTACTTTCAACGAACAAATATGCTTTATAAGTACAATATTCTCCGGCCTATTCTACTACGTAATTGTACTCTCTCTCTCTTTCTTTATATTTCTAACTCTCTCTCTTTCTCTCTCTCTCTATCTCTCTCTTTCTCTATCTGCTCCTCCCCTCTCTCTGTCCAGTCAAAACCCTTCATTTTCTAGTGCGTATCTCAACAGCGAAAATTCCTCGTTAGTACATTTTCTTCCTTCGTCTCAAGAGAGGTGTTCAACATCGCCAATGCAATCTAATGTTTCTCATTAACGCACAACAAGATTACTCCTGTCCCCTCAAGTATTTTCTTGGACAAGAAATACCTCTCGGGCGACATTGAAAAGAGATTCTCTCTGTCAACTTACTTGTCCAATTTGCCCTTTTCCTGCATTCCCTTTGTCTTCCTTTTCGTGTTAGGGTTAGAGTTAGGGTTAGAGTTAGAGTTAGGATTAGAGTTAGAGTTAGAGTTAGGGTTAGGGTTAGAGTTAGGGTTAGAGTTAGAGTTAGGGTTAGGGTTAGGGTTAGGGTTAGGGTTAGGGAATAGGTTAGGGTTTGGGGTTAGGGTTAAGGTTAGGGTTAGGGATAGGATTATGGTTAGGGTTAGGGATAGGGGTAGGGGTAGGGTTAGGGTTAGGGGTAGGGGTAGGGGTAGGTGTAGGGTTTAGGTTAAGGGTTAGGGTTAGGGTTAGGGTTAGGGTTAGGGTTAGGGTTAGGGTCAGGGTTAGTGTTAGAGTTAGGATTAGAGTTAGAGTTAGAGTTAGAGTTAGGGTTAGAGTTAGGGTTAGAGTTAGAGTTAGAGTTAGGGTTAGGGTTAGGGTTAGGGTTATGGTTAGGGAATAGGTTAGGGTTTGGGGTTAGGGTTAAGGTTAGGGTTAGGGATAGGATTATGGTTAGGGTTAGGGATAGGGGTAGGGTTAGGGGTAGGGGTAGGGGTAGGGGTAGGGGTAGGGTTTAGGTTAAGGGTTAGGGTTAGGGTTAGGGTTAGGGTTAGGGTTAGGGTTAGGGTCAGGGTTAGTGTTAGAGTTAGGGTTAGAGTAAGGGTTATGGTTATGGTTAGGGTTAGGGTTACAGTAAGGGTTAGGGTAAGGGTTAGAGTTAGAGTTAGAGTTAGAGTTAGGGTTAGGGTTAGGGTTATGGTTATGGTTTTGGGTTTGGGTCAAGGTTAAGGTTAGAGTTAGAGTTATGGTTTATGGTTAGAGTTAGGTTTAGGGATAGGGTTAGGGTTTAGGGTAAGGGTTTAGAGTTAGGGTTAGAGTTAGGTTTAGGGTTAGGGATAGGGTTAGGGTTTATGGTTAGGTTTAGGTATAAGTTTAGGGTTAGAGTAAGGGTTAGGGTCGCTTATTTGCTCTAGTATTAGTATCAGGTTCTTCTAGGGAGTATGCAAACCTCCACTGAATAATATTCTTGACATTTTTTTTAGATGTTGTTTTTTTTTAATCAAGTTTTTGCCTATATCACCCTTATATTTCTATTAACGTTTGCTGAAATATGTTTGCGTGAATTTTTGCCATAATATTGTGTGTGGGTGTGTGTGTGTTTTTTTTATTATTATTCGGCAACTCTCTGAGGACGGGGATATGTATCTCGTAACTTGGGGTTGTTCAAATATGTGCTTATTACTTCGCCAGAAAGATGTGTAAGATTTTTTGCTCCCAAATTTACATTAATATACAGTATAATATGCATGATATTTAATGATATTTATTTATAGAACTATTGCACATTTTGAAATAACGTTTTTCAGAGGGAAATATGAGATATTGAGCTTCAATTTTGCTTTGCAAATTAATCTCTGTAACAATACTACGGTTGAAGCTTCGTTGGTACATTCATCATCACCTTCCACCACTTTTATTTAAAAAAATGAGATCGTCGGATGGTCATCAATGAAATGCAATGAAGTAACTCATTATTTCCTGGAGTCGGTGATGGCCGAATATTTAGATTTGTGAGGCTAACGAACAAAAAGACGTACATGCACACAACATACAGACATACATGGCGGCAGACAAGCATGCATGCAGACATACAGATATGAATACATACGGACAAACAAATAGGCAGACAGACATAGCAACACTTCTGGAAAGACGGACGGCAGGGTAGAAAGACAAAAATATGTACTTACATTGATTATATCTTGATAGTGTCCCGTTTCTAGGTCTAATTCTGTTAAAGTTGTAAGATGACATACACACAGATATACATTAAAATACATTGATGTATCGACAAGTAAACACCAGCCAAAAATGCAGACAGATAAATGAGCAGACAAACAGACAAACAGACACCCAGATAGACAGACAGATAGACAGACAGATAGACAGACACACGTCGAGAGTCAGACAAAACAGACACATACATAGACACAAACATATACACACCGACATTCCCACAGACAGGCAAACAGAAATACAGTCTGATAAACGCGCATACATACATTGCCAAGGTTGCTGCAAAGAAAGTGGGCTCCCTTTACCGAGCTAGAAAACATCTCATACCTGACAGTATTCTATATCTCTACAAAACAACCATCTGTCAGTGCATGGATAGTGTTGTACACTAACTAATAGTTTCTCCTTCTTAGACAAGGGCAGAAAAAGAGTCGCTAATCTTATAAGCCCCTCACTATTCACCAAACTCCATCCCCTGTCCCATCGCCACAATGTTACATTATTGTGCTTGTTTTACAAGTACGTCAATGGATTGTGTACCAATGAGCTTTCTGATATGCTGCTCCCTCAACGTAAATACACTCAACCAACCCGACAATCAGCTAACCCCTCATCCAGTCATTTAGGAGGTCCCCAGATTCCGGAGTGCCTTCTACTCCAGTAGCTTCTTTCATCGACCTGACGGCCTTTGGAACTCCCTCCCTGCTCCCAGTTTCCTGATTATACCGACATGCAGACATTTAAAACTATTGTGAATAAGCATCTCGCTGCACAGCTTTAGGATGACCGACAAATCTTTCACCCTAATTCTCAGTAGTCCCTTATGTCTACAGTAGCAATTTGCCTTGTCTGAGGTGAACTAAGGAAAAAAAGAGGGACAGCTAGACACGCAAATAAACACCAAGAGAAAGCGACAGAAATACACGTCTTTAAATGTAGTATAAATTAGTATATGTTAGTATACATTTGTTACGCGATTTTTTTTCTGTATATTTATACATTTTTCGACGACTGAATTACGTTGTTGTCATTAATTTCCACGATTCTATCTAGACGCAGTAACTTTCAGGAGGGACTATATCAACGTTATTGATACCAGTAGGTTAAAGTGATTCTCTGGAACCGGCTGGATTCGAACTTGGCGCATCAAGGTCGTCAGTCCTCGTCTTCAGCCACTTCACCACAGTGACCTACCATAATAATTAAGCAAATATTTATGCCATGATAGTTTAAAGACATATGCTTTAGACTAGGAGATCCTATAGCTGGGTAGTATTTCCCCATTTACAGTTCTATTGTCTTTTGCATCTCGCACTCTCATTTGTAGGAGAATGCCGAGAGCCTGTGCCCATTTTTGTATGTGGATTATTGTACCAATGTGGCGCTATGGCCGCTCTCTACAATAAACCAAATCTTTATTGCTACCACGTTTTTGTGGGGAGGCAGGTCAATACCGCGACAGATTCAGTATTTGTGAACTGTTTAGCGGTTTCCAAGATCTTTCAGACAGTTCTCTTACGTCTGAATTTCTATTACTTCCCCCCTTCCTGAATCAACCTGTCTCTATCTGTTGTCCCCTTTCTGTCCCTGTCGCCATCACTATCTCTGACACTCCCTGATCTCTCAATTTCGACGTTCTCTAACCCTTCCCTTGGTCACAGCTAATAACCCCCCCCCTTCCAACACCGATTCTCAATGCGCTGACCCTATGTGGCACTGGCTCACAAAAAAACACTCTCATTATTTTTTCTTCCGTTAATATCTTTTACCCTTCCATTTCAGTCGACTCCATCGTCCCGATAAACCTCGCCTTAATTTCATTAAACTTAAAGCAACGTTGTTCCAAGAAGCCAGTCGGTCTCTCGACCGGCGCCCATCACCATCTCTAGCTAACTCCCTTGCACACGTTCCCTTTAATTCCAAACCAACCATGCCGGTACTTCCCACCATGTGACAAGCTTTTCGGTTCTCACCATTAATGCAACATCGAACGCGTGCACCCCTCTCTCTCCCGACATTCTCTAACCCCTTGCCCTTCGTTGCCAGCAGGCTTTACTCCCTACTGATCTGACCCTAAACCTGCTGGATTAGATCCAAACTCTCTTCTCTTCCCCACTTCCCTCTCTCTATCTTTCTCTCTCAGAACTGTTTTTAAAATATCATTTGCCACTTTTCATTCGCTCTTCTTTCTCTCTCTCTTTCTCTCTCTTTCTTTCTCTCTCTCTCTCTCTCTCTTTCTTTCTCTCTTTCTCTCTCTTTCTCTCTATTTCTCTTTCTCTCTCTCTCTTTCTTTCTCTTCTTCTCCCCCACTCTTCATCCCTCTTTCTCTCTTTCTCTCTTTCTTTCTGTCTCTCTTTCTCTCTTTCTCTCTCTCTCTCACACTTTCTTTTCTTCTCTCCCACTCTATCTCTCTCTTTCTCTTTATTTTTCTTTTCTCTTTCTCTCTCTCTCTATTTTCTCTCTCTCTCTCTTACTCTCTCGCTTCTTTCTCTCTCCCTTTCTTGCTCTCTCTTTCTCTCTCTCTCTTTTTCTCTCTCTCTCTCTCTTTCTCACTCTTTCTCTCTACTCATCCTCTTCTTCTCCCCCACTCTTTATCTCTCTCTGTCTTACGAACGTTTTTATCCTCCAGTGCTCTTACTCTCCTGTAACTATTTCTAATATACCATTCTCTCTTACTTATTCACCCCTCTTTCACTCTCTCTTTCTCTCTCTCTCTCTCTCTCTCTCTCCTTCTCTATCTCTCTATCTCTCTTTCTCAATGTCTGCTGACCTTTGTCGACCATGGCTCAATCTTAGTTCGGTATAATGACTTTACGTCTCCCTAGTGAACTGAACGTCCGCCGATGTCGTACGCCCGAGCACGTGTGGGTGGGCAAGGCAGAATTTTTTCTATGAATATTAAAAGTGTGTAGCCATTAGTTTACCCCCCCCCCCCCCTCATCCGCACCCGAATGTGCAATGATATTATCAGTAAACGTGTTTGCCCCGGCGTACGACTGTCTGCGATAGCCAGACGGGAAGGGCAACGTGGTCAGAGAAATCGACCCGAAAAAAAGTAAAAGAAAAAAAAACACGCTTTTTTCATTGACCACTAATGCATTGCCAGTCAGCTATCTTTTCTTTACTGACTAACAGCCGGGGACCTGGTGTCGCCCGGGAGCATAAGGTACACTCCTTCACTGAACAACTTTCATTTCACAACTAGAGTTGCTAATTTATAGTCAAGTAAAAACTAAACTTATAGTCACAAATGTTATGTTAGTAAAACTTCATAATTGAGCCTTGTTGCAGTTAACATGACTAGCGCAAACCCTAACCCTAACTCTAATCCTAGCCCTAACCCTAAACATTATAAAGTTGTATCCCTGTAGGAGTTTGTGTCATATTTTCATTCTAGCACGCTCAATGCTAATATATTAAAAAAGACTTTTTCAATCTGAAACATTCCCATCTAAGTAATCTGATTAATGAAGTTTTATTATATATCTGGTTATGGGGGATCTATCCCCAAACCCTTGCACGAGTTTGTGACATATTTCTAGCCTGTGAACGCCCGGCACAAACACAGAACATGGCATTAAAGTAAAAAGGATGCTAAATGAAATACGAGACGACATAATTCGATTTTGGAACAATTCATTTAAAAATGGGTAAAGTCTAAACTTTCACCCTGACAACACCAATATATTTACTATTACTTTTTGCATTGTATTTTATTATTGACAATCGGAATACATGGGTATGGAATAGGATAATGTACGTATGAACAGGAAATAACTTATTATTAGAAATAGCGTATTATTATATTGATGACAGTATAGATCAAATTTAGTTAAATATTTCATCCGAAAGTTCCCAAAACTTCCATCTGGATTTTTTTTTACCATTAAATTTGTATTAATATAATTCTATCTTCAAATGTTGCTGCCTTTAATCGGCTCTGCTAATTTTGTTGAAACATATGTTACGGTATCAGAAAAATATGTTACTATATCAGAAAAATATGCAGCTATATCAGAAAAAATATGTTACGGTATCAGAAAAATATGTTACTATATGAGAAAAATATGTTACCATATAAGAAAAATATGTTACTATATCAGAAAGAATATGTTACGCTATCAGAAAAATATGTTACGGTATCAGAGAAATATGTTACGGTATCTGAAAAATATGTTACGCTATCAGAAAAATATGTTACTATATCAGAAAGAATATGTTACGATATCAGAAAACATATCAATTGGTTAGTAAATCTAGTTTTTGAAATTTGATCTGACAAAAACTTTTAAAATCGAAAAGAGTGCGTAGTCGGGGAGTTTTGTCGCATTCTGTGACTGATCCGAAAATTCGTAAGACGCCGTTTCCTTCAGCAAAGATGAAGAGTCGAAAAATACAGGTTTCTCATAGCTTACTCTTTATAGTGGTGGAATGCCAACATTCTTGGTACACTCAGATTTACACATACAGTCAGCCCCCCTAGCCATTCGCTGGTAGGAGCAAAAGGCGGAACTTCCACTAACTTCGATCGCAAGTCTGGCTCCGTTGTTTCTCCGATTCTCTCCCGATCACTGACCGCCATCGGCAACATGATTTTGATTCAAACATGTCTGCATCTAAAATAACTCAAACAATCAAACAATAACATGTATATTTCTGATTTCTTTAGATGAGGATCGACAATTTTTATAATCTTGAGTGTTATTCTCACATTCTTGCGGACTCGTGGCGCAACGGATAAAGTACTAAGTAAAATTCAGTTCTACATGCAGTCTTCTGAAGGTCGAAGGTTCAATCCTCAGTGCCTGCGATACGTGGAATTGCGAATTATTGAAGACTTCTATCCGGTCATGGTTGACAGAACGAAAACATGCTACCCCCGTCGATAAAATAAAGGGTTCCGTTCCAACTTCTGTGCAGATTCCCGAGTTCGACAGGATACACTTGAAAAAGATCGGAGGTTACATCAGCCGAAACATTGTGAGGATTACACTCAAGATGGGAACAGTAGTCCGAATAATCTAAGTTATACAATACAATGTATATTTCCATTTTACGTCCAAACCTTTAAATTATCAAAACAATTACAGTCTATTTATACACTACGACTATTCCCTCTCAGGATGAAACGCGGAAGCCTCTGTGTAGCTTAATTGCCATAAATATATTTTCATAACTTACTACCTATCTCTACCTACGTATCGATCACTGTCGAAGTAAATACTGAAAATTGATATTTAAAAAATCATATCTCCTCATCAAATGTGTTGTGCATACATAAAATAATAACACTACTACAATATATCTACATCTTATTACAATCTAGATTATAATTCTTATTCACTACCATTCGTTTCCGATCAACCCGGGATGATCTTCATACATTTTAAGCGACAATATCGTCGGCGATCTCTCTCTCTCTCTCTCTCTCTCTCTCACACCCTCTCTTTCTTTCTCTCTCTCTCTCTCTCTCTTTCTCTCTCTCTCTCTCTCTCTATATATATATATATATATGTCCATCAACTACACACACAGATGATCATCGGGTGGTTCTCGGGGGGCGGTTGCTGTGATCTTCAGTTAAATGTCAGGTGCTTGTGACGGTAAGCCAGAAGGCGAAGAACGATCTTTTGTTAAGGTCAAATGTAGAGTTGACCTTGAGATGGGAAAGGAATGTTCTTCCAGACGAGAGCCTCGAGAAATTATCATCCTAATATGATAGTTATTCTGCGAATTGGATGATAAAGGTTTGTGTCTATTTGTAGATATATTAGTTGTGAGGGCGGACGGAGAGAAATGGAACAAGTGCGAAGGTTGTACCACTGGGGAGAGCTATTTTGGGAATGGAGATAATGCAAGGAGAATTAGGAAGATTCGATATATAAAATGGCGGGAAAAAGAGATAAATTGCTAATTATATGGAAACCTGGAAAAACGGTGTGAGAAAAATGAAGGAGTGAAGCAAATAAAAAAAGGGGGAAATACGAAAACGGCGACAGGTAGAGAAATGGTAAGAGAGAAAAAAAAAGAAAGGAGAATAAAGCATGAAAAGAAGAAAGTAAGAAAAGGCGAAAGGTAGAGAGCAGGAAAGGGAGGAAAGGGGAAGACAGTGAAAGGAGAGTAAGAATGAGAGAGGTGAAAAGATAAAAAGAGAGGAAGAAACGAAGTGAAGAAGAAAAATAAGAAGAAGAAAGAAAGAAAATCCGAAAGACAGAAAAAGAGCGAGAAAGAGAGAGAGAGAGAGCGACGGAGAAAGAGAGGGGGATATGACAAAATACATTTCTTACTTCTTCGCCACGTCTCATTTCAGACTTCATGTCCGTGACGCCATATTCTATATATTCTAGTTGTATGGGGCTTTCGATTGTATTCTGTTAAATCCTATTGGATTACCTGTAGTTACTATTGTTTGTACAATATATATACGTTGGAATAAACCGTGCGATTTTAAGACCTTTACACTCTGGGTTAATTTGTTATTTATAACTACTTACCAATCTATATGAGAATGATTGTCAACCGATACATCAGAAGCAATACATGGTAGAAACTATGTTTAATTTCTTACATGAAATCCGATCGTATTATAAGATCATAATACTACTAATTTTGTAAATATTGCCGGGCAACACCGGTTAGGGACAACAAGTAAAATGCTGCAATCTTTATCACCGCTACTTCTTTATAATTTTTAGACACTGTCATTTGGGCGTTGGTATTTGAGCGCCCCAACAATTCTTATAAAAGTATTACTAGACATTTTATTTAAAGAAGACCATGTTATAATCGTCATGGAAGCAGACGTTTAATCTGCATATAAAAGGGGGAACATTACTAGAAAGGTTCATGTTTCTGGTTCAAATAGTCTAAAATAAATTGGTCACGACGATAGATTGACGCACGCATACACACACACGCCCACAGACACATATAGCACATATTAGTATAGCTGTACTTAGCAAACAAATTAATTACATTAAACATGGCCGACTAATAAAAATAAATGAGAAAAGATAACAATTTGAGTAATACAATTAATAACAAAAGCACTAACAGAATGTTTGTTGATTGAAAAATGTCAAAACTAAAAGTACGTTTAGTTCAAAAGATGCATAACTAAATGAATATATAATGAGCAAAGAAAAATATTAAAGAAAAATAAAATAAAAATTCTTGGAATAAAAACGAACGATCATGAATAATAAATTAGAAAAAAAATCGAATAAAACAAAAAAAAACGAAATCAAAAGTCAAAGAAGAGTTTGTCTTAAGAGGTCAACAAAATGGCGGGCGGATGAGTAAGCGCAGCGGAAGAAGATAACAAAAAATGGCGGGAAATGGATTCGGGATTAACAGACGATGAAGATGAAGAGAAAATAAAATTTGAAAAACGAAAATTGCAAAGTTAATAAATAAAAATAATAAAAAAATGGATAAAAAAATGTGATTTAAAAAAAATAACACAAAACGTAAAATACAAAAATCCTGACAAAGTAGACGGAGTAATAATTAAAAATGGATGATATGACAGAAGGAAACTTGTTTAAAAAATGGAAAAATAATAATGAAGGAACGAAAAATTACAACAAAAATAGTGGAAAGAAATATTGTCTCATAAAAGCAAGGAATATGGAGCAGGAAGATATTGTAAGATAAGAATGAGAAAAAATAAAATGAAACAATGAAAGAAAAAGTTAAATATAAAAAAAAGATCGTCTCAGAACGAATGAACCAAAACGAAGAAATAACCCTAACCCTAAACCTATCCCTAACCTGAAACAGAGAAAAAAGTAAGTAAAAAGCTAAAAGGAATGAAATTATGAAAAATTTAAGGAAAAAGTAATTTTGAGACAAGAGGAAACAGAAAAGAACTATTTTGACTAAAATAACAACCAAAACATAAAATAGCAAAATTATAAATGAAAATGAAAACAGAAATGTAAAAAACAATAAAACAAGGACCCGTGGCACAGTGGATTAGTACTAAGTACAATTCAGTTCTAAGTGATAGTCATCTGAAGGTTGAAGGTTCAAGCTTCGATGCGAGCGATACGAAGAATTGTGAATTACTTAACACTTCTCCCAGTAATGGCTGTCGGAACGAGAGCATGCTACACCCGTGGATTAAATAAAGGGTTCCGTTCGAAATTCCGTCCAGATTCCCGAGATCGACAGAAAATTTCCCGAGTTCGAAAAGATGCACATAATAAGGCCGGATGTTACAGCAGTCGAAACGTTGTGATAATAACACTCAAGATGAGAACAGTAGTCTGAATAATCTAAATTATACAAATTATCAATCCGTATCTCAAAAATTCAGAAACAATAAACAGCATCTTGAAAAGAAAAATGAACGCACGCAATACAAGAACATTTAGAACTAAATGTGAAAAAAGGGAAAAGAAGTACAAAATGCAAGAGGGAAAAAAGGCAAAGAGAAAAAAAGGATAAAACAAAGATATCAAATCAGAAGACGAAAGAAGGAACGAAAACGACGAAGGACAGGAAACGTTAAAATAAAAGAGAGAGAAAATGAATATAGTATGATAAAATGGAACACGAAAAAGATTTAATGAAAGAAAGAAAAAAGGAAGATAAAGAAAACAAGAAGAAAAAATAATTCGAAAAAAAAAAGAAGTAAAGGATAAAAAATAGAAAAACTGATGAAAGAAAAGAAAGAAGGGTATGGACAGGAAAAGCTAAAATAGAAATAATCCGATAAAAAGTGAAACATAAAGGATGAAAAAAAGAAAAGAAATGTAAGAAAAGAAAGAACGATATGGACAGGAAAAGCTAAAATAGAAAATAATTCAAAAGAAAAGAAATAAATAAATAAAAGATGAAAGAAAGAACAGAAAACTGTGAAAGAAAAGAAAGAACGATATGGACAGGAAAAACTCAAATAGAAATTATCCGATAGAAAGAAAATAAAAAAATAAAAATAATAAATAAAAATAATAAAAATAATAATAAAAAAATAAAAATGAAGGATTAAAGAAAGAAAAAGAACTGATGAAAGTAAGGAAAGAAGGATATGGACAGGAAAAGCTCAAATAGAAAATAATTCTTAAGAAAACTAGAAAAAAGAAATAAGGAAAAAAGTTATGAAAGAAAAGGAAAAAATAAATAAAAAGGAACACGCAAAATATGAAAGAAAGGAATAGAACTTGATTACAAGAAAACAGCAACAAAAAACAAATAACAAAATAATAAAAAAGGGAAAAGAATAATTAAAAACGGACAAAGAATTGGCTCCACCGAATGATAAATAAGAAAAGAAAAACAACATTTACAATAAAGAGTAAATAAATAAAAAGACCTTAAAATATAAACAAAAATATAGAAAAAATATTAAAAAAACTTTCAAATCGGATTATAATTGCAAAACAAAAATGAATCAATCAATTAATATTCGCAGACGATGAGGGATATTTATGGATAAATAAAACCGGAATAATGGATTAAAATGATTGGCTTTTTTTTTTAAAGAAAAACAAATTCCAACGATCAAATGTATTTAATGTTAGCGGAAGTAAATTTAGATATTCATGTCACTAAAACGCACATACGACGTTTTACATACAAAGATTAAACACACACTCAGCAAGAAAAAATGCTTTCCTGTTCCGTTTTGTCGCATATCGACCCTCGATGAATATAGCCGTCGAAACGGATATGGTGTATAATTCTTTAGTAATAAGTAGAACTCATTAACATCAGATTAAAGTTAAAATCAGATGTAATAGGAGGAGATTGCACTGTGCACTATTTAAAAAGAAGTGGATACACACCGCATGATTAAGTGTGTTTGGACGAACCCAGTTCAAGTATGTGTTCAGTGCCTAGGCATGGTGTACGCCGACATGAGGTCGTATCCCAGTTAGCAAAGTCTCTTAGCTAGTGTTACAAATGAGTCCTGCCCCCTTTTCCACTTGAAACAACCCGAAAGGCATTGAGCAGCTCATACCTAGATAGATTTGGGAGGGTCCTACGAACAACCACAATTAGCTTTTAATTTTCCAGCAATCTTTGTTTTTCAGCACCCCCAACTCTCTAACTGATAAATTTGTATATGTATTATTTGCAAATAAAAAAACGTCAAACCATTGGGGATAATGTTAAGTACGTTTTACCAATAAAGTGAATGTGGTATTTTGGTGGCTAAGACTATAAAGAAAATTTAATACACTATGAACTTTTTGTAAAATTTTAAAGATAAATAAAATATAGGAAAACGAGTGTCACTCTTTCTTTAAATGCTCATAGAGACATTGGGAAATATTAGAAGAATAGAAGAATCAACTTAGAAAGCTAGTATAGTTAATTACAAATTATGACTGATTGAAAGAACTAGAATGGAATTATTCTAACATAATTTAATCTCAGAAGTAAAGCATATTTTAGCGTTACTTTCGTATCATTAAAGTATATAAAAAGGTTTTTAAGAAGCAAACGGTGAATCACTCAGGCTTAGCATAAAAATAGGCGTATTGATCGTCATGCACGCGAGGCATTAATTGATAATAGAATGTATGTTTGACTTATTTTCGATACTGACCGAAATTCTCACGTATAATTGGCCGGGCGTCGGCGTATGATTGATGGCCTGTCGCAAATATAGCGCATGTATCGGCGTGCCATTAGCTCCATGTAAGACGTTGAGGATATTTCTTTGATCTCGAGAAATACATGAAGCCTGACTTCATCGGAAAGAGAAAGACTAAACAAATATAAAAAGATTTAAAAAAAAAAAGTTCCCAGGTGCTTTTCCTCGATCCGTTCGTGGTTTCCGTGTTATTCAATTTGGGAAAAGAAACCAGGAGCTTGAGAAGCCAGATCTTTTTTACGCAGTGTGGGAGGCCGACTTCTCTTTGATGTATGGCATCAATTCTATATACATCATTATCCTATCCTTTTCCCACTTAATTAATGTGATAACAATTCGTGGGGAAAAAGTTTTTCTTTCGTCTCAAAATAATGAATACCTTCAAAATTGCTGACTATATATATATATATATATATATATATATATATATATATATATATGTATATATATGTATGTATGCATATATATTCATATATATATATACATATATATATATATATACATATATATATATATATATATATATATATATATATATTTATATATATAAATTGATCATATATACAATTGGTGAATAAATATATATACAAACTATACAAATTTTACCCATATCATCACTTCATCATCCATATGCTTCCAAGACACTGTCTTCGGGTGTCTGCGGTATATATATATATATATATATATATATATATATATATATATATATATATATATATGTGTGTGTGTGTGTGTGTATATATATGTATGTATGCATATATATTTATATATATATATACATATATATATATATATATATATATAAATTGATCATATATACAATTGGTGAATAAATATATATACAAACTATACACATTTTACCCATATCATCACTTCATCATCGATATGCTTCCAAGACACTGTCCTCGGGTGTCTGCGGTCTCTCTCTGTACAGGTTTTTTCAGGACAACCTGACATGAAGATACATAATCCAACAAGTAAACCCTGACTAATTATTCAAAATAACACAGTATTCGAAGCACAAATAAGATCTCCTCGTTATGGCTATACTGACTAATACAAGAAACAGTGCATCTTCTGCAAGTGTTTTTGCCTCTATTCACAGCACTAAGCTTGATATTCCACCAGACAAGATTAATTATTGTCCTGGAATCTGGTAAGATCAGTAGACCACAAAAAGGTATACTATACAATAGTTAACTGGTCAATTCGTGAAAGGAGAATCAATGGTTTTTAATTTTCTTCATTTCTTTATTAACTCAACTTTTGAGAAATAAAGAACTATAATAGAACACTCGATTATTTATGTGTCTCGTATAAAGATCACGTGTAAGCCCCAGGAGAGTGGCCCCTTTTATTTCTGAGAACTTACAATTGTGTAAAATTTATATATATATATATATATATATATATATATATATATATATATATATATATACACTATCGCAATAGCCCACTAACGATTATTCCTGTCCCACTCAGAAACCCGAAACCTCTTATTAAAAAATACCAACATCTTAGAATATAGTACTAACAAACAAAAACTCCATATATTAGAAGCCTTATATATAAAAACAAAACAAAAAACGTAATTAACATTACCAGCAATAACATACTAAAATGTCTATAATGTTAACAATAGTTTCGCACTTATTATATAATTCCAGCCCAAACTATCTATAATACGAACACATGGTCTTTACCTGATTCACCTGCTTCCCCTAAAGATGGACCTGGGTGGGTCTGAAAGTACTTGGAACACAAATGAAAACTTTGGCAGATTTATTGGCCAATTCCCCTCCGAAATTAAGTTTCTGATTAGGACAATGGAAAGGATCTACAAAAAAATATCCAAACATAAGTTGTATGTTATATTTAACAACACTTGCCTTCAAGAAAAGATACTGCCTATATATATATATATATATATATATATATATATATATATATATATATTAAAAATTATTTATGAAATAGTGGATAAGCAAGACAACAGATTAGTACAAATTACACATTAGGACAGAAACACATCAGTAAAGCTGAACCAAGATATGTTGGTCGATCTGTTCGCTCATATTTGGTATAAACAAACTTTACTAAGACTGAACAGTCTTCTTGGC
Organism: Sepiola atlantica; assembly: GCA_963556195.1. Taxonomy (NCBI): domain Eukaryota; kingdom Metazoa; phylum Mollusca; class Cephalopoda; order Sepiida; family Sepiolidae; genus Sepiola; species Sepiola atlantica. The sequence continues at coordinate 44,328,091 of OY744539.1, forward strand.
CTTTTGGCTAAGATCAAAGTGTAGTATCTGTTCCGATTTTTAAATGGCCAGAGTGCTCACCTCTCCAGCGCTGGCTTTTCAAACCCCACTTTCTCGACCCGATCTTGGGTCACATCTTACTTGTATGAGTAAGATAAAACTGGCCTTGTGCCTAACTCCTGGGGAGGAGTAAATAAAACTGAACAGTTTATAGTGAAGCGTGGAAAGTAATCCAAGGAAGAAAGCGTATGTAATAGGTGGAGGGGGAACGTAAAAGTTGTATATACTGGGTTGAGTATGTGTGAAGAAAAGACACTGGAGATGCAAGCCAAGGAAAGAATAGGGTTGAACCAGAATCCTGAGAGATGAGTATTGATTTACTCCTCTCCAGGAGTTAGGCACAAGGCCAGTGTTTATCTTACTCCCACAAGTAAGATGTGACCCAAGGTCGGGTCGGGAAAGTGGGGTTTAAAAATTGCCTGGGCAGCCCCGTCGGCATTCCCCGGTAGGGGCGCCTCAGGCAGTAAGCAATAAACTTACTCCTCCCCAAAGAAGGGAGGCGAAGCCTGGGAGGGTGAACCTCCTAGAACTGCACAGGACAGACCCATAGACCGACGTAAATCAAGCCCCGAAGGCCAAGACAATACCAGTCCATGGGGTGTAGTATCCATCGGAACAGATACTACACTTTGATGAGTAGGTGGAGGGGTAAGCAACGGAAGGCAGGTGTTTAGCATTTTTATACTTATGTGTGGCAGTGATAGCGAAATAGCGTGTGGCGTAATGGTTAGAGTGTTTGATAAAGGACCGATGGACTGGTTTCAATCCTCGGTCGAGTGATGCCTGACTTAAGGTTAAAAATCACTCAGCTTTATAAAGTTAGGATAAAGGGCAAGTGGAGTAATCATGCCAAAGGAGTTGCACCCCTATTTAAAGCAAAGTGTATGAACCAATGAAAAGTGTGCTTTCCTGTCGCCCTTTATTATCGTCGCTCAGTTTATTTTACTTATGTTAGTTAGCCCTGGACTCTGCGTAGTCAACAGGAGCGAAATCTTACTGATTTTAACTTTCGCTGTCCCCGTACGTTTTCTGAATATAAACCTGCATCAACAAGTTCTGTAACAGACACGTATGCGCTGGCTCGGCCATGTCGTGCACAGGCACGATGGACGACTCCCTTAAGATGTCCTATACGGAGAACCTTTGCAGGGAAAGCGTATCCCAAGCAGAATGCAACTGCGATTCAAGGTGCGCAAGAGGGAACTAAAAGCTTTGAACATCGACCAGAATAAATTGTGAGCATACACCTTCGAACGATCAACCTGGAGAGAGTCTGCAGAAAGATATATCCCGACTTGAAAAGAGATTCCCTCAAAAGAAGGATTACGAGTGTATGAGAAGAAAGCTTGTGCTCTCTGTTACTATTCCTGCGTCGGACTGACTAGCCACATTTGACGCTGTACAACAATAAACATCTACAACGTAACATTATAATTTTAACGCGATTTAATTCTGACCGACTTTTGATAAGACACTTCTCTCCTTTGTTTAGTGGATCTTTCCTAAAACGATCAAAAGCTTGTGTCACCTTTGATTCCTTTTATTGATCCATCCTTGCTCTCCCCACTACATTGTACACGCTCTCCTTTACGTCACCTTGAAGCTTCCATATTCTCCACATATTCTCGGTTCAACTTTGTTATCAATATTCTATTTTTTGATTTTATGTATTGTTTACTCAAAACTTTCACTTTCTTTCAGGTTTGCATAAGTTTTCTATTTCATTTCGTCTATATGAATGCATTTGATTTTATGAAGAAATTCACATTCTTTTTATTCTGTAATTCCTTGATTCCTTTCATTCTTTTATTCCTTTCATTCCTTTATTTTCTTTTAACATTTTTCAGTTTATATAAAGCGTTTTTGTTTACTTATATTTCTTCCTTTTTTCTTCCTTTCTGTTTTTTTTTCATTTTATTTCTTCATCTATTTTATTTTATTTCTTTCGCTTTTCCTTTCATTTTTTGATCGTTCTTTATTTAATTCAATAACTAAAATATTATATGATCTTTGTTCGAAAGTAAGCGAACAAAGAAATTAAAAGAAAAGGACTTCCCTTTCATTTCCATGTATCTTTCTTTCAGTCGTTGTTCCTACTTACCCCTTCTGTCCCCCGACGAGAGCAAAAGTCAGTGTTTAATGTCGAGGGAATCCAGGTTCTCCAAGTTGGCCACTTCATTGGAATAAAAGTTAAAATTATCTCAGTATAGGATTTGCCAATCACAGACCGAGGAGAGAAAAGATGAATTGTAGTATCAGAACATATACTACACTTTACTCCTAGACAAAAGGCCAAATAGGGTTCTTTTTGTCGGTATTTTTCTTACTTCCCCGTTTCCTTCTTTCTTCATTTCCTCTTTATTCTTTCTTCATTCATCCCAATTTTTTTCTTTTTCTTTTTTTAATCTTACTGTTTTGTATTTGTGTTTTTATATTGATCCGTTTGTATTGTCCTTTCTACTTCTTCTTTCTCTCTTACATCGTCTTCTTCTTCTTTTTCTTCATCTTCTTCTTTCTCTCTTTCATCGTCTACTTCTTCTTTTTCTTCATCTTCTTTTCTTTCGTTGTCTTCTTTTTTTCTTCTTTTTCTTCTTGTTTTTCTTCTTGTTCGTCTTCTTCTTCTCTTTCGCCGTCTTCTTCTTGTTCGACTTCTTCTTTGTCTTCTTCTTTCTCTTCTTCTTTTTCTTCTTCTCTTTCGTCTTCTTCTTCATCATCTTCTTCTTCTTCTTCGTTTTTTTATTGCCATTTTTCTTGGTTCCCTTTTTATCCTCTTTTATTTATTCCCCGTAATATTTTTATCAAACTAATCTCTTCCTATTAATAACCATGAGATAACGCACACACTCCTCCATAAATGCATTTATGCATTCCATCTTATGAAACATCAGACCAAATTTCTTATTTATTATGCTTATTTGTTGTCACTCTTCCTTTCTTCCTATTTCCTTCATTTTTCTCTTTGTTTTCTTTAACTATTCTCTTCTTTCAATCTTTCCCTTTTTTTCTTTGCTAAATTCTATTAAATTTTTGTAACCAATTTCTTCAATTCTATATCGTTCGTCTGTTTTCCTTTACATTTTATCGAGCCCATCTCTTCGGAAAAGACAAGTCCTAACATGGGGTACTATTGCCACATCAGGAGAGGTGCCGCTCAGGGCACCTTTTCCTGACTTGACAGATTACAAAACCGACTTCGAAATCTAGTGGGCGATGCCTATTTCTCATCCTTATCATATCTTTCTATCAAAAGAGAGGTTGCTAGTCTTTCTCTACTCTATCGTTATTTTCATGGTTAGTGATCGACTGAGTTTACACCTATGCCTCTCTCTGTAAAGCATTCACAAAAACAACTCGTCCATCTACAACCACTGTCAATAATTTTCCTTTCTCTCTCTCTCTGTATCTAAAACTAAACGAAACTTCCCCGATGAAAGTTTCTTTCCAAGAACTGCTCGTCTGTGGAACCCCATACTGCGGGGCTGCTTCCCAGCTGACTACAACATGGTCATTTTCACGTCCAATGTAAACAAATTCTTGTTGAGCCGCCCTTTCGTCACCATTATTTCCGATCATCACGTTGTTGTCTCAACGTCCATCTGATACTCATTTAACTCTTATCCTCGAGTGGCTTTTGGGGCTTGATAATTGGTGACACCTTAGTAAAAAAAGCTACACACACAGTTACCCCCCACCACGCTGATGCATCAAATGATATCTAACACTAAACGATTATCTAAATGAATAAATACGGAAGTTGGGCTCATTTCTCGCATGACGGTGAAGTCAAACCACCTGATTTGAAGAGGATTCAAGTTTACGCAAGAGCAGCACCCTATCCGTTTTATATACTGCGTCTGTATATGATCCCTCTTTAGTAAAAGTCAATAAATTGCATATTTCTCTGAAAAAAGACACTTGTATAATTAATTAGAATTTGTTATTTTTTTATTAAATTTGGCGATTGTTTTTTTTATTTAGTATAATAAATAATTTTTTAAGAATATTGTTTTATTTCATAGCTTAGTAAGTCCATAAAATTAAAATAACATGCTTAGGGTTAGGGTTAGGGTTAGGGTTATGTTTATGATGGTAGGTTATGGTTATGATTACGGTTAAGGTTATGCTTATGATGAGGGTTAAAGGTTAGGGTTATGATGGTAGGTTCTTCTTCGTGGTTATGATGCCAGAACGACGGTTATTTATGCATTAATATTGTGTTCCTTTCGAGCAACTCACTTATTATTTCTTCTTTCTTACTTATCTTTACGGTCATACTTAAACGATAAATAAATTTGTATCAAAATTACCAAGATGCTTATAACAATTACATGTTTATTACTAAAACGTTTTTTCAAGTATTTTCACCCTAAAATGCTGCCATCTTTTGTTTCTGTTCTTCATGTTTCTTATTTAGTATTTCTTCTTTGTGAGTCAATTTTTTTTTTCATTCTTCCATCGTTTTCTGTCCTCTTTCATTAAATTAACGGTTTCTGATCTAGTTTTTAACACTTACATGCTTTTTTATATATGTGTTTTAAAAGAAAGTTATCATCAAAAATACTGATTACCTATTTAGCGGAGTTGCTGATGCAACATCATACTAATACCTACTCACACTTGCCAACAGACTCGTTGCAGATATAAAACAAGTTGCAGTTTGAAACAGTTTCGTTGAATATTATTTTAAATAGGCATTTTGTTGGGATGTGTCATATTTGAAACAAAAGGCATTTAATGGTTAAGAGTATTATAGAGGGAGGACTCTCATATGGGGCACAGTCAATCAATGACATCTTAAGCCTTTCCGGATGTTAATCTCTTTTTCTGCTAACTGAACGTTTCTGTCAAGCTATACAAATTCCTGTATATAAATTCCTATGTAATAAATATAAAACTATGTCCAAAATGAAAAGAAATATTTAAGATGTATGTAGGCGAGTGTAATAGTGCTGTACAATGTCATTAGCTTAGCGTAAACATCTTGCCATAACCACAATAGGACTTTATTATGTGAAGTTTAAGTAGGAGTCTTTTCATATGATAGGGCACATTAAAAAATGGGCATTCCCTTTGGTTAAAGAATTCCAATTAGCCATTATAATCGAAGTCAAATCTAATCGAGAATTGAAAGGTTTCAAGCATTACTAACCCTAATCCTAACCCTAAGCCTATTACTAACCCTAACCCGACTCGGCGTTGCCCAGGATGCAGTTACGTCATTTTAGTTTTTAATTTTATTTTTTTTCACATTTTCTAAACTTATACAGAAAAGGAAAAAAATAGTTGTAAGGGAGAGAACTCATGTTATATTCTTCAATAAAAAATATGAGTTACTCCCCCTTGCTGATTTTGGTTTATCGGCTATAAATGAAAAATGTTTAAGTAAAGTTAAGTATATAACTTTGCGAAACGATAGAACTAGTGAAGCCATCTAGTCAAACAATAAAACCAATTATATAGTTCTAAAAAAAAATCTATAAAAGTGTTTTAAAATTTCTTTCCACTTTTTTGTGTTTTGCTTTCTTTTTTTTTTACATTTTTACACATTTTTTCATTTCATTTATGCGTTTTTATTCTCTTTTTTCTTTATTTTTTATTTTCGTTTTCCTTTTTTTGCCAATGATCGCAATTCTGTTTCAATAATTCTTTCATGCATCTCGCTGAACATTTTTACCAATGTCTAGCTGAAAGACACATCAACCCACATAGCCTTACATGTACGGGCGCACTCACACACTCATACATGCACACACACATACACGTGTACATACAATCATATAAAACATCTAACATCTTCTTTTTTATGAAATGTGTAACTTTTGTTTGTTCGTCTTTCTCTTGTAAATTCTACCGCAGTAAACCGCTGGCAGCAGATGCGCTGCCCCCACGGGGAATAACGAGAATAGACAGAGGAGAACAAACGTTTCGTGTCTTCTCTGCTTGTCTAAAATCCTTCGTGCCTGGTTTGCATGTCAATCATATTGAATATCAGAAAATGCTTTCATATAGAATATTGTTACATCGGTTTTGTGTTTTCACCGATTTCTCCAAAGTCTAAGACAAGCCATGCACGTCAAAAAGGCGTTTATCTTCTTATTAAATTCGCATTAACTTGCAACATACTAAATAACAATTTGTATCAATTTGTATCAAAACTCTTAAAATCTTTCACTTAAGAATTATAAAAAGAACAAAAAGAAGAGTAAACATTATATTTTTGCTTCAACATAAACTCACAATGATAGCTCTCCATCATTGCGCGATGAAGTCCACAGTAGCATTTATTTTTCATTTAGTACAACCGAACCCTAACCTTAAGCAAAACCTAATCTTGAACTTAACCATAAGTGGATGTATGTCAAGATAAGACTCAGATAAGTAGGTCAAAGGCGTGTTCACGTACTACGCATAACTGATGAACTTATGTCTTTAACTAATCTTCCATTAGTAGATAGGGATTCTATATAATACCTGAACAGGAAAAAATAAAAATTATAAGAATAACGAAGTTGACATCTTGTTATGGGCGATATCCTATGGAGGATTTAGAGTTCATCGCTTAATTCCGGACAATAGGGGGTTTCCATACTAGTTACAGATATAACCTATTACTCAGTTAGTATCCCTCTAATATTGCTGTGTTGGAGACCGATATTAAATCCTACATCGAGATTAAACCATTTTATTTATTTGTATCGGTTATTTCTTTATGGCATATCAACCCGTTGTTATGCTAATTCAAAGCGAAGCACAATGCATCTTGTAAAATAGTCAGTGTATACAGTTAATTAAACACATGTTGGCATTTAATCCATGTAGTGTATCTTACCAAAATTCGTAAAAGTAGAAGTGGGTATTTAAAGACACTACATCTCATAGGATTTAAACTAGATCGCTACGTTAGCAGGTTGGCAAATTATTAACCTATCTATTATATTAGCCTTGTGCCATACATATCTCTCTATATAAATCATTACGCACTAGCGAAACTATATACACCTATATTAACACTTACTAGCCAATATATATATATATATATATATATATATATATATATATATATATATATATATATAAATATTTGTTTTTTGTTTGTTTTTAAACGATGTACTTATACGTTTCGTCCTTTTTAATCGGAACTCATCAGCTTGGAGATATAACTATTCACTACTGGTTGCGTGATTCGAAACCCCGAGCCATTCGGCCACCGCTGGATAGCTAAATAAACAGTGATAATTTTAACACTTATTTCGGCGGTTGACGTCATAAGAGCGTTCAACATAATGAAAGGAACGATGCATTTATAGCTCGCAACGTCATACTGTGTTAATACTACACTTACAGTGCCCATCTAGAAGTTTTTTTTAGGGGCTACAGATAATAAATATTTGTGTATTGTTTACTATCTCTATACATATACACATATATATATATATATACATATATATATTGAGGAGGTTGTCAAAATGCAAACTATGTCTGTTAGAAAAGAGTCTAGTTCCAAAATATCCATATATACTATGGACTGCTAAGATTCGTTGTTTTGAGTTTTACAAGATCAAACTACTTTAATAATTGTTTTCATTAGAGGTACAGTTACCAGTTGGTATGTAAGAGCTAGTTTAAACACACCAAACTATTGATTACTATGGATGAAGAACCCCGTATCGAGGATAATGGCGTGTGTACTGCGTAGGACTGACATCGGGAAATCTGATGTAGGAATCTCTGACCTTTAACGAGGATCGAAATCGCGGGGAATGGACCGGAATCGAGCACAGAAACTACTCAACCGTGAAAGGTTTCCTGAACGAGCCCGAAAGATAAATATACCAGTATGAACATAAGAACAATAACATAAACCCAGTGATTTTAAACAAAAAAACACTTATGATGAATAAACAAAACACAAACCAGCTAAAGATTGATTGTGGTTAAGGGTTTAAGAATTATCAAAAATCTATCAGATTCTGGGTCGATATTCTTGAACATTACATGAAAAGCTGAACAGACACATAGAATACCGAGTTTCGAAATCAGGATCGTCAGGCTCAGTTAGGGTTAAGGTTAGAGTTACTGCATAAATTTCAGTTGGTAACACAGAAAATGTTCGTGAAAGGTCTGTGGTTATGCAAATACATCGACTAGAAAGTTTTAAGGAGAGTACTGAAATCGAAATGAATTTCATTGTCACTGAAATTTTACAGAGAAACATCGGGCGTTACCAACAACAACTCACTGCTTAACGGCTGTTTCGAAAACGCTAATCTATTTGCAAGGATGATTTACAGAACTGGAAATACTGGAAATCTGCGGAGACTTGTTATTGCTCAAGCTTTACGGAATAAAATCTTGTCTTGCCTGTGAGCGATCACTAATAATGACTCGTGTGTAAATACATAGGGTGTAATTAATTATTAGAAAAGAAGAATCAGAAAAAAGAATCAGAAAAAGAAGAAAAAGAAGAAGAAGAAGAAGAAGAAGAAGAAGAAGAAGAAGAAGAAAAAAGAGTAGAAGAAGAAGTCAGTATAGTAACAATAATTGTACAAGCCTTGAAAATAAACTCTGAGAAGTTAGACTAGATGGGGAGATTGAGGTAATAAAACGGACGGCTATGATAAGAACATCTGAAATCTTAAGGAAAATCTTCAAATGCGGAAACCAAACCACATGAACTACGAACGCTAATTAGCCCCGCGTAAGTTTTAAAAAAAAAAACACAAAACATAAGATCATCAGACGACCCCAAGTAAACGGAAACTACCAGAAATACCATAAACCGAGACCCCCCAATAAAACATAGCGTCGCCCCCCAAAAATTGCACCGGCCTAGGCTGACATCACACATTATACTTGTAGAGGGTCATAGAAGATGAGAAGACCGAGGAGGGACAGCACAAACCAGACTTCCACTTGCCACCCAAAATCCCATAGAATACCAATGTTTCTTACCAGCGAGAAATCAATGGTAAGCAGCTGTTACGATAACACAACGTCATTTGCGGTTGTTATCGAAAAGAGGTGGAGAGTACTGGAAATTTTAGGAGGATTGTTGTCACTCAGACTCCAGGGAACAGCATCGGCTGTTGTTGGTGAGAAATCACTGACGATGACTTGTGTGATAACTGCTAGTGAGTACACATAATAATAATAATAATAATAATAATAATAATAATAATAATAATAATAATAATAATAATAATAATAATAATAATAATAATAATATGTCCTCGAATGCGGAAACCAACTCACATAAGCAACGAATGGAGAACAAACACACGGAAGCACAAAACAACAGAACCGGGGAAAATACAACCGCACGAGAGAGGCGCAAGCATAGGCTGACGCCACAAAAATTATGGACAGAGGGTCGAGGAGGGAAAGCGCAAACCAGACCTCCACTGGAAGAGCGCGGACAGCTCTGGGACCTTGGGAAGGCTTGTTGCCACTCGGGCCCCAGAGGGGACCAATGGCCCTTATCAGCGGGAAATCGTTGGTAGGTGGCTGTTGCGATTACCGCAAGGTCATCAGCGGTGATGAACGAAAAGAGGTGGAGCATACTGGAGGCCTGAGGAGACTTGTTGTCACTCGGACTCCAGGGAATACCACAGGTTGTCGGCAGTGGGCGATCACTGACGATGACCAGTGTGATAACTCCTAGTGAGTAAATAATAATAATAATAATAATAATAATAATAATAATAATAATAATAATAATAATTATAACTATGATAATAATTATAACTATGATAATAATTATAATAGACTATTATTCGCTCTAAATCCATCCCAGAGTTATCATAAAGAACCGTTGGTATGTCGGATGTAGGACAAATAAGAATATTACTTGTTTAAAGTATGGGCAAAGCCGCAACAAGTCGCGACAGGTGCTCGATTTAAATGCCGTTTCTCCTCATATGAATTCAGTTGAATTCACGTGCAAACGAGTCAGACACAGAGGAGTAATCACAGATGGCGTCTTTTTGTTCGTCAGAGATGTGGCAGCGGCAGCAGCAAAGCTAGGAGTCACTGGAGTGGGCGGAGTCGTCGCTATGACAACATGATTACTCCTCCAACATGCGACCCCCTTCCCCTTCCCAACTTTCGCATATAGCTCAACAATAACAAACATTATTAAAACATGTTCGGATGTGTTAGCTGCTTCATTGGAATTTAAACGATTTTTAAGATCACGATGATAGCTAGCCACCTTTCAAAACTGAATGGACACGTGTACATTCAAAGGTTTGAATCCCACTGTTCATGTAATATATTATATGTTATATAATATTAGTTATATACTTTTATATTTATATGTATAAAATTCATTCTTAAACTAAGTAACAGATAATTATGAATTTTGGAAACAGCTGCTAGGTGTAGGGGTTGGTATTGTGAGCTATATTTAGTTTAATTTAGTATCGTGCAAAGAGGGGTTTGGATTCTTTCGTGAAAAGTCAGAAACCTGTTATTTTGGTTGAATTCAAATCATTACACATCAATATTCAAAATTAGGTTTAGAGGTATTTTAAAGAAGGTTCATGAAGGCATAGTATGGTCACAACCTCTTTGAAAGTAACTTTTATCTATAGTTTTTAGACTATAAGTAAGTAACATTTCCTGAATTAAAATTCCTTTTAAAGCCTTCAATTTTAGACACTTTCTAAATAAAGATCAGAATAAGCATACTGTACATCGATTAAGTAGTATAATATGTTAATTTTGATCTTCGTAAGATACATAAAAGTGGTGCAAAACTGCTATGTTCAGTGAATTTATTTTATCCGCCATTGGACGTGTAGACGTCTAGTATACCACTGTTATATATATATATATATATATATATATATATATATATATATATATATTTCATTTCTCATATACATATATATATATGGAAAATGAAAAAGAAAAAAAAACAAAGATATTTTTTTTATATATTCATCAACGTTTCGTCTTTATTTGTAAGACTTCCTCGGGCTGATAATTTTAAGAAAAATGTCATGCAAGTACATCGAAATATTGGGCTGACATGATGCGTTGACGAGAAAAAGTAGTAACCGTTGCTACTGTTAGCGCTGGACCAAGGTCCGGGCTGAAAGTAGTAAGTCAATGACAAAGAGTGAAATGAATGTGGATGTCAACCTAATATTTCGATGTACTTGCATGACATATTTCTTAAAATTATCATCCTGAGGAAGTCTTCCAAATGAAGACGAAACGTTGATGAATATATAAAAATATATATCTTTGTTTTTCTTTTTTCATTCCCCATTACGTCGGATTACTCTCATCCTTCCTTTCTCATATATATATATATATATATATATATATATATATATATATATATATATATATATATATATATATATATATATATATATTATTTGTAGCCCCTAGAAAGCCCTCTAGATGGCCACTGTAAGTGTAGTATTAACACAGCGTGACGTCGCTAGCTATAAATGCATCGTTCCTTTCATTAAGTTGAACGCTCTTATGACATCAAGCCGCCGAAATAAGTGTTAAAATTACCACTCTTTATTCAACTATCCAGCGGTGGCCGTATGGTCCTAGATGTCGTGATTTAAGTTGTAAAATACTCGTAGCCCGGTGTGTCAAATAGCGCGACCAGTAGTGAATAGTTTTATCTCGATACTGATGAGTCCTGTTTAAAAAGGACGAAACGTATACGTACATAGATAATAAACAAAAGCAAATATATATATGTATGTATATATATATATATATATATATATATATATATATAAAGTTGGTTCATTTCTCAACATTTCTATAGTACACTTTTGTCCTTAAATATCAATATTCCATTTGTAAACGCCAGTTTGTTTTCTTTTTAAAACTATGTCTTTTAGAACAATCAAATGTAATTCAATTCTATTTTTTTCATAAAATATTTCATCCGACTAGAAATATTTTTTAGATTGACACCATCTTTCTTATCAGCAGCAAATGTTATTTAATATGGGCGCAATTTCTGTTATTGGCAGCAATTGTCGATTAATATAGACGCCATCTTTGTTATCGGCAGCAATTGTCGATTAATATAGACACCATCTTTGTCATCAGGACTAAATCTTCATTAATATAAGCACCATCTTTTGTTATCGGAAACAAATATAACTACTCATTGTACATACGAATGATAATATATTCTTTCAGTTATTACTAATAAATAATCGTTAAATAATATTTTATTATATTCATA
>OY744539.1:44345355-44480355 GCA_963556195.1 Sepiola atlantica
AAGACAAAATAACTTACCTGGCACAGCGTGAGAAGCTGTTGTTCATATTTTTTTGTTTCATTTTGCTTCAGTCAAAGTTCTACGAAATAAAGCGGCCCCTTCCGGACTTGATCTCTATATGAGATACATAGATATTCGAATATTCCTTTAATTGTCAAACGTTCAGTTAGTAAAGAAGTTAAGAACATAACGTGTTCTCTCCCCAATTGACCTGTGAACTATGTTATAGCATATATTTCTTGTGATCTCTTGGTCTTACCGGATTCCAGGACAAGAATTCATCTAGTTCGTTTTGAGATAACATTACTTGAAGAAGGCAAACCATTTCTTGTATGAGCAAGTGTATAGCCGTGTCGAGGGGATCTTAATTGGGCTTCAAATACTATGTTCTTTTGAATACATGGTCAGGGTTTACTTGTATGAGTAAGTATCCCCATGTCAAGTTTTCCTGGCAAATGATTGTACGGCGAGGCTGAAGCCACTCGAGGACTGTGTCTAGTAGGTATTTCAACTCTCATACCAGTCTAGGATACGTCATGGGCAATTAATCCGACATTGACCTTGCGCCTGTCGGGCTGAAGTATAGTTATGTTCAGTTCTAAGAGGTCAACCCTCCCAAGCTTTATCTTCTCTCCTTGAGACGGCGTGTTGTTATAGATAATAGGCTGAGCCATGGCCACTGAGAGTTACTACAGGCCTGTTGGCTCGAAAATTACGTCACTGCATTGCGTGTCAAACAATGGCCGTCGTAATAATAATAAGGCATTTCGACTTCTCTATTCACTAAATAATCCATTAAAATTCAGGAAATCAACCAATTTTAATGAAATTTTCAGTATTTATTAATTAATGATCACGGAATATAATAAATATATTACTTTATTAGAAAGCTTGGTGCAAATTACTTATTTCCTGTAAACTAAAAACAGTTATCCAAAATATCAAAACATTTCGCCTTCTCCATTCACTAAATAATTCAGGAAATCAACCAATTTTAATGAAATTTTCAGTATTTATTAATTAATGATCACGGAATATAATAAATCCATTACTTTATTAGAAAGCTTGGTGCAAATGTATTATTTCCTGTAAACAAAAAAAACACCTTTACTAAAGTTATCCAAAATATCCAAACATGTTGACCATACGATATTGTAAATATTTCAAACAAAGCATTGCATGTAAAAAAAGAGAAGAAAGGAACACGATTCGATTTATCCTGAAGCTGATCTTTATTCAATATAAATTTATAGAAAATATTTAGTAGAATGTTTCTAATTTTCTTTTTCTGTTTAGCATTTTCTTATTGATGTGATCATTTTTCATATCACAAAAATTATAAAAAAATAATTATTTCGTATATATTACGAAACATGCCCCTAAACTGTGTTAATAAAATAATTATACCTCGAAGAAAAATTAATTTTGTTAATTAACGATATTATCATTGAATAAGGCATTGTTTAATCAATATTTTCACAAAAAAAATATAATTTCATAATATATTTCATGTGATTTACTATTTATTTAAATAACATTGTTCCAAATTGTTCGAAATGCCGTAAATGAAACTATTTATTTAAAAATCTTAGTGAAAATGTATTATTTTTTTTAACAAAATACACCATTACTAAAGGTATATTTTTATATATTAAAAAAATCCATGAATGTTTTGTTTAATGAAAATAAAGATCTGTATTATTTCAAAATTAATTTAAAATAAAACTATTTCGTATATAACTCTGTGTTAATAAAATCATAACTCGAAGAAAAATTAATTTTGGTGATTGATGATATCATCATTGAATAAAGCATTGTTAAATAATCACTATTTTTTGTGCGTGAAAATATTGATTAAATATGCCGTTATTATTTCATTTATTAAATCTACAAAAGTACAGAGAAAAGATTAAAATATACTACACTTAATAAGACATCGAAAAAAGTAATTAAAAAAAATGGAAACAATAATTATTGGCTATACACTACTTTTTTTATCAAATAATGAATAAGTAATTCATACTTTCGATTTTTATATAATTTAAAAAAAAATTAAAACTTATTTACGTGTATCAATATTTTCCGTAATTCTTTCTCTTTTGGAAATCCAAACACATGAAGTAGGCATTTTAACTTTGTGAATTATGAAATGAAATTTAAAAAGGCGCGAAATTAAGTTAACCAACCACAATGACGTCGGAGGGGAACAAGAAGTTAGTTGCTTGGCCTCGTTAACTCTCGGTGGCCATGGCTGAGCCTCTTACAGGGGAATGGCAATGGGGCTGCCCAGGCAATTTTGTAGGTCAAAGTTAAGGTCTCGTCTGGGTTTTCAAAATATAACCTGACCTTGTGTTTAACCTTCTGGTCGAAAGGTAATAAAAAGTACCTTAATTAAAAGAAAGAGTTGTACATTTAAAGGGGTTCAAGACCAAAAATAACCGTTTTTGCATAATTCAGACAATAACAAACTAAGTTTTTAGATTTTAGTCATAGTAAACTTACTAATAAATGTAGTACTTTAATTTTAAATATAACTTTTCAATTCCAAAATACTCATTATCCATGTGTTGTGTCTACTAAATGTTACGTGGTCAGATTTAGTCCCACCTCTATTTGGTCTTGTGACCCTTAAAGGTATCGCAATACCCGACAATATGGCTCTCATTAAGAACATTGACGTAGGTTGCCTCGACAAAGTCGTGGTGTTTAAACATTTAAATAAAAATATTAATAAATAAAAATAAATAATAATCAATACAAAGACTAGCAAGAAAAACCAACAAAATAAACAAGGAAAAATAATTAAAAAAAAAAATAGCAAATTAAAAAAAATAATTGGGGGAATATATTCAAATCCCTTGCAAAGAAAACAACATTTGACAGAAAAATATTCTCACCCCCAATTCAACCCCTTATTAATCCCGAAATCGAAATGCAAAACGAATAATTCACATTTACGAAAAAATGTGCATTTAAACGTGAACCTGCAGTAGTCGCTTCAGTAACGCATCTAGCAGCGGTTGCATTTATTGCAGTTGAGGCTGCAATGTTGCAGTTATGAGATGCAAGTTGTTCGCGTAAGATAAAAACATGTTTATCTCGCAAAAGCGCTTCTAAGGTTTTTAAATAAACAAGTCTGGTTCGTGTTTGATTTTTGGCTAATTTCTTGTAAAACCTACGAAGTTCTTGATCTGAAAATGACTCAATATCTTCACGTTCTTGGGCTGCTTAGCTGTCATATTGAGTAGCCAAATTAAAAGGGATGGAATAGGGTTCGGTTAGTGGGTATATCTCAATTTTCCATGGTATTCAACCCTTTCTTTCCCACCCAGGTAGGATCTGAAACAAAGTTAGTTTTATATGGAACGAACCAGCTCTTTGCGATGGAAAGGATCATTTTATATGAAAAGGTTCTCGTCTTTTCAGCGATGTCTCTATTTTCAGGATGCGTCAGAAAACATATGAACAAATATCAGTACAGATTCGACATTTTTACTCATTTATTTGTAATAACAATATGAACAAAATTTAGAAATAAAGTACAAGTCCCTCAAAAGTGGTTGTATTGGTCATCTTCTGTGTTACTTAGTTTTAACTAGACGCACCTTTAGCTATTCGGCGCAAACACTCCTCCTTTCATTCTGTCATCATGTGCCACTCAGTTACACTTCAACTGTTAAAATAAACCCACATTCACTCCATGCATTACTTTACATCAACTTTCTGCAAGTTTTTAAATCAATTTCATAAAGAAAATATATCTACAATATGATAGAAAAAAGGTGTGAAGTATGAGAACTAAAAATACCCTAAAAAGAAAAAAAACATCAGAAACAAACACTCCTAATATTTTTAAGATCTCTAAATGGGAGTGGAACTTCAGTGAAAGCAAAATAAATAGAGACGAAGTTAGGGAGCGTATATCGTTATTCCAAGATAAAGAAAAGCAATTTAGGGAATTTAGGGACAAAATAAAATGTGGGTATTAGGCACCTTTGAGGATATTCAGTACTGAACAAAAAGGGTTCACTTCCTTCGACTAGCTCTGAGGATAGTTGACCCTAAGTAGGTTGCAAAATCACTCAGAACCGTATGGACCCTGCTTATGTTTAGGAACGCGTAATTATACTTGAATCTACATATTATATTGTACACTTTGATCTAAGTATGTTGTCCATGAAGGTTGTTGTTCTGTTTTCTTGTGACGATTTTTGCTCCCAGATAATCGATTCATAAGCGAAAAAGAGCGATCGTATCGATCGATACATGTATGCATGCACTTTAAGACTACAAACACCTTAGAAGTGTTCTGGTGGAATTACGAACATGGATCGAATGAATCCGCATGGCTACAATTTTCACAATCATTCTTTTATGCCAATCAATCCTGCATTATTACGGATGGCCATAACATCTCTGTGTATGATCCATCTCTCTTAAATACTCTTCCTGTTAATAATATCCTCATCAGAATTAATGAAAACCAAACTTTTGAAGTTACAGTAAGCCCTGATAACCTACATATTTTTCATTACTCCAGAATACGAGCCCAGTCTAATTATAAAGTGTCAAATAATCTATTTCTATTTATATACAGTTAGATGGGTTTATATGTTAGTATGTGCAGGATTAACCCCAAAACCAATTAAGCAATAACAATACATTATGTAATACATCTTCTTGGCGCAATGGGTGGCAATATGAATAATTTTGCATCATATTTATATCTGTTTACGAAGATTACAATAAACATCGTTTACAAAGCCACAATATTTTCCAACGAGTGCCTGAATAACAAGAAGTACTACGTTGGTATGGCCTCGATTGACTATAAAACCAGATATAATTACCACAAAAGCACATTGTAATTAAAAAAAATGTCGATTAGAAACATCACTAGCGACCCATTACTGAGAGCTGAAAGAAAGCAGATGCTCGCTAATCGTCGAGTGGGAAATAATACAGCAGGCCAGTATATATATTAATTTAAACAACGCGTGTAGATTATGTCTGAATGAGAAATTAGAAATTCTAAACTTTTAATACCCACCAAACTTATTTTATTGTAGAAGTGTAATAGCAAACAACCGATACACAGAATAAACTTTACTTTAGGATAAAAACACATAAAGAAAAATGAAATAAAATTATTAAATAAAAAACTAAACTAAACTCACACTTAAAAATAGAAATATAAAACACACCCTAAAATAAAGTCACCATTTAATTCGACACATTCAAATAAAAAAGGTCAAGTCACCCATTTAGAAAACAGAACAACAGAATACAAATGAAAAGTGAGCTGAACCTTTGTCTGTGAGGAGCCCTGCCATTGACTAATGGTAACATTAACCCGTAAGAAGGAATAAGAAAGAGTATGATTCGTTAGCTAGCTCGATTAAACACCACATTTATATATAACACACACAATAACACGAATTCAATGCATTTTAACATGACAATTCCCTTAATGGATGAAACGCGGAAGCCTTTGTGTAACTTAATTGCCAAAATACATTTTCATGACTTACTATATATATAAATATAGTAAGTTATGAATATATATTTATTACAATTAAGCTCCGCGTTTCATCTACACATGGAATCGGCAGGCTATATATATATATATATATATATATATATATATATATATATATATATATATATATACATTCATCAACGTTTCATCTTTATTTCAAAACTTTCTCAGGATGATTTGTCTGAAGTAAATACACTTCCGTCAATTATTGACAAAAAACACCCCTTTCTATGTATTGTTAACTGACGAGAAAAAAATATTTGAAAACCCATGGGTTAAGGACTTTCAATTATTTTCTTGAACTTTTAATTGTAATAAAATCTGATTCGCACCTTATTTTATTCTTTAATTTTATCTAATGCTATTATTATGAAGGACAATGCATGAAGCTACTTGATGTGAGGCGTTAAAAGATGAATACAACTTCAAGGTCATAACCCAGCTAACGATAAGTGTTATATGGATAGATTTTGACCCAGAAAACAGCAATTATCTCCCTTTGTCAGACCCATCTCTCATGAATTGTGAGGACTAAAGGACAAAATAAGGCAAGCGAGAGTCACGAGGCTTCCGAAAGTAAACCAAAAGTCCACTCTCTACTCTCCTATTCTCTAATCTAGAACGATGTTCTCAGAGAATAGACGGTGCTAGTGGGTTAGGGTTAGAGTAAGGGTTAGAGGTAGGGTTTGTGCTAGTCTTCTTCTACTCAATCGTTCTAATTGTCTAAAGATGTTGATTCAATGCGCCCACCCTGTAACTTTTTAGCAAGAACTCGCCCTCCTATCACCGTTGCAAAAATACTTCCCACCTTTCGTTTGTGTACCTAAAACCAAACAATTCCCATGAACACATATTCTTGCCAAAAACTTCCCATATTTGAAACACATTGCCACGCTACTGCTTACCTGCAGACTACAACATGGTCGTCTTCAAGACTAACGATAACAGATACTTGTCCTTAAGTAATCAAATTTCGTTCATTCAAATCATTCTTTTCAATCCTCTTATAGTATTGATACTCCCGTTTATCCTTACCCTCGAGTTGCTTTTGAACTTGATAACTGGTAATTCATTTGTATCTAAAAAAGTGAACAGCAATAATTAATTCAAAACCTATTTACTTTAATTAATCGTGAATTTTCACGGGATCTTTAAGTAGTTGTCAAACGTGATTTCCAAAAGGCAATTGCAAGCTTAACTCTGTGCGATGTGTGTTCGGCTACTCAAAGCCAATCTCTTTGTTTACCGTCAGCGTAACATCCGGTAAATAGCCCGAACCCAACTGCAGAATTCGACACCACCGCAGCCCCCAGCCCCCATCGCCCAGCAGTTACACATTCCCTGCTTCCAGGTGCCCCCCCCCCAATAAGACAACAACAACAACAACATACTCTCCTTTCATTCCTCTTGTAAATCAGTTCAGAAACGGGGTTGGGGAGGGAAATATATGCGCTCCCACTTCCTTCCGATGAGTTCGTTGTTGCCTCTTGTCCCGACATGTCCGGAAAAATAATGTTCCTTGTTCGTGGATTGCCATTTTGGAAAGAGGAAACACGTTGACTTTTAATATACTCCCTCTGCTCTTCCCTTCTCTCTCTCTCTCTCTCTCCCTCTATCTCTCTCTCTCTCTCTCTCGTGGGATGTTAATAGCTTCTCTGGGATTTGCATGGAACCTTGTTATTTGTTTTGTCATGGAGACCAAATATATATTATTCTTTACACTTCTGAGTTGGCTTCATAGTGTTAGGAAACAATGGTTTCCACTAAGCGTAATGCACTACTCTTCGTAATTATAATTGAGTTCTATCGGTAACCGTTGATGTAAGAAAATATAGAAAATATTATAATTTCCCTTCGTTTGGTTGTGAGTGCGGATAAGACTGCAAGCTGATGAGTTTCAAATGGCAAAAGTTGAAGAGAAAAAGAAAGACAGAAAGAAACGAAGTGAAAAGAGAGAGAAAAAAGGGTGAAGAAAAAAAAAGAACGAAAACGAGTGAGGAAAAAAGAGAGAAAGAGAAATGATATGGGAAAGAGAGGAAAATAATAAGTCATAAGAAAAACGAGATGGAATGAATGAACGAATGAGAGAAAGGGGAGAACGAAATAGAGAATCAACGAAAGAACCAAAGAAGAGAGAGAGAGAGAGAGAGAGAGAGAGAGAGAGAGGAAGGGGGAAAGAGAGATGGGATCACTGTGAGTAATGGCGAGATGTACGCCAGCTTATTATCGATAAATAACACTTTGATTAGTCGATAGGATTAAAAGTCGGTGCAAATCCGTTGTCATAAAAGGTGGCGGCGGTGAAATATGGTTGAACACATGCAACGCCATTGCCGTCAGCAGACACAACGTCTCTGACGTAATTACGGAAGCCGATCGACGACGCCGACGTATGGTATATACGAAAAACTGTTCCTCAATAACTACTGCTATTCCAGCGATCATCAGGCAGAATTGAAACAGCACTGCATTCACATACACTTCCTATTATTCGACACAAGGTCAGCTGTAGTTTTGAGAAGCCGGCGCACTAGTATAAGCATACTCTGCCCTACAGAAAATGCCTGAACAGCCCCGTCGGCATTCTCCGGTTGCTGCGCCCCAGGCGATTAGCAATAAACCAAACCCTTCCTAGAGAGAAGTTAAAGCTTGGAAGGTAACATTTTTTAGATATGAACAGAACCATACCTCTGTCCGACAGCAGCAAAGTCACTGTCATGCTTTTTTTCTTTTTTTTTATGGAAATAGCTTCAGACAAGGTATGAAGCCACTTGATGTAAGGAGTTAAAGAAATACCTCTTCAAGGTCAAAAACTAGCCAACGTAAAGTAAAGTAGTAGATTCCGACCCAGAAAACAGCAATTTTTCCCCCTTTGTCAGAAACATCGCTCATGGAATGTGAGCACTAAAGGACAGAATAAGGGAAGCGAGAGTTACGATTCTGCCGAAAGGAACCCCAAAGTCCACTTTCTACTCGCCAGGACTGATTTGTATCATACATTTCATATTTTGGTCGAATAAGGTAACGTGTTAACCCTATCAGACACAGACATTTTAAGGGTCCTGTAGGCGCGGGGAACCTTGAGAGCTCTCTACATGCTTGATCCTTCAACCACTAACAGCATTACAATTACACTTGGCAAAAGCATAACGAATTTATGCACAAAATGTTTTGCATCAAGTAATACTTATATCTCAGCATATTGTGATTCCGTCATCTTTTGTACTCAGCTGCTTTAAAAATGAGAAATTTCATAATGCTAAAAATAGTTTATAAACGACAAAAGCTATCGCTATGAAATTGGGCAGACTGACCACTACTGCGTTGACAAATTTAATACCCCCTTTTAAACATAAAATGATGACGTCATCAGTTTTACTCTAATGTTCTCTGATTTAGTTGTCTAAATTTGAACACATTTATGCCATCATAAAAAAAATATACATTGTTCAGAATTTTTATATATTTTTATCTACAGGATTCATTTCTACACTAAATAATCGGTCATTTTCGCACACAGCTGCAAAGGGTAAAGGGTCTCAACGCGGACTATATTTAGTTTAATTTAGTTGTATGCGAACGGATTACAAAGAGGAGGCAATCTTTTCGTGAAAATTCAGGTACGTTCGATATTTTAAAAAAATGTGAAAATTAAACAATAGTTATTTGATATCAATTAATAAATTTTTATTTTATAGCATTCATTATAGTATTTTTAAGGGTTTATAACAAGCATGCATTCTTAATTAGCCGCCAACTCCCTTTTATTCATTTTTCAAACCTGATTATATTGTTTACATTTCACTGCATTTTTATGAAGTTCCAAAACTTGACCTCAAACCCTAACCCTAATCCTAACTCTAACCCTAACCCTAACACACTGTTAATCATAAATAGTTCCACACCTAGTTACTTTAACCCCCTCTCTAGGATAATCTCGTTACATGATTAATCTGTGATATAAATATTCAATACAATGACTAAAAGCTGTCAGTTCTTGTTAGAATAAAGGAATGATCATGAAAGCTTACGATACTAGAAAGTTAACTGGCAGTAGTAAAGTGAAAAATAAAAAAGATAACATTTGAGGGAAATGTGACAAACATAACATGAAAAACAAGATAAATAGTGACCAAATAAATAATTACAATAAAGAAAAACAGTAACTGCAAAATTAATACATTGCTCTTTACAAAATCAGTGCTTAGCAAAAATAATAATCTAGCTAGCCACAATATAAAACCCACTTACACCAACACCCTCATAGCGAATTCTGTTACATAATACATTAATAAGTATTTTAAGTCGTCAATTTATTCTAAGGCAGATTCAAACTAATAAAACAGAAAGCAACAGCATAGAGGTCGGATATTTATCCACAACTAGAAACCAGATAAATCCGCAAATAAGGATGATAAAGCATCAGTTTCCAACATTTAATTCCCTACAAACTTCGAATGGTCGACCTCCGAC
Source organism: Sepiola atlantica (assembly GCA_963556195.1). Lineage (NCBI taxonomy): Eukaryota > Metazoa > Mollusca > Cephalopoda > Sepiida > Sepiolidae > Sepiola > Sepiola atlantica. The sequence goes on from OY744539.1 coordinate 44,355,368, forward strand.
ATATTTAGTTTGTATTCAGTAACCCCTGATCCTGGGGTTTTATGAGAGGTCAGATTACATTGCCAGTCAGAGCCACACCAGGCGATTAGCAATATTTAAAAGAGGCTCCTTTAAAAAAATAATTATAGAATAGAAAAAGATTCCATTAGGAAATCAAACGGTTGACGGTAGTAATCCATTGATTACGTAAAGGTAAGTCAAGAGGTGGGCGCTGGTGGATTAGGATTAATGAAATCGTGGCTGATCCAAGAAACAATAGCTAATCCAGTTAATCCGGTACGGTTGTTGTGATGTGGCTAACGTGAAGCAATAGTTAACAGGTAAGTCTTACGTCATTGAAAGTGGTTTAATCCTATTGTTCGTGAGTGACAGGTGGAAGAAGAGGGGAGGGTACGAGAAAAAGAAAAAGAAGAAGAAGAAGACGAAGAAGAAGAAAGAGAGAAAGAACAAGGGAACCGTGAGAGTATTGATTTACTCCTCTCCAGGAGTTAGGCACAAGGCCAGTTTTTATCTTACTCCCACAAGTAAGATGTGACCCAAGGTTGGGTCGGGAAAGTGGGGTTTAAAAATTGCCTGGGCAGCCCCGTCGGCATTCCCCGGTAGGGGCGCCTCAGGCAGTAAGCAATAAACTTACTCCTCCGCAAAGAGGGAAGGCTAAGCCTGGGAGAGTGGACCTCCTAGAACTGCACAGGACAGACCAATAGACCGGCGTAAATCAAGCCCCGAAGGCCAAGACAATACCAGTTTATGGGGTGCAGTATCCATCGGAACAGATACTACACTTTGATCTTAGCCAAAAGGCCCAAACCGTGAGAGTAGAATGAAAATAAAAAGAAGTAATAAGAAGGGGTGAATGGTGAGAAGGAGGAGGATAAGATAAAGGAAAAAAAACGCTACAGAGAAAAAAGAAAGAGAAAAAGAAAATATGAGATGGAAAACAAAGAAGAAAAAGTTCCATAAGTTCTAAAAAAATAAGAATAAGAAGAAAAGTAACGTATCTGCAAGTTGAGTGACTCTACTCTTTCTATCTCTGCGCCCTCTTTCTCACATACGTGATTTTGCTAGTCTCAGTCTTTTCTAGTAATACCATTATGGCATGTGTTTTTCAGAATCATGTGATCTATTCCCTGCTTCTTTTGTTCCAGCTCGTTTTACTTGTTTGTCTAGTGGTCTCCATCAATTCGCTGTTTTGATACCTCAGTGTAATACAGCTTCCTATTCCAGAAGTTTCTTTCCCAGGACCGCAGACTTGTGGAACTCTTTCCTTGTTGACTGTTTACCTCCTACCTATAACATTGGTCGTTTCAAGACAAAGGCCAATAGGCATCTCTTGTTTTTACGATAATAATATATGTTTTTGTTAGTTACTTACAACAAGTGGATTCATGCCTTGTCTGGAGAGATTTCTATTAAAAACAGAAGAAGAAGAAGAAGAAGAAGAAGAAGAAGAAGAAGAAAGTGAACTGATGAAGATAAAAATACAGCTTACACGACTGAAGTTATGAGCTTAGACTTTTTCTTTTTAACATTTAGCTGCATTTTTTTTTAAAGATCAAAAAGGGTGAAATATACAAATATAATTTAATAAGTCAACAAAACCCTCGCATCCCATGTTTAGCCTTGCCATGTTTGCATACAAGAAGTACAAAGCTTGTTAGGCAACAGAGAATTTATTTTCCCAAAGTCCCGCATTACATTTTATCTACGGCGATCAATCGATCTCATTTTTAAAATCGTACACACTAAGCTAAAAGCGGATTATTACCCAGATTATACTTTTCACCTAGATTTGTATCAGACCCATAAATTGACCTTGTGTCAACAATTCTAATTCATAATTTAAATATTTAACTAAACTTATGTTTTTTATTCGTTTTGATTTGTTTTCCAAACGTTCAAATTTTGTCATTTTCTAAGTTATCTGACGTATTTCATTTACAAAAGTTGTTTTCATTTTGTTTTATAAAACTCAGTTCACCCCAAACAAGGCAAGTTGCCACTGTAAACGTAAGAAGTGCTATGAAGAATTAGGGTGAAAGTTTAGGAGGTCATCATGAATATAAAGCTGTGCAGCGAGATGATTGTTAACAGGGAGAAACATGGGGCAGGGATGGGGTCCCAAAGGCCGGCAATACGAGGAAAAAAAACTACTAGCGTAGAAGGCCTTCCAGCATCTGGAGACCTCCACAGCGAATTGATGGTATTTTGCTTTCTCGGGTTGGTCGAGTGTATTTATGTCGAAGGGGCAACAGAGCAGCAAGTTCATCGGAGCACATTCAATTGAAGTATTTATAAAATAAGAACAAGGATGCAACATTGCAGTGATGGGACAGGGGTTGGAGCTTGGTTGATAGTGAGGGACCTATTAGTTTAGATACTCTTTTTTGGGCCTTGTCTTACAGGGAGAGACTGGTGGATGATGCATCAGCCTAGATGTTAAACAATACTCCATGAATGGGCGGATGATGGAAAAGGAGTCTTATATATTTTTACGTATTAATCAAAAAAATACTTTTCGCTAAAGCATTGTAATGTATACGCAAATTAGAACAATATTAAAGTACACGCTTTCGACAATACGAAAAAAGACGAACATGACTTTGAGAAAAAAATCAATTATGTATAACGAAACATAAGCAACATATGTATATCCCATTAAAACAACAGTCGTTTATTGAAACTTTATATTGGCAATAAAATATATCACTTTTTATATTTTTATTGTGTTTTAAAAAAACATTAATAGTTGCTTTCCTGTTGGCACTTTCTAATTAGCTTAATTGACGTGTGGTAATGGGACAGATAATAATTCATTGATGAAGTGACGAGAAAATATGTATATACGAATACACACCGACTATTGTTAGAGAAGAAAAGAATATATATATATATATATATATATATATATATATATATATATATATATATATACACAATTAGGATGCCCACACTAGAAACATTGGTAGAAATGAAAATAGGTAGACTATTTTGAAAAAAAAGAACAGCGCATTTTATTTGTTTTTAAAAATAAATTATTTATTTATTCTAAAAACTTGAGATTTTTTCAGGGATACACGCCTTTGTCAAAAGTATAAGCATTAGCAATTCGTTGATCTTGGCTGCGAATCAAGAAGAAGAACACAAATTAAACGCAAAAAGAGAAACAATTCCTATACTTTTGACAAGGGCCTACGTCGCTGAAAGATCACACGTTTTTAGAATAAATAAATAATTTATTAAAAAACAAAACAAAAAATAGGTTGTTCTGGTTTTTCAAAATATTCTACTTATATATATATATATATATATATATATATATATATATATATATATATATCGTACATGTATTGTATTAGTTTCTGTAAATGTAAATGCGTAGAAACTCAAGTGTTTATAAAAAGTGCTCAATACCAAGTAGAGCTGTTTATAAGTATACATTTTTATTTATACAAACATTATTGGTTACATATGTGCATACATGTTTCGGTTGCACTTTTCCAAGAAAGTCAACCTCATCAGACCAAGAATCTTTCAGGGATGGCTTTCTTGGAAAAGTGCAACCGGAACATGTATGCACATATCTAACCAATAATGTTTGTATAAATAAAAATGTATACTTATATATATATATATATATATATATATATATATATATACTAGTAGATCCATGTTCAAGCGTTTCTTTAAACAGCAGATTAACGTAAGAAATTCCATGTCCAATCTGAAACTATTGCATTAATTGCTGCTGATGATTATTCAGCTCAACACAGACCCCACATTATTAAAATCAGATCCCCCCGAGAATTTTCTCTATTTTTAGGTCGCTGTTACCTATTAATAGTAGTAGTATTTTTAAAAAAAACCATGTTTTTTTAGCAGACGAAATCATTGTCCCTGTAAATATCTAACTCATTGATGTCACCCCGAAGCTCGACACTCAGTTTCGTTAAATCAAGCAGCCAAACGCATTATTTTCTTTGATCGACTACTCTTCCCATAGTCAACAAACATATTGATGCACAACTCCCCACTAAGGGTTCTTAAATAATAACGTTTAAATAATTTGGATTATTCGGACTACTCTTCTCAAGTTGAGTGTTATTCTCACAACGTTTCGGCCGCTCTAACCCCCGGCCTTCTTCAATGGTATAATGCCTAGGAGGAGAATGTTATCATGACGACAGAATAAATACTACACGACCACAACTTAAAAAGAGAAGAGAGTGCATGGGATGTAGGTGGGTAGGTAAGTAGAATATTTATTACACCGCCCTCTCCCAAGTAGGAGGTAATGTCTGGGAGTATAATATAATGATGAACGAAATATATATTACACTGACCCCCCCCCCCCTCAGGAGAAGCTAATCTCTGCGAGTCTAATATAATGATGAACGGCACCCTGCGGCGTAACGGATAAAGTGCTAGGTGAAATTCAGTTCTAAGTGACCGTGCGAGCAATACTAAGAATTGCGGATTACTTGAGCTTCCTAGCCAGTCATGGCTGACGGAACGAGGAGAATACTACCCACGTGGATTCAATTAAATTTGCGTACAGATTCCAGACTTCGACAACATAATTCTTTTGCGGAGACTTATTTCGCGTGTTTTCTCTTTGCAAAAAATAGGGCAATCAGCTGAAGGGATTTCCCACCTTTTTATTGTTAGTTCGAATATGAAGTCGAAAAGATAAAAATGAGAGCCTGAAAAAGTTTCTCCTCCAAAAATTATTTTTAAAACAGAAAAAAGGTAAACCATCTATTCTTTTTGTACACTAAAGATGAATTCAGTTTATTCACTTTAATTGACTCTGTCACGCATTGAGTATATCCGGTTTAACAGCATAGTCTTCGTGGATGATAAAGTTTTGTGTGATTATTCAGACCACCCTGTATATATATATTGCATTAATTAATTTTTGAATATGTGCAGAGACACATACTTACAAGTTTATAACAATACAGTACAGTGTATATCTCGAATGTAATACTTTACATATCAAAGTGAAATATTTTATTTAATTGACACAATTATAATAATCAATTTTCTACGGATTAAACTAGAAAAAATGTATATAAATCTGAAATGGTCATTTAGAGCATTGGTATGCTATCAGCAACAACCTTGCGAATGAAACCGTTTTTTTTGTGTGAAAATGTGTTATTGTCGCGAAGCATAGAGTAACATAAAAAGAATAAAATAAGAGTTCGACTCAAGTTATTTTCGAAGTAAGTTATCCTTTGTCTACGTCTTAAGCGTTTGCCGGACTATAATCTCGTTTTCGTAAAAGATGCCAAGATAAACGAACTCGTTTATGTGTGTCTGGTTCGTGATTAACTATTATAAGACTGTCGGATAATTAGACCGGGTGCTAAATATAAGCAAACGATCATTCCGAGACAATTATTTATATATATATATATATATATATATATATATATATATATATATATATATATATATATATATATATATATATATATATATATATGTGTGTGTGACTGCTGTTCGTGAGCATATTAAAGTGCTACATCAAGCGAGAGGTTTAAACAATTAATTATCAATAAATATTATTGTCAAATCGACTTATATACGCTTGTTTTTCATGCCAAACCCGCAATCATCAGTATAGGAGGAGACCATCTCTGCCGGTCGCACGATATATATATATATATATATATATATATATATATATATATATATATATATACTAGAATAATAACCATCCTAGGGCGAGTAAAATTAATTCTCCAGACAAAATAGATTCGTCAGAGTTTCTGTCCTAAAAATGAAGATATAATGCTACTAAAGGTTATGTCTAGAATCCCTCTTCTAATTTCTATCAAAATCAATCCCATCATTTTTATTCTAAGAAATTGTCTGAAATTTAAGGCTGGTGGCGGTTTCAGAAGAAATGGTTCAATTAGTGTCTAATGACTATGGATCAAATTTAATGAAACTCGTAAAATTACGGAACGCAGTGCAGAGAATGTGAAAATTTTCTAAAATACCTGGGTTGACTGCTGCTTAAAATGATGTAGACTTGGTCTTCTTTTTGAATAAAAGTGTCAGTCGCTAAGGCAGAAGGATTTGTTCCATGCAAAGACGTTCATCACTTAAAACAGTTTCACGCACACGCATTGCTTTATAACTGTAATTAGTCAAGCAATGGCAATACCCGAACACGTGTTTAGGGGTAGGGTTATGTTTAGGGTAAGGCTAAGGATTAGGGTTAGGGTTAAGTTATGGGTAAGGGTTAGGGTAAGGGTTAGGGTTAGTGTAAGGGTTAGAGTTAGGGTTAGGGTTAGGGTTAGGGTTAGGTTTAGGGTAAGCGTAAGTGTAAGGGTTAAGGTTAGGGTTAGGGTTAGGGTTAATAGTTAGGGTTGGAGTTAGGGTTAGGGTTAGGGTTAGGGTTAATAGTTAGGGTTGGAGTTAGGGTTAGGGTTATGTTTATGGTTTGAGTTAGAGTTAGGGTTAGGGTTAGTGTAAGGGTTAGGGTTAGGGTTAGGGTTAGGGTTATAGTTATAGTTATGGTTATGGTTATGGTTATGGTTTGGGTTAGGGCTGGGGTTAGGGTTATTGTTATGGTTATGGTTATGATTATGGTTTGGGTTAGGGCTGGGGTTAGGGTTATTTTTATGGTTATGGTTATGATTATGGTTAGGTTTATGATGAGGGTTATGGTTAGGATTAGGGTTAGTGTTATGGTTATGGTTATGGTTATGGTTATGATTATGGTTAGAGTTAGGGTTAGAGTTAGGGTTAGGGTTAAGGTTAGGGTTAGAGTTAGGGTTAGAGTTAGGGTTAGGGTTAGGGTTAGGGTTAGAGTTAGGGTTAGAGTTAGGGTTAGGGTTAGGGTTAGAGTTAGGGTTAGAGTTAGGGTTAGGGTTAGGGTTAGGGTTAGAGTTAGGGTTAGAGTTAGGGTTAGGGTTAGGGTTAGAGTTAGGGTTAGAGTTATGGTTAGGGTTAAGGTTAGAGTTAGGGTTAGAGTTAGAGTTAGGGTTAGGGTTAGGGTTAGAGTTAGAGTTAGAGTTAGGGTTAGGGTTAGGGTTAGGGTTAGGGTTACGTTTATGATTATGTTTATGGTTAAGGTTATGGTTATGGTTATGGTTATGCTTAGTGTTATTGTTATGGCTAGGGTCATAATTATTGGTATGGTGATAATTATGGTTATGGTTAGGTTTGCAATCATCCTATTAGTCATATATACTGTATTTAAACATAATTTCTGTTATTAAATTTTTTTTAAAAACCATGACATGCGTTTACTAAATTGAAGGTATTATTTTCAATCAAATTACTCTGAAACCAAATGAGGTTGGCATAAGGACATGGGACTGAATAAAATCACATTTATATGTAAACTTAGAAATATTGTATTTAATTAAAGCGTAATTCTTCGTAAGTTTGCAGGATTATGGTCACAATTGAAAGTTTAATTCTCATAAAGACTCACAACATAGGTTTTAAAACCTCAAGATTCATTGAAACGTCGACCGATGAAGGATTTGCGAAAAAGATAGATCTAAAAATAAATAAAAAATATATCAAAAACAGACTTATTAAGTTGGTATTATTTGAATTATTTGGAGCACTGTTTCCATCTTGGATGTTATTCTAACATACGTTCGGTTGATACCATTTCTTAGCATCTTCAAGTGCGTCTTGTGGAACTTTTTATTTGATCCGTACAGATTCCCATCTGTACGGATCAAATAAAGAGTTCAATTCGAAATTCCATACACTTTTTAGAGTTTGACATAAAGATTCCTGAATTGACAAGACGAAACATGGTAAGAAATATATCCAAAATAAAAACAGAAATAATCCAAATTATTAATACTAATCTCAAAATAACTTTACTAAGTTAGCAGAAATTGTTTGTTTCTGAGACAGAGTTGAAAAGCTACCCTGTAATTTAGTGAGAATATGATCTTTCCTTTTCCTTACAGCGTATTTCTCACAGAAGAGACGTTGCTAGTCTCTTCCATATTGCAATTTTAATGGAAGGTGCCAACCCGAGTTCTAATGTCTGGTTTATCCTTGTAAGACATTCACAGCAAGAACTCGTTTCTTTCTCTTACAACGAAAAAAACAACAACTCTCTATTCTTCCTCTTAGCAGCAGGTGGAAGTTCGACAAACTCAGCTTCTTCGCAAAGACGTCCTGTATGCTGAACATATTACAACAGAACTGCTTCTCTGCATATTACGACAATAGATTCCTGTAATTAACCGTCTCCACAATAAATTGAACCCAGCCGATTTAGTTTATAATTCTCAATCCTCTCATCAACTTCTTAATCTCTAAACTGAGAATCATTCCATCATATAAATCCTTTTTTGACCTTGATAAGTGATGACCCTTCTAATTAAAAAGAGCCAAAGACATGCATTGTCGTTTGTTGTCGAAGCGAATAAATAAAAGAAAAGCGGTGAAAAATCGAAAAAGCCCGAACAAAATATATAAATGCGAAGAATACATTATGATGTATAAGCCATGAAACCTGACTGCGCAAAGGCGGACACAGGGCGATGTACGGTATCTAATTCATTGTCTTCGCCACACGAACGGGAAAGGAGGGCGTCTGGAAATGATTGGTTCTGTATTAACTTTTCAGTCCGGATTAGAAATAGGCAAGATGACAAGTGGCGGCGGGAAGAATGGGAAACCCGCGCGAAAACTAATCAATGACGTGTGACACGTGACATTGAAAGGCGGGAAGCTTTTTTGTTCACTGGTTACTCGAAATGGGAGACAACGGACGAGCCACATTACACACACACGTATACACGCACACACACCAACACCTTCATAGAGACAACATTGCGAAGACAGAAAACGCACAACAAATGGTTATAGGATTAAAATATACTAGCTGGGAGGAGACATCTTGCTGGGTGGAGGTGTAGCATATCTCGGTACTTCTTGAATGTGCCCTGTACGTTCACCAGAATGAGTTGGTTGAATTCATGTAGCCGAGAAGATAAGGTTCCCGCTACGGTTTCTCTCCGTCATTTCTTTCTTTCTTTTCAATAACAGTTTTCATCAACGTTATTAAAACAATATCGACATTAGGTTTTAAAATCTTGTACATATATGTGCATAAAAAATCCATACCTCTCCCCCATAATATGGCAACAATTATTCAAACTCACTTCTATCTCTCTCTCTATATATATATATATACATGATATTTCAGTCGAAAAAATACCTGTCCTGATAATTCGCCACGTTAGACTAGCGGCTTCCTCTCTATGTGACGTATTGCCGAGAGACCTACCTTTACTCGAATTCTAATTGGAAACTTCCACTCTACCTAATTGTTATGCTTACGAGGACATTTACTATGCTAACGCTGTCTTTACACACCCGCATCTAAATATTATTACAATGAACGTAGAAAAAATAAGTCACATTATAATCATGTTCACATGTCTTGTTTGTAATAGGATTTATAAAAAATTATAGATATTTTCCCATATTTTTTCATTTCAATAAATATTCGATAAATAGTGAATAAAATAATCTTATGTGTATTTATCTAAGTTGCGTTTAGACGTGAAACAAACATACATTCGTGTATGCTATATATTCTTTGATAGTTCTATTAATATAGAGATGTTATGGGAAAAAAATAAGAACTTTGCTACGCAACTCATCATCCTTGTGGTCTCTTATAAATCTGCCACATATCACAGTAGCCCACGATGAATCAGTGGCAATATGGCTTGTTTGGATGAACAAAAGTAGCAAAAAAAAGGTCGTCAATATTCATCCGTATTACGGACACGTTTTAAAATGACTGAGATGAATCAATGTTTAATGCGTGAACACACAAACACACACACGTAGAAAGCTTAATTCAATTGAGAATCTTTACTTGACAATCTAAGAAATTAAACAGTTCATTGATATGATTTCAAAGTTACATAAAGTAAATGCAGTTGTGTGAGTGTTTTATTTGATTAAGGGTCACATTTGATTATTTTTTCTACAAACGAGTCACAACTTATCAAGGGTCACAGGCCACTCAAAGATAAGTGTTATTGAGCCTGACTGGTAAAGTGACTATTTAAGGAGACGGCTCAACAACATTGGACTTGAAAATTGTTATAGTAAACTGGTAAGCAGTCCCGTGGTAAAGTTTTTGGACAGAGACGTTGCTCATGGAAGTTCCGCTTAGTTCTAAGCACACAGAGGGAGAAAAAGAATTCATCGACAATGGTTGCAGCTAGACGAGTAATGATTTGCATGTTTTACGGAGTCGATAGATTGAAGCTCAGTCGAAAGTCGGCCATGAAAATAACGATAGAGCAGAGAAAGACTAGCAACGTCTCCTTTGTGAGAAATAGGCTGTAAAATGAAAAATAGGATATCGCTCACTAGATTTCGAAATCGGTTTTGTACTCTGCTGAGGCAGGAAAAGACACTCTCAGCAGCACCTTCGCAAATATGGCAACACTACTCCATCTTGAGACGTATTTGAAATATTAGATGTATTTAAAATTGTTCTTAATAATAGAAATATAAAAATGCACTTGTTGAAAATGAAAATATATTTAAATATAAATCCAAGAAGAAAGAAATTTGAAACAAAGTGAAAGATTTTTATCCTGAAATTAAAACTGTAAGCAATCTGAAGTTTCATTTTCTTAATGGAAATCGCTCCAGACAAGGCATGACACCATTTGGAGTAAAGAGGTAACAAGAACGAAAGATGATTATCGCAAAGACATGAAATGCTTATTGGCCTTTGTCTAAAAATGACCAAGTCATTAGGTAGGAGGGAAACAGTCAACAGGAAGAGAGTTCCACAAGCCTGCAGTTCTTGGAAAGAGGCTACTGGAATAGGAAGCTGCATTACAATGTATCAAAACAGCGAATTGATGGAGACCACTAGACCAACGAGTCAAACCAGCTGGAAACAAAGGAAGCGGGAAATAGATCACACAATTCTAAAGAACATATGCCATAATAGTACATATAGAAAAGACTGACACTAGCAACATTACGTCTTTAAGAGAAAGAGAGACAGGGTGCAGAGATGAAGAGAGGTTTGGGCAAATCAAATTACAGATACGTTTCTCCACCTTATCAAAAACCCTCAAATGGGACAGAAATTTACCAGACTACATATGACAACAGTGCTCAATACATGGTCTGATAGAAGATTTATAGAGATAGAGAATAGCCTCAGGGGTGATAAAGTGTTTTATTTTGTAATGTGAATGTTTACTGTTTTTAGCGTTGTTGTGGTTCGATGTTTCTTTCTGGGTATATTTATGTGTAACTAGACTATGTGATTGGGATTGGCTGAGTATATTCTGTTAAGCGATATATTACTACCATTATAATTTTACGGCATGATCACGTTGAGACACCGGTAAGAGTAGATAACCGAAGTTAAGCAACGTTGATCTTGGTCAGTAGTAGATGGGTAACCATTTGGGAATATGAGACGCTGTTAGCTATGGGCAAATAGCGTCGTAACCCGTAGTGCCTAGCGTTGCAACGATGGCAGAAACACTGAATGGCAGTCACCAATAAGGTGTCGGACACCAGAGATGGGTTCCTCCTCCAGGAGTGATCAAAACCCCTGATGGTGATGGTGATGGTGATGGTGATGATCATTTTACTAGCCAGGGAAACGAACGCTTTATTTTTCTAATGTGATATGACGTTACACTCGTCTGTTGTTTAAACAAGACCGTTAATGTATAAGCGGGATTAGGAATCGATACGAAGTTAATATAACATGTGCAGGAACGGAGAGAGAGAGAGAGAGAGAGAGAGAGAGAGAGATAGATAGAGAGAGATAGATAGAGAGAGACAGGGTAAATAGAGAGAGAGAGAGAGAAGGGAAGAGAGAGATATAGAAAAGAGGGAGAGATCTAGAGGTTGGCAGTAAAAAGAGATGGTTCAGATACCAAGTAGATGTTATATGTTCTTGGCATAACGAAGGATAAAGGTTGATACGAAGTAGATATTACATATTACAGACAGAGAGAGGGAGAGAGATAAAGGAAAGAGAGGGAATTAGAATGAGAGATGCAGAGGTAGACATTAGATACGAAGTAGATATAATATATTATATGAATAGAGTTAAATAGATATACATAAATAGTAAGAAATATATATATATATATATATATATATATACATCAGACACAAAGTAGATATTACATATTACATGTATAGAGTCGTCTATGAATAGAAAAAGAAGAGTGAGAAATACATATATCATATATATATATATATATATATATATATATATATATATATATATGATACGAAGTAGATATTACATATAACATGTATAGGCATTTATATAGATAGAAAGAGAGAGTAAAAAGCTCTCTCTATATATAATATATATATGTGTGTGTGTGTGTCTTTAAATCAGATTCGAGGTAGATATTACATATTACACGAATAAAGAGTTATATAGATAGAAAAGAAGAGTGAGAAATATATATATATATATATATATATATATATATATATATATATATATATATATATATATATATAAATCAGACACGAAGTAGATATAACTTAGGACACATATAGAGATGTATATAAGTAGAAAGATGGAATGAGTAATATATACATACATATATATATATATATGTATATATATATGTATGTTTATATATATGATACGAAGTAGATACTACATATTACATGTATAGAGATGTATATAAATAGAAAGAGAGTAAAATATATCTTTCTCTCTCTCTCTCTCTCTCTCTCTCTATATATATATATATATATATATATATATATATATATAAATCAGATACGATTAGATATTACATATTGCATGTATAGAGATTTATTAAGATAGAAATAGAGGGTAAAAATCTCTCTCTCTATATATATATTTACATATATATATACATTTATATATACATATATATATATATATATATATTAGATACGAACTAGATATTACATGTTTCAGACCAATAAATAGTCATAACCGCAAGATAACATTCTTATTGAAGCAAATGCTAGACTATCTATTTAGAAGAAAACATAAAATAAAAGACGAATTAAAAGAATAAAATCTGTTTCAAAATAAAAGCGCGAAAGAAAGAGAAACGTGGTGATCGCTTATTTTTTATCATTCAAATATTAATCTGTCAAATATTCAAAAATCTACGTTTATCTTCTCTTATTGCGTTTGAAGTCATTTATTCGGCTTCCGTCACGTGAAATCAAATTGGCTTTTGTCATTCTTCATAAATTAAGGGTGGCGTGGTGGATGTTCAATTGGGAAGAAATCAAAATGGCGGCCATCGTCTCGCTTTCATTGTTCGTTGCTTTTCTGAAATGTCGTTTCATATGAAGTATATTGCGACCCTAAAATGCTAATTCACCCAAATTAATAGGGGCGCTGAAAAGAATGAATTCAATACAGAAATATGCGGACATATTAAAAAAGAGGGAAACACAGTATTATATTATGCATAAGAAATATCAAAATAACATAAACAATATATATAATATTCTTACAATAGAAAACAATGTGCACATTTAAGTGAGTGCGTATATATTTATATATATATTTTTGTATATCTAATCTATACTTATATATATGTGGGTGTATTTATGTATATATATATATATATGTATATATATATATATATACATATATATATATATATATATATATATATATATATATATATATATATATATAATGGATACATATTCATGATCATACATCGGTACCTTCGGTTACACAGACACACTAGAAACTAAAACTGCATAGATAAAGATACCAAATGTGACCGGTTCATCAGCCGATGTAATGATACTACATCCGCTTAAGACTTAAACCGAAGGTAACGATTGATGATCATATATCTGTATAGTCCCAATTACATAAATATATATATATATATATATATATATATATATATATATACATATATATAATTAATTATATTTTTTTTTATCTAGAGATGTATGTTTCATCTTTACGAAAATCGTCAGTGTAGAGAATTATTATTCACGCCGATCGCCGGACTCGAACCGTGTAGCATGAGTTATATTTCAAACTTAAATTCCAACGTCTTAGCCAGCACCGTAGTTGTCACCAGCATGGTCAATCAGTAAGAGATAAATCCTATTTAAAGGCAGCGATCTTAATGTGGTTTGAAAGGAAACATATATATATATATATATATATATATATATATATATATATATATATATATATTGTTCCGGTATTTATCTGTTATACGTGAAATATTAAAAAATTGATTTGAGATTCCATTCTTATTTTCTCTTCTCATTCATTTGTGTTCATCTTTTCCACCTTCCGGTATATATTTCACATTGCTCCTGCCTCGGATTTCAAACTTACACTTATATTTCCAGCAATGCTTCAAGAAAACTACAATTTATATATATATGTACATATATATAAAATATGAGACTAAAAGTATACTTTTAGAGGATATAACCTATAGTGAAATGATCTAAGCTTAATATACGAGATAGAGCAATTATCAAGATAAATGAAGAAAGAAAGATAAAGATGTGCAAATGACAAATCTATGTCATCTTCGATTGTTCAATGCAAGACAATTAGAATGCTTGAGATAAAAAAAATATGAGACATGGTATGAACAAAATTGGAAGGCATGATATGGACAAAATAAGAAGTCACGATATGGACAAGATTAGAAGGTATGATATGGACGAAAGTAGAAGACATGATGTGGACAAAATAAGAAGTCATGATATGGACAAAATTAGAAGGTATGATATGGACAAAATTAGAAGGCATGATAGGGACAAAATTAGAAGGTATGATATGGACGAAATTAGAAGCTATGATATGGAAAAAATTAGAAGATATGATATGGACAAAATTAGAAGACATGATATGGACAAAATTAGAAGATATGATATGGACAAAATTAGAAGGTATGATATGGACAAAATTAGAAGATATGATATGGACAAAATTAGAAGACATGATATGGACAAAATTAGAAGGTATGATATGGACAAAATTAGAAGGTATGATATGGACAAAATTAGAAGACATGATATGGACAAAATTAGAAGATATGATATGGACAAAATTAGAAGACATGATATGGACAAAATTAAAAGATATGATATGGACAAAATTAGAAGACATGATATGGACAAAATTAGAAGACATGATATGGACAAAATTAGAAGGCATGATATGGACAAATTTAGAAGGTATGATATGGACAAAATTAGAAGGCATGATATGGACAAAATTAGAAGACATGATATGGACAAAATTAGAAGACATGATATGGACAAAATTAGAAGGTATGATATGGACAAAATTAGAAGACATGATATGGACAAAATTAGAAGATATGATATGGACAAAATTAGAAGACATGATATGGACAAATTTAGAAGGTATGATATGGACAAAATTAGAAGGCATGATATGGACAAACTTAGAAGGTATGATATGGACGAAATTAGAAGACATGATAAGGAAAAAAATTAGAAGGCATGATATGGACAAAATTAGAAGGCATGATATGGACAAAATTAGAAGGCATTATATGGACAAAATTAGAAGGCATGATATGGACAAAATTAGAAAGCAGTATATGGACGAAATTAGAAGGTATGATATGGACGAAATTAGAAGACATGATAAGGAAAAAATTAGAAGGTATGATATGGACAAAATTAGAAGACATGATATGGACAAAATTAGAAGGTATGATATGGACAAAATTAGAAGACATGATATGGACAAAATTAGAAGATATGATATGGACAAAATTAGAAGACATGATATGGACAAATTTAGAAGGTATGATATGGACAAAATTAGAAGGCATGATATGGACAAACTTAGAAGGTATGATATGGACGAAATTAGAAGACATGATAAGGAAAAAAATTAGAAGGCATGATATGGACAAAATTAGAAGGCATGATATGGACAAAATTAGAAGGCATTATATGGACAAAATTAGAAGGCATGATATGGACAAAATTAGAAAGCAGTATATGGACGAAATTAGAAGGCATGATAGGGACAAAATTAGAAGGTATGATATGGACAAAATTAGAAGGCATGATATGGACAAAATTAGAAAGCATGATATGGACGAAATTAGAAGACATGATAAGGAAAAAAATTAGAAGGCATGATATGGACAAAATTAGAAGGCATGATATGGACAAAATTAGAAGGCATTATATGGACAAAATTAGAAGGCATGATATGGACAAAATTAGAAAGCAGTATATGGACGAAATTAGAAGGCATGATAGGGACAAAATTAGAAGGTATGATATGGACAAAATTAGAAGGCATGATATGGACAAAATTAGAAAGCATGATATGGACAAAATTAGATGCCATTATATGGACAAAATTAGAAGGCATGATAGGGACAAAATAAGGAGGCGTAACATGAACAAAATTGAAGGCATAATATAAAGAAAATTAGAAATCTTGAGATAAACGAACTTACAAGGCATGATATGAACAACATTAGAAGGCATGGTATGAACAAAATTCCCCATTTCAAATTTCAAATTTGAATTAAATCTGATTAATAGTCACGAGACACAAAGTAAGTTAGGTTCCCTGAATTTTAAGTTATTCTAGTGTTACCCCACATTGATGAAAGATGGGTAGAGTAAATGTTATAAGCGTAAAAGTGGCCACATGAATGACTCCAAACTTTATAAAAGAAGATGAACGCAGATTTTCGAATAGTTGAACGATTGATATTTGAAAGCTATAAAATAAGCGCTCGGCACTTTCCTTTTTCTTTCTCTCTTCTAGTTTCCCTGAAGACTACAACATGGTCCTCTTCAAATCTAATGCCAACAAATACCGTCCAGAAACCGCCCTCATAAGTTTTTAGACCCTGTTAATTACATTCATCATTTCAATCATCTTTTTTTAGCATAGTTCAGCCCAAACAAGGCAGGACGCCACTGTAGACGTAAGGGGCTACTGAGAATTAGAGAGTAGGTTTTAGATGTCATCTTAAGTTTAGAGCTTTGCAGCGAAATGTCTGTTTACATCTCATAATATTATTCACTATTCAACTGATAATCTATCCATTTTATTAACTATTATCAGTGAATATTTTATTTATTTTATTACCTTATTATTTTATTATGTTAATTTTGACCATAAAAAAGGAACTAGTTTTAAAAGAAGATAAACCTAACAACGAAAGGTGAAAGGAATGTAAAAATAGCAAATAGGCATTGATGATTTAATACTGTCCCAGAATAACCGAACAGAATACTTATCGCGGCATTTATTTTTCTTCTTCTTCATCCTCTTATTCGTCTTCCTAAGCAAGATATCATGGATTTAAACGAGCCGAAACCAGACATGCCAAGCAGGTCAACCCAGTCGTCTGTTTTTTTCACACTCTCTTCTTCATCTACACTTATCGCAACAATGTTTCTTTTCTTTCTTTTCTTTTCTTTCTTTCTTTCTTTCTCTCCTTCTAAAACTTTGGTCATTTCCACACCGGACAAATCTTCAGTAGACGGTCCTCCTAACCGCCATTAAGGCGTAAGAAACCGGCCAGTATCTAAACCGGCCGTCTGAGTAGGTATCCTGCTGATTAGGCTACTGGAAAACATCCTACTAATCTCAATTAAGATGGAGAGCGAGGCATTGTTGAAGGACGAGAGAAGTGTTATGGCGGCTGAAGCTAAGACGTTCTCGTCCTTGACCTCACCTCCTTTTCGGTCGTTCTATTTCCTTTTCTTTCTATTCTGGCTGTCTACATATTTGTCTTTAAGTGTTGTTCACTTTTATTCCTGCGCCCTCACTGGTTTTCTTCGGTAAGTCGTACAAATTGCTTCTGCCTGTTTAAGTTGTCAGCCGAAAAGAAGGAACATATCCCTAATTTCGAAAGTCACGTATTTCCGTCAACTATTGTTAAAAAAGGGTAAATTCTAACCCCCTATCCGTCAATCACTTCAATTTTGAATGGTCATAAATGTACCAGTTACGGCTGTCCGTGATGTGTATATACCATTATATACGCGTGTCGTCGTCGTCGTCGTCGTCGTCGTCGTCGTCGTCGTCGTCGTCGTCGTCGTCGTCGGGAATCCCGATTTTTTCACTGTCCGTGAATACAAATACTCGGACGCTGATGTTTACTTTTTAAGAAGATTTATTCATCAGAAACGAACAGTTAGAGAGAGACGAGTTACTTTTGTGTTCGCATGAGGTGGCCTAGTTTTGTTGCTTATTAATTATTTAAACATTTGATAATATTTAATGCCACTAAGAGAAAGCTCCTTTCATTTAACAACTACAATGAAACTTTTTCAACCACTGATCATGATGGAAAATAACACCCTACCCGAGAGCTGAACGTTACATCTCCTTGGCCCAATATTCACAGGTAAAATGTGTTGGACAAAATACAGAAGACAGAAGACATTGCCAGGTCTGCTGCAAGGAAAGTGGGCTCTCTCTACCGTCTAGAAAACTTCTCAAAACCGACCAGTATCCTATATCTCTACAAGGCCATCATCCACTTATGCATGGATCATTGTCACATCTTGGTTAGTACACCAACTACTAGGGACTTCCTCTAATACAAGGTCAAAAAATGAGTCGCTAATCTATTAGGTCCCTTACTATATATTAAGCTCCAGCCTCTGTCGCATCGCCACAATGTTGCATCCCTGGGCTTGTTTTACAAGTACTTCAATATAATGTGCTCCGATGAACTAGCTACTCTGGTGCCTCCTCGACGTAAACACACCCGACCAGCTCGACAATCAGTTAAACACATCCATTCCCCGTGGAGGTTCCGAGATGCCGGAGAGCTTTCTACTCCAGTACTTCTCTCCCCGAGCTGCGAACCTTTTGAACTCCGTTTCTCTGACTCTACCGAAATGCAGAAATTTAAATGTGATGTAGACAAACATCTCGCCGCACAACTACCCTCTTATGATGCCGTCTTTTAATTTATGACCCCCAATCCACAGTAGCCCCTTACGTCTCAGTGGCATTATGCCGTACCTGAGGTGCACTGAAGTTTTAAAAAATAAATAAAAACCAACAGGCCTATATTCGGACGATGAAAAAGTTTAATCTGATATCTTGCTTGCTTGACAGGCCGAGAGCAGGTTGAATCCGTTCTCTCGGGCAAAAAAAAAATGCGTGTAGTTATTAACTTCCGAGTTCTATCATATGTTAATAACTTGAACTCCCATGATACATAACTTGATCCCTTCAATAAATGCAATTAAATATTCACTGAGTACGTTAGGATATTAATTCAAACGTATTTTTCAAAGACGCTTAGTTAGAACATAAGATTATATTTTTACATTTAAAAAATACTAGAATTTGACCTAACAGCGCAATGGCGAGTTTCGCGGTTATTAACGTCTGATCTCTGTCGTATAATCTACTGGCTAGTATACACACCCCATAGTATACAAACACGCTGTTACTGCTTCATATGTGCGTGCTTATTATTTCTGAATAAGAGTTATAATTTCAGAATTAAAATATAATTTAAAGCAGATCTTTTTGAATCGTTTTATTTTATTTTATTTCAATAAATAGTCGATTCATATTAGATAAAAAATACAAAACTATTTGTTTTCGTTTTGGGTTAGGGTTAGAGTAATGGGGTTAGAGTAATTAGGTTAGGTTAGGGTTAGGGTTAGGGGGTTCCTACAAAGTTTCTGCCGATGTAACACCCGATCTTTTTCAGATGTGTTTTGTCAAACTCGGGAATCGTTTGTCAGTATCTGTACAGCATTTTGAATAGAAGTTAGATTGTTCTTGTTCCGTCACTCACAAATTCAGCCTAATATTTTGTGAATGCATGAAACGATTTAATTTTTCAAACCGTCGAATTTTCACAGGACCCGCTATTAAATAGAAACCCAGATTGTAACAGAAATAACCTTAAGCTGAAGGGAATCCAAATGCTAAATTGGACGGACAAAAGACGTCGGCCATTTTGTGTTCTTTATTTCCGGCGGAAGTGAAGGCTGTATTCCCTGTTTGTTGAGTTTAGGGACGAACATTTCGAACTAATCCAATTTATGGCGATAATAAAAATTGGCTGACAAAACTAGTTTGTTGTAAAGGCAGAAGAAAGGACAGGTTGGTTACGGCGGCCAAGTCTGAGAGATGGGCCATTTATAATCGGCCAGCCGGTGGATTTGTACCAAAGAATTAACAAAGGCACAATTTGGTGCCAATTACAAGCAATTTGCATTCACAAATCTGGAAGATCGCAATAAGAAAGACAACAGCACGAAAAACGGCAAAAGAAAATAGGACAGCCTTCAGGGGGCGACTTCTGATTTTGTCAGGCTCGGTTTCATTCTTCTTTGTTTTCTTTTTTCTTCTTTTTCGTCTTTATCTTCTTCTTATTACTATTATTGTTAGTATTATTATCTGTATACAAATTTAATGTTCGTGTATCGTTATCATCCTCCACTGTTTTTTAAAAATATATTATCGTCCGATCATCGAAGATGCAATGCAAACACTTTTTAAAAAAATTTCATCTGATGTCGTCGTTGTTTCAAGATAATATTGGGGGGTTCTGTGTTCGCGCCAGACTTGCATAGAATGGAAATGTGTGACAAACTATTGCAAGAATTTTGAGGATAGACCCTCATAACTAAGTATATTATGAAACTAAATTAACCAGATTAAACAAAGGTGGTAATAAAATATTTATTATTATTATAGAATAGAAATATTTCTAGCATGGTCGCAATATATGACAGATGAGGGATGAAACTATGGAATGTCTACAGGGTCCCGCTTACTATTATTATTATTATTATTATTATTATTATTATTATTATTATTATTATTATTATTATTATTATTATTATCATCATCATCATCATCATCATCATCATCATCATCATCATATTCATCATCATCATCATCATCATCATCATCATCATCATCATCATCATCATCATCATTATTATTATTATTATTATTATTATTATTATATTTGTTTAATCACTATAACTACTTACACGAGGAATTACCAATGATGGTACACTGTCAACACAGGTGGTGTTCCCTGGAGTCTGAGTAACAGTTTTCCAAGATTCCAAGCATTCTCAGCTTCTTCAATAACCATTGCAAATCACTTTGCGCATCCGTACCAGCCATCGTTCACTGATTTAACGCTGATAACGACTGTTGGCTTTGTCTAAAATGTGGTCTAGTAGTCTCCGTGCCTTTCTGGCGGAGGACTGGATGGTGTTATCCCTCCTCGTTCTGCAAATTCTTAAAGATCAAATCGTGTGATTCAAACCGATGTTTGTGCCACTGTATATTTTTTGTTAGCTAAAGGAAGGGGTGTCCGATTATGGCATATTTATTATATATCTACGCTTGCAGTTTAGGTCCCATTGGGTTCTTCTTCTTCTTCTTCTTCTTCTTTTTCCTTTCTTCTTCTTCTTCTTCTTTTTTTTCTTCTTCTTCTTCTTCTTCTTCTTCTTCTTCTCCTTCTTCTTCAGCTTCTTCTTCTACTTCTTCTTCTTCTTCTTCTTCTTAATATTCTTAATATTTTCCTCGTTATGAGCTATACGAGTCCCTGACAATAACCAATGGTGTTCCTTGAAGTCTGATTGAAAACAAGTCTCCCAAAATGTCCAACACTTTCAACGTTTGTCAGTAACCGCGGCAAATCATTTTGTATTATTGCACATTTACCATTTATTTTTTTATGCTAAAACCGACCGTTGTTCTTCTCTGAAATTTGAGTATCAATATGATTTCACGGTATTCCAATACGCTCCTTCCAGTGAAACACTATTTGATGTTCTCCCTCGTCGGCGTTTCCATCCTCCGTGATTATTCACAGACACTTTGTGTGGTACCCACCGAGCCTAGTCTCACTACATATATGTGCGTGTGTTTCCTGATGCCAAATATGGAATAATAATTCCTGGTGGAATAATAATGATGATGATAATAATAATAATAATAATAATAATAATAATAATAATAATAATAATAATAATAATGATAATAATAATGATAATAATAACATTATTAGTAGTATTAGTATTATTATTATTAGTAATATTTATTGTTGTTTCTGTTATTATTATTATTAGTAGTAGTAGTAAGTAGTAGTGGTAATAGTTGTATTTCCTCACTAATAGTTGCCACACAAGTCAGTGTGAGTAATTGCTCACTGACAATAACCAGTGGTGTTCTCATTTGTGTATGACTCATTTTTTGTGGAGAGGAAGTGTAAGTTTAATTGAATATTAGCAGTTTTCACTTCCTTAGGCTCGTGCGACGTCCTTTCTGTATGTTGGTTTTTTTCTCCATTTAAAATTGTCTGTTGTAGATTCGTAGTTATGTTGGTTGATTTCCGCATTCAAGGATTTTATTTCCGAATCTGGCTATTTTTATCATTGCCGTTCGTTGTATGGTGTGCGGCTTCACTTTTATTTCAATCTCCCAAGTTGTTGTCCAGTGATTTTGCGGAGTGTAACAATTATTATTGTTATTACTATTTGTACTCACTAAAGGTGCTCACACAGATAATCATCAGTGATTACTCGCCGACAACAACCAGTGCTATTTCCTGGAGTCTGAGTGACAACAAGCCTCCCCAGATTTCCAGTATTCTTTGCCTCTTTTCGATAACCACCGCAAATAATCTTGTGATATCGCAACAGCTTCTTACCATTGATTTCTCGCTGGTAAGGACCATTAGTCTTCTCTGAGATTTTGGTGACAAGAAGCCTCCCTAAGGTCCATCATTCTCCGCACTCTTCCAGTGGAGGTCTGGTTTGTGCTGTTCCTCCTCGGTCTTATCCTCTTCGACCCTCTAAAAATATTTTGTTTTGTGTCAGCCGTGGCCGGCACCATATTTATTCTTCTTCTTCTTCTTCTTCTTCTTCTTCTTCTTATTATTATTATTATTATTATTATTATTATTATTATTATTATTATTATTATTATTATTATTATTGTTATTATTATTATTATTATTATTATTATTGTTATTATTATTATTATTATGATTATTATGATTATTACTATTATGATTATTATTATTATTATTATTATTATTATTATTGTTGTTGTTGTTGTTTTTGTTGCTGTTGTTACTTTTTTCATATTTCCGCTTCTTGTCTTCTTATTAATTACTCCTCCTGATTCCTTCTTTTTTATATTTCTTCTTCTTCTTCTTCTTCTTCTTTTTCATCTACTTCTTCTTCTTCTTCTTCTTCTTCTTCTTATTCTTCTTCTTCTTCTTCTTCTTCTTCTTCTTCTTCTTATTATTATTATTATTATTATTATTATTGTTGTTGTTGCTGTTGCTTTTTTATATTTCCGTTTTCTGTCTTCTTATTACTTGCTCCTCCTGATTCTTTCTTCTTTATATTTCTTCTTATTACAATATCTTCTTCATATTTTTATTACATTGCTCTTCTACTTGTTACTACTGGGATTATGGTGTGTCTTCTTCATCTTCATCTCCATCTCCATCTTCTTCTTCTCCTTCTTCTCTTTTTCTTTTCTCCTCCTCACTCTTTTCTCATACGTCTCTTTCTTTTTCGAATTTCTGCTATTTTCTTTCTCACGCATGCGTTTTTCGTCTATCTTTGTTCGCCGAGTCTTTATTTAATTTTCCAATCTTTTTCTCACCTCCCACCCTCCTCCCTTTTCAACTCTTACCCACCCCTTTAGACCCCGCAGCATCCTTTTTCATTTTCTATTTCTTCATCTTCCGGGCCGTCGGTTAATAGCCATTGGCTGTAATGACCTTTGGCTGCTGGACACGCTAATAGGAATACAAAATCGATTCCCCATCACCATCACCGAGACCGCATTGTGTCGACCCAGTGGCCATAGAATGACCACAGCTTAGGATGGAATTTGCGTTCACCACTGAAAAGGCCGGTTGAACGTATTCATTAATGTGCGCTTCAACGCCCCAAACGACTTACTGATTTGATGACAATTCTCGCCCCTATTCTTTAAGCTCTCCCTTTTCTATGTACAGTGTTTCATATTTACGAGATCCACAGTAGAAAAACTATTGTAATAAAATATAATTGTCTTGTCTACTTTCACTGTCTTCGATTTGTCTATATTTTACGAGCGCAAAGAAAAATGCACGTCAATCAGAGAAATAAGCACACGCTGTCTGCTCTGAATTTTTCCCATAACAGATATATTGGACTGCGACAGATATGTAACAGATCAGTCACCAGAGCTCCGAAGAAATTTTAAATACTCGTTAGCGTGGTAACCACCATGTTGTTAACAATATGTTAACAATATTTTAACAGTATGTTAACAATAAACCTTATATAGAGGATAACCGCTATTCCAGGTTGTCAATCCGCAATCCGTTTTTATAACGTTAGTTTTTTCTCCGGGAGATGTTGTAGCGCTCCCACATACAGCGCGTTGTGACCAATCTAGTACTTACTACTGACTAGGCTGAACGTCAATTAAGTTCAGTGATGAAACGAGAACCGGTGTCACAACGTGATTATATTCCCGAATAGTCATTCATTAAGTTCTTGCCAATCCCAAGCTGATTGTCGCTTATCTTGCGTAATCTTACGGTTACTGGGACCGATGTATCAACATAATTATATCGTCTGTGCACATATATATATATATATATATATATATATATATATACATAATAAATATTTGTTATTTTTTATTATCTACGTGTCGTCCTTAATAATCGGGACTGATCAGCATAGAGATATGACTATTCATAACCGGTCATGCGATTCGAAACCCCGGATTATCCAACTCAAAGCCTAAACCACTCGGCCAATTTTGAACTGTTAATAAACTGTGATAATGTTAACACTTTATTGGCGTTCTACTTTTTTAATGAAAGGAACGATGCATTTAAAGCTAGTGACGTCATGTTCTACTATTTCTAGGAGCGACAAATAATATATATATATATATATATATATATATATATATATATATATATATATATATATAGGCAGCAGGCTATTATTTAAGCAGGCTTTCTTAAACAACACTGACTTTTCGCGTTTGTATAGCCTTTTGTGTGAGATTTTCGAATCGTCGAAATCCTTCGTGGGGCAGAAGGGGCAGACGTTTTTCAAATAATCACAAAATTAAAAAAACGTCCGCCCTCTCTGTCCCACCGTGTATACGGCAAGTACTTAATGAATAACTATTCGTGTATATAATCACGTTTATAATCACGGTTATCGTTTTATCAGCGAATTTAATTGACATTCAGCCTAGTCAGTAGTAAGTACTAGATGGGTCACTCAATGGGAAGTCCTAGAACATATCCGAACTCAGGATTCGAAATCCGAGTAACTTGCATGTGAGGCGAGTATTCTGCCATTGAGCTACCTCGCCACATACATGAACTCTTACTAACTAACACAGATTAAGTAAACCACGGTGAAGGCCGACTGTGGAATGTACCTACTCTTCTCAACAACGGGTTTAGTCATCAAACTACTTAGAACCTAGGCCGATGTTTCACAAGTAGGATGTTATACTCGCAAGGACGATGTCATCCAACAAGCTAACCCAACAAGTAAATAA
Source organism: Sepiola atlantica (assembly GCA_963556195.1). Classification (NCBI taxonomy): domain Eukaryota; kingdom Metazoa; phylum Mollusca; class Cephalopoda; order Sepiida; family Sepiolidae; genus Sepiola; species Sepiola atlantica. The sequence continues at coordinate 44,380,962 of OY744539.1, forward strand.
ATGCTAGATTTTTAAATGTGAGATGATATATATATAAAATTATTTCCACAATCAGACAACATCGCAGCCCACAACTCATGACAGCCAAATATGGTGGCTTTCATTGGTTGTAGGCTGCGTCGTTGTCTGGTTGTAAAAATAATTACATATATAATCTCACATTCAATATATATATATATATATATATATATATATATATATATATATATATATATGTATATATATATATATATATATATATATATATATATATATATATATATATATATATGTATATATATATATATATATTCTACCTTTTGGAATCACTCAAAGTATAATATGAAATAAAATATTCCAAATCGTTTTAGAAACGATCGTACGCAAAATGTCCGTTGTCTTGAAAGTCTTGGAACTGATATAAATAATGTACTAATTTTATTTACTTTAAATTATTTCATAATAGCTCTGCTTGATCTTAATAATACACATTGAGCTGATACTAATAACCAGTATTTGCAGTACTTTGATGTATGTATTTTAACTATGCATATGCTATAGGCGGGTTATTCTATTGTAGATGTATGCTCTACTAAAATCAAACTACTTTAACTTAAAATTTTGTATTTATATATATATACATATATATATATATATATATATATATATATATATATATATATATATATATATATATATTCTATTATATTTATTCAGTTCCAAAGACCATACTAAGTTAAATCCAAAAACATTGTTTAATTAGTTTTTTCAATTTTTTATGTCTGCACTTCGATGGACATTTTCTTATTTTCATTTTTATTGTACATACAAAAAAAAGTCAATATTACCATATAAATATATTTGTATTCCTACACGTGTTTCTTGGCAGATTGGCTGAAAATCAGAGTTCGGTACCCCGTCTGTCAATCTTCAGTGAATTATTAAAATATGTAGTGAACTTGTAGAAACAATTTATGATATAAGAAAAAAACTAAGGAAAAACCATTGAAAAAATAAAGAAAAACAACGTTGCGGTGATTTAAATAATATATATATATATATAAAATGTGTGGTTTATCGTTCAAGTTTCAAAGTATTGCATGGAAAGTTAATAAAATTGAAATATAAGCCAAATTAGCAATACAAGATTAATTAATTAATTTTTTTCTTACATTAATCCTATCGATTACGGAATAAAATTCCTTCTTCAGGGGTGACCAGTATTGAGTCATTTTTTTTTTTCATCAAAAAACAAGAATAAAGAAACTTATTTCTTTGTTAATTTGATAAATGTCTTTGATGGTACGACGCAACCGCCGTGCTGTTAAAAATTGGCGGCTAGGACTAGAAGGCATTTTATTCCGTAATTGATAGGATTAATGTAAGAAAAAAAAAATTAATCTTGTATTGCTAATTTGGCTTATATTTCAATTTTATATATATATATATATATATATATATATATATATATATATATATATATATATATATATATTATGTATTATTGTTTTTTAGGGGCGATAGCGACCGGTGTTCTTATGGTGCGTTCTTATTTTTCGCTATCCTGAGCGTTTTGCTTTTATTATTTTAAAGTTATGAGCGCATTTTTCCTTTTTTTTCGCCCTTAATCGGACGAGTATTCAATTTTATATATAGATGTTTTCAATTAATAAATTAATTCATAGACTAATTTATTGTATACAGATTTTTATAATAATTTAACAATTAATTTTTTGCGTGCACAAAAGTTAGACATGGACGCGCGTTTTTGGCTATAAGCCGTCATCAGCATGCCTCACCGCGTGTTCATGGCTGAATTTTGTGCACGCAAAACAATCATTTGTAAATTAATTATAAAGATCTGTATGAAATAAATTGGTTTATAAATTAATTAATTAATTGAAAGACATCTCTCTCTCTATATATATATATATATACATATATATATATATATATATATATATATATATATATATATATATAAATAAATAAATATATATATATATATATATATATATATATATAAATAAATAAATAAATAAATATATATATATATATATATATATATATATATATATATATATATATATATATATATATATCCGGGTAACAGTATATAAGAAGTGGCATCAGCATGTTGTTACCATTTTAACCTCACAGAGAACACCCAAAAGACAAAACTTGTACTTGTTTTCGTTTTGTGTCTTAGGTTAACTAACGAAGTGAACTAAACGGCAACTTGAACAAGGAACACAGCAATTTTAGCACGCGGAACAACAAAACGACAATGAATCAAGCTGCAATCCCCTCTCTGATTTCGACACTCATTAGATAGGTTTAGGAGGCTATATAATCCAGCTATGTAACACGCTGCTGTTAAATGCTACCTTTTTAAACCTCTGTCATACCTCTGTAAATCATTCACAGCAAACACTCGTCTACTTACAACCACTGTAAATAATTTCCCTTTCTTCTTTCTGTTTACCTACAACTAAACGGAATTTTCATGAATAAATGTCCTGTTCCACGAATCTCTCATCTCTGATACACCATACAACAGAGCTGCTTCCCCGCTGACTACAACATGGTCGTGTTCAAATCTGATGTTAAAAAAGTTTTTGTTGAGCCCATGTTACTCATCCTTTTCGATCCTCTCAGGGTGTTGTTCCTCGTCCAACTGAAATAAAAAAAAACTCATTCATCGTTATCCTCAAGTGGCTCTTAGACCTTTATAAGTGATAGTCGGTTAAAAAAAGAATAAGTTACAACAGGCCTACATTTAAAAGACAACCTCTAGCTAATTTCATTATTTACCATTGATATTAGATATACTTAATAATAAGCATGACTCATGATGTAGTGTCTTTGAGAAAACAATGTTCGCTTGTGTTGTAGTTTTTGTTGCAGACGCACATCTGTCTATCATTATAATTGTTTTCCATCATGTAGTAACAACCTTTTCGTTTTCGTTTCATTTTAGGTAAGTGTCAAATATTCCAAAATGCTTCCAATGTTATAAGCCCGACCAGGTATGTATGTAACAGCACCTATTCTATTCCTTGTCAATTCATAGTACCCCTGCTAGATTTACCTCCCTTACTTTCCTAGATTTACTTGCCCAGAAACACAAGAATTTCATGGATTCATTTCTAATATATATCTACACTGTATTTTTGGTGGATCTTATTGGCTGTATGGGGATGGTATTTTAAACAAAGGCCTACACCAAGATCAAAACAATTTTCTCGAGTAAAATGTTTGCATGAAACAAACGGTCGTCTAAATATTGTATAATATTTTTGACAATAACATAACGGGGTCTCTTTTCATGCAAGCAACTGAACGTTATTGTTAATTTTCTGTTATTTTATAATTTAAAAATGTGAAAATTTGAAAATGATACAAAATAAACAGCAACTTTTCTCGAGTACTTCATTTGTTAATAGCTTTAAAAAAAGATAATACAGGCTCTTAAAATGTCATCAACTACTTACACATGTTTACAACATAGAACATGTTAATCTGATAATAACAAAACTTATACACTAAAAATAAATTTAATAAAAAATGCTAGCTACATTACTGCATCGTGTTTAATGCGCCATTCTTTTTTACACCGTCTTGTTTTACGCCATCTTGTTAGAACGACGCCATCTTGTTTGACGTCATATTGTTAGAACGACGCCATTTTGTTTTTCGCCATCTTGTTAGAACGACGCCATCTTGTTTTTCGTCATCTTATTAGAACGACGCCATCTTGGTTTAGCTTTACCGCTATCTTGATGTATACAACAGAATAGAAAAGTTAATCTCATGCAAAGTAGGGGCTTCTGATGTGTCTTTTGGGGTTTCTCAAGAAAATATAGAAAAACATAAACAATTGATTAATACAAATAATTTATTGAAGGAGAACTTTTGAAAATAAATCTGTAAATTTCGAAAAATGTGATACAATTATTTGTGAGCCTTTTGCAAAGATGTTTGACAGTTACGCGCTATTCGCTTCGATAGCTTACATTTGTAATAGATGTTGTTATTTGTAGATAACTTTTTATATCAGAAATAACATTTTTAAAATTTCTATTATTTTGATTATTCGAACTACTGTACTTATCCTAAGTGTAATTCTCAAAACGTTTCGGCTTATGTGACTCTCTTCAGGTGTATCTGGTCAAACTCGGGAATTTTTCTGTCGTACTCGGGAATCTATACATCTCTCGTTACGTCAGTCATGACTGTGTAGACGTCTTACGTAATTCGCAATTGTATTCTTAGTATTGCCCGCACAAAGTGAGTACACTTCAAAATGAATTTTACTTAGTATGTTATCCGTTTTGTCACGTTAAGAGAATAACATCCAGAATGAGAATAGTAGTCCGAATAATCGAAATAATAGAAAATTTAAATGGCGCATCTAAAAATTCAGAAACATAATACAGTTTTGATGTTGTTAAAATATGGAAAAAGATGATGAGTTTTTTTAAAACCCTGATATAAAAACATTAAAACGATGTTATACTTTATTGTATGTCATTGTATCTAATTTTAAAATAATACACATTCAAATTAAAAACATACAAATTATAAACATTCAAATTATACACATTAAAATTATACACATGTAAATATACACATTGAAATTATACACATTACAATAATACACATTATATTTATACACCTTAAAATTATCCACATAAAAATTCAACACATTAAAATTATACGCATAAAAATATACACCTAAAAATTATACACATTGAAATTATACACATCAAAATTATACACATTTAAATTATACATAGTAAATTATACTCATCAAAATTTACACATTCCAATTATACACATTAAAATTATACTGATTAGAATTATACAAATTAAAATTATACACATTAAAATCATACACATTAAAATAATACACATTACAATTATACACACAAAAATTATACACATTCAAATTATACACATAAAAATTATACACATGAAAATTAAACACATTACAATTATTCACATTTACATTATACACATTAAAATTATAAAGATTACAATTATAAACATTAAACTTATACACATACAAACTATACACATTCAAATTATACACATTAAAATTATGCGCATTCAAATTATACTCATTCAGATTATACACATTCAAATTATAGACATTCAAATTATACACATTAAAATTATAAACATTAACTTCTACTCATTCAAATTGCACACAATCAAATTATAGACATAAAAATCATACACATTAAAATCATACACATTAAAATTATACACATTAAAATTATACACACTATAATTATACACATAAAAAGTATACACATAAAAATATACACATTAAAATTATACGCATTCAAATCATACACATTAAAATCATACACATTTAAAGTATACACATTAAAGTTATACGCATTACAATTATATTCATTCAAATTATACACATAAAAATTGTACACATAAAAATTAGACACGTTAAAATTATACTCATTTAAAATATATACATTTAAATGATACACATTAAAACATACACATTATAGTTAAACGCATTAAAATTATACACATTAAAATTATACACAGTAAAATTATACATAAACAAATAATATGCATTCAAAATATACACATTCAAATTATACACATAATAATTATACACATTTAAATTATACACATAAAAATTATACACATTTAAATTCTACTCGTAAAAATAATACACATTTAAATTATATACGTTAAAATTATACTCATTTAAAATTATACACATTAAAATTATACACATAAAAATTATACACGTTGAAATTTGACAGATTAAAATTATACACATAAAAATTATTGTAATTAAAATTATACACATAAAAATTAGACACATTAAAATTTTACAAAATAAAGTTATACGCATTAAAGTTATACACATAAAATAATAGACATTAAAATTATACATATTGAAATTATATATATTCAAATTATACACATTCAAATTATAAACACAAGTTTTACACATATAAATTATACCCATTAAAATTATACACATTAAAATCATACACATTAAAATAATACACATTATAATTATAGACACAACAATTATACACATTCAAATTATAATCATTCAAATTACACACATTAAAATTAAACACATTCAAATTATTCCCATTTGAATAATACACATTCAAATTATAAACATTCAAATTATAAACATTAAATTTATACACATTCAAAATATACACATTCAAATTATATACATTATCAGTATGCACATTAAAATTATACTCATTAAGATTATACACATTCAAATTATACACATTCAAATTATACACATTAACATTATAAACATTAAACTTCAACTCATTCAAATTATACACAGTCAAATTATAGACACTAAACTCATACACATTAAAATCATGAACATTAAAATTATACACATGAAAATTATAAAAATAAAATATACATTTTTAAATTATACACATTCAAATCATACACATTAAAATCATACACATTAAAAGTATACACATTAAAGTTATACGCATTACAATTATATTCATTAAAATTATACACATTTAAATTGTACACATTAAAATTAGACAAATTAAAATTATACTAATTTAACTCATACACATTTATATTATAAACATTAAAAGTATACACATTAAACCTATACGCATTACAATTATATTCATTAACATTATACACATTAAAATTGTAGACATTAAAATTAGACACATTAAAATTATACTCATTTAAATTATACACATTTAAATTATACACATTAAAATCATACACATTAAAGTTATACGTATTAAAATTATACACATTAAAATCATACACAGTAAAATTATACATATTGAAATAATATACATTCAAATTTTACACATCCAAATTATACACATAAAAATTATACACATTTAAATTATGCACATTAAAATTATACACATTTAAATTATACACGTTAAAATTATACTCATTAAAATAATACACATTTAAATTATACTGTAAAAATAATGCATATAAACATCATACACATTAAAATTATGAATATAAAATTATACATATTACAATAATATATATTCAAATGATACACATTCAAATTATACACATTTTCAAATTATACACATTAAAATTATACTCATTAAAATTATACACATAAAACTTATACTCATTAAAGTAATTCACATTGAAATTATACACGTTGAAATTTGACAGATTAAAATTAGACACATTAAAATTATCGTCATTCAAATTATACACATTAAAATTATACACATTAACATTTTACAGAATAAAGCTATACGCATTAAAATTATAAACATAAAATAATACACATTAAAATTATGCATATTGAAATTATATATATTCAAATCATACACATTCAAATTATACACAAAAAGGTTACACATTAAAATGATACTCATTATAATTATACTCATTAAAATGATACTCATTATAATTATACATATTAAAATTATACACATTAAAATGATTCCAATTTAAATAATAAAAATTTATAAAGTATGAATGATAAAATGCGTTGCGGCGATAAGATCAGGCATCCACATTAGTCGCCATTTCCCTAACAGTTTCTTAATGTGAAGTATTGTTGCCACATCTGTAGAGTGCCGCTTAGAGTTTTCTTTCCTGCCGTGACAGAATAAAAAATCTACTTCGAAATCTAATGAGGGGGGGGGTCCCCTTCTCTTACCTACTATCTCTTTCGAACAGAAGAGATGTTGCTAGTCTTTTTCTACTCTATCGTTATTTTCATGGCAGGTGCTCGACTGCACTCAAATTCATACCCCCCCTCACCCCTGTAAAACATTCACAACGAAAACTCGTCTAGCTGCAACCACTGTAAATAATTTCCTATTCTATTTGTGTGTACCTAAAACGAAATGGAACTTCCATGAGCAGAGTTTATTTCAAGGACATACCCGTATGTTTAATACAATACCACGAGACTGTTTCCTATCTGACTACAACATGGTCGTTGCGAAGTTTAATTTGACTAAATTCGTGTCGAGCCGTCTTTTTAAACTATACAATTCTGCCCAGTTTGAAGCATCGTTAACAATCCTCATATTTATCTCATCGTTCACCTGACACACTCAATAACCCTTATTCTCGAGTGGCATTTGGGTCTGAATAAGCAGTGAATCCTTAGTACATAAACATGCTTCCTCCAGCTATGTATTAAATAGTAGGGTAAACTAGTCGATTAAACAACTAGCCTAGAATAATATTTGAGAATGCCTAATGCTGTATGTAATGCCGTTTTCAGTGGCTTTGCAAGACTAGGGCCGGCTCCCAATCTGCACCGTGGACTATTAATCGTGATCTGCCCCGAGAAGACACTGACCGGCGACTAGAATTTGATTTCAGATTCCGAAAAAAGAAACTGATTAAAAGCCAATGCATGTTAATCAGTTTTCCTCTCGAAATTCTAGTTCACTCTATTTTAAAATAACAAACAGAGAAAAGATGGCAGTCGATGGTTATTCGCTATAATCGATATTAACAACATTATGAGACAACTTCACGTGTGTGTGTGTGTGTTTTCTTTTGACATATTTCACCCCAAACTGTAGACGTAAGGGGTTACTGAGAATTAGCGTGTAGGTTTTGGGTGTCATCCTAAGTTGGGAGTTGTGTAGCGAGATATCTTTTTAAATTAATTTTAAACCTATGCATGTCAGTACAGTCGGGAAACAGGGAACAGGGAGGGAGTTCCAGAGGCCGGCAGCACAAGGAAAGTAACTATTGGAGTAGAAGGCTCTTCGGAATCTGTAGACCTCTACAGTGAATGGATGGGATTTAGCTGATTGTCGAGTTGGTCGAGTGTATTTACGTGTTTGTGTGTTACTTGCTTCAACGTTGCTTTGATAAGGACACTTCAAATAATAATATATTTTTTTACTATTGATTCAAGTAAAAAAAAATGCAAAATGCGAAAAATTAAACAATTAAAAACAAATCTTATTTTGAGCCTTATTAATATTTACTTTCCTCCTTGTATTCATCACTTAATCAGCACTACTTATATATCTATATACACGCTTGCTGACTGGCGCTTATAATTTTATGTCAATATATATAAAGTTAGGTGTGTGCATGTGCATATATGTTTGTGTATAACCCCGAAACTAATTAATAGAGTATTATGAATTTTTAGGCCTAAGAGTGGGTAATGTGGAGTATATTTAGGTGAATTTAGGTTTTGCGAATGGGGCAATGGGAGGAGAGACACTCACTGTGCAAATTCACATACACTTGATTTTTATGAAATTTAAACCATTAATTAATACATATTTCCAATGTTGAAGTTTTTTTTTAGAGTAGTTTAAAAGGTTGTTAGGATGTAAAATATGGTCATGATTTGCAAATTCAAATATTTTTGATTTGCATGTAATTTAACCGATAGCTATTAGACGTCAATTAAGTAAGATTCCTTGAATTTTAATAGGTTCTTCATACTACTTGACCTTAAAGCTCAAATAGAAATCATCTAATGGAGTTTGATCAACATTGGAATAATTATTCTAGACATGACGTTTAGAAACATATATATATATATATATATATATATATATATATATATATATATATATATATATATGTATGTATGTATGTATATATATATATGTATGTATATATGTATATATATATATATATATATATATATATATATATATATATGTATATATATATATTGAGTGATATAATATTACTTTAATATATATATATAGTCTCGGAAGTTTCTCAACCATTAAAACTATATTAAAAAAATAAATAAATAAATAAAAAAAACTAAAAAACTAAAAAACTAAAATAAAAACTTATAGTCCCAAGTCTTCCAGTGGAAAATCACTCATGTAAGTAAATTTATTTTTTACAGTTATTATATTAGTTTATTTCTAACACTATTTTAAGGGATCATCAGTTGTTTACCATGAAAAACTGTTTCGGGAATTTAATATATATATATATATATATATATATATATATATATATATATATATATATATATATATATATATATATATATGTTACTAAACGGCATGTCTAGAATAATTATTTTAATTTTGATCAAATTCATTAGATCATTTCTATTTTAGGTCTAAGGTCAAGTGGTCTTAAGAACACATTGTCCTGTTTAGTAAATGTAATTCACTATTAACTAGCAGAATAAATGCCCTTGGACGGGTATTCTGCCAATTATTTGTAAATTTAAGTTAAAAAGAAAATTAAAATTAAAAATCTTTAAAATAATGCGATTTAAAAAAATAAGAATGAAGCTGAACACAAATTGAAAGAAAAAATGATCCCGAGCAACGCCCGGTATGGTAAATCTAGTCAGATTTATGAATAGATATATAAGAAGTTAATTACATAGATAGATGCTGAACCGGCATAAAGGGAGACTTCATGGAGTGTTTAATTAGGGACAGAAGTAAATTGTCATGTCGTGTCATCGCTGTCAGTCAGATCTGACTTCTTCATCTTTTCAAATTGTATCATTGTATTTCATGTCTCTGTTTTAATTTCCTTTTCCTTTTTATTTTTGTCTCCTATGATTCCTGTCCTGACAGATTTTAATTTGTGGCCTCTTGTCTTTGGCGAGTCATCCTACAATCAGCCACCACACCATATTGATTTCTCGCCTCTTGTCCGTCCGACTCTCGACAACCGGACAATAAACATGTCCATCGAAACAGACTTATTGATAAACACCCATTTTTTAATATATTTTCTTCTTTCTATTCAACTTCTTAAGGTACGTAATTGGCGTAATGGATATGATCGAGTACTATGGAATCGACTATGCATAGTTCAGCTCTTATCTGTTGAAGTATGGAATAGTATGAAGAACGGTCTACTGCGATTATGGGTAGAATAGTAACGAATGTATTATTTGGATTATTCAGACTACTGTTCTGAGCTTAAATATTATTCTCACAACGTTTGCGCCGATGTAACCTCTGATCTTCTTCGGTCTTGTCGAACTCGGGAATCTGTACGGGATTTCGAACGGTACCCTTTATTACAATCAACTGGGGTAGCTTGTTCTTGTTCCATCAGCCATGATTACGTAATTCGTAATTCGTAATTAGCACTGTTATCCGTTGCGCCGCGTATCCTTGCGAACGAAAAATGTCGAGGTTACATCGGCCGAAACGTTGTGAGAATAAATTCCGAAACATAATAGCAACTAATGTTCAAGTAATCGTCTAAAATGAACAGATATTTTACTAATGAGTCATCACTTATCAAGGCCCTAAAAGCTAATCGAGAATTAGAGGTTCTTATATGATTGGATTTAATGGATGAAAAGGTATAGGGTTAGGGTTTAGGATAGTGTAAGGGTTTTATAACTTAAGAAGACGGCTCAACAAGTATTTCTTGAGATTGGACTTAAAGACAGTTATGTTGTTGTCAGTAGGGAAGGACACCCGTGGTATTGTGATCCACAGGTGAGAGGTTATTAGAAAAGAATTATGTTCATAGAAGAAGCGGACAAAGGCAGTGCTTCGAAAAACAGTGGCCAAACACAGTCCACTCACAGTCCAAAGAGGGAGATATTTGTTTCTGCACGTTTCATTTCGGATTTCCTTTCGGCAACGTCATATCCTTACACGTAGCTGTAACTCCAACGCTTAATAAAATTTCCCATTTCTCTGCTTCAGTCAACCTTTATTTTTAAACACCGCTTCTTAATATTGCTACACAAATAGGCACAACAAATGAATACTAATGGATCCGCTAAGATTTGGACAAAAATATTCATATGCGTATCCATTAGTCCAATGACATACACCATAGCCGTCCAGGAGATTGGGGGGGGGAAATAAATGGATTTATTTTTTACAATTATTTTTGGCTTATAAGATTCGTTGTCTTTTGTCCACTTTTTCGTCGCTATCAAGCTCTGAAAAAATCGATCACTGTACCCACATCCACCGCAACCCTTACCTCAACCCCCAAGTTTATCTGTTCCCAACCGACCCTTTCGCTTTAAAAAGGCCCAACATGTGTTTTTGACGTAGGGATATTTATAATAAAGCCATAAAACCAGAATACGTCGGACAAGAGCCGGACCCTTTATCGGGCACGCTGACCAGTACTTAATAGCAACACGAATGGACGGCTTGCCTTTGGAATTCTCTCCTTGCATCCTGTTTCCCCGATTTTACCAACATGAGAAATTTAAATGTTAGGTGAAACGATATCTTGCTGCACACCTCCCCACTTAAGATGGCCCCTATAATTCTGACCCCTATCACAGTAGCCAGTGGTAATATGCCTGGTTTGGAGATGAATAAAAGTTGTCAAAAATCATTACACGTTATTCTTGGCCATTCTCTTTTATTAACGGGGACCTTGGATAAATACTAAGATCTTTATGTAAGGCCTTTAAAGTGCTTTCTCTGATTCCTTGGCTAGAAGCAAAATGTAGTATCTGTTCTGATATTGCACTTCATCTGTTCAATCCTCGATTGGGGAGTGGGGAGTCCTTCTAGACTGAGACGATTTTTAATTTTGTCTTAACCATGAGTATCCCTATCTGGGGAGCTGAACATTTTCCCCACCTTAAAAACATACCTAGCGCCTAATCCTGGCCTCGTTCGGGGTGGGGGCAAGTAAATAGGCATATCCACAGAATGTCAGAGATTTTCGAGTCTTCCCGTACGTAACTTCCTAAAGACTCGGTGAAGAGAACAAATATTTTTTTGAAAACAATTAATTGGGTTATTTGTTTTTGATCTCTCAGAAGAGCCCTTTTAAGTGTGTATATATATTTTAAATTTTTTTTCATCATTTTGCTGAGGAAGGAAGACTGCAAATAGAGACGAGGGTCCATAAATGCTTTTTTTTTAAATTTAAATTAATTATTCTTTCGTTTTGTTTGGGGGGGGGGGGTAGACTCTGTTGTTACCTGGACTTACGGTTACTTAGGGTTATGGTTTGGCTTAGGGTTAGGGTTTAGGAGTAGATGTTAGGGTTAGGGTTAGGGTTAGGGTTAGGGTTAGGGTTAGCGGTTATGGTTAGGGTAAGGGTAAGGTTAAAGGTTAGGGTTAGGGGGTAGGGTTAGGGGATAGGGTTATAATTAGTAGTAGGGTCCCCATGCTTTTGTGGGCGGGGAGTCTACAAATCAAAGATAAAAGTCGATGAATTTAAATTAGACATATTTACGAAATATTCGAAGAAATAGAAGAAAAAGAAAAAGACGAGAAGAAGTAGTAAGAAGCAACATTACTAAAATAGAAGAACAAAAAAGTGGGTGATGTTCATTTTTCGAAAACAAATCAGAAATCTGCGTAAGTAAATTGGCGTAAAAATTGGCTTTTGCAAATATTTGTCTCTATAATGTATCGTCTGCATATATAGTTCAAGTCCGGAATTTCTCGCCAAAACTCGGGAATATCCGTTAAATTAGTTGATGTCTATTCTGCACATGCCGCTTTTTTTTTGTCAGTTGGTATCTGATCGGTGATCTGGTGGTCTGTAACATTTCATTTCTCTTAATACTTGAAAGACCATGCCGCAAAGTTTTATGACCCTAAATAGTTTCGCAAAGTTTGTTAACGATAGACTCGAGAATACGATCTTCATTTGTTTAGTCGAACGCAAATATAAAATAGAAGTGCTGGTTTAAAAAGCCTGGTCAGATTCCCATGTGCTACCGTAAAAAAACACACACTACCGTTCAAGCTTGCACACGTGGTATTTTTTATTACTTTTCACACATTTTAATCACAAAAGAAGTCGGGTCCGGTCTGTGTCCTTATTATATGCGTCAGTGAATTTTATTGCCACACACCACCTACATCAATATCGATTCATTGATTCGAACCAGTTCTGCAATACTTCGATTAGAGGGTAGGGCTATTACAAGGAAATAATAGCAAGAGAGAGAAAGGTCCGTGCTGCAAACGTTGCGAGCTCTCTAACATTGTTGTTACAGGGGGCTGTTCGACTTCGAGAATGCAACCGGCTATGGAGAGTGCCTGATTTGCATAATGGTTCACATGGAAAAAATATGGAACCAGTCGTGCCGATTCAACACCCTCTAGGGTCTATTAGCTTTAATTACGCAAAATGTTATGAATCAATACTTCACACCCCTGTGTGTTTAATATATAAAGTAGTCTCTCCTAAAAAATCATTAAATCGCTAAGAAAATTAACAATCGTTTCTAACATCCAACCATATTTTGTACAAATAAATTTCAGTCTATGCCTGACTTATCTTTGTTTTGCTGCCGCCGTGTTCTATGCACTTGTACGCTTTTGTGTTGCAAGCGTATTTAGATACGACGTTTACAACTGCCAATCAATATGACAAACTCCTCTATTGGCCCTGTCCTGATGTTGGCTGTTATGGCCCAAGTTCAGAAATAAGCCGACGATTAATTTGACATAAAGTATCTTCGAGATGATCACACAGATAACATCTGGGTGAGGGGGCCAATTTTAGTGATTCTAAAACCCGTTCATTAATCACACATCTTACTGATGAAACTATCACTAAAGTGCCCCTGCGATCATTCTAACGACTCATTTTTAGCGTGAAAGATTATGCAAACCTGACAAAACCATTATTAATGCCTCACTTCACCTATTCGTCTGCCCAAGTCTGCCAGAACTTTATTAAGAACTAGAGGGGATCATTTTTTTAATGGGGGTAGGGTTAGGTTTAAGTTAAAGGTTAGAATTAGTGTTAGGGTTAGGTTTAGAGTAAGGGTTAGGGCGATGGTTAAGGGTTAGGGTAAGGGTTAAGGGTTAGGGTTAAAGTTAGGGTTAGGGTTCAGCTTAGAATAATGGTAAGGGCTATGGTTAAAAGTTAGGGTTAGAGTTAAGAGTTGGGGTTAAGCTAAGGGTTAGGGTTAGAGTTATGGGTAAGGGTTACGGTTACGGTTAAGAGTTAGGGTTAGGGTTAGGGTTAAGGGTTAGGGTAAGGGTAAGGGTAATGGTAAGGGTTAGGCTTTGGGTTAGGGTTAGGGTTAGGGTTAAGGGTTAATGTAAGGGTTAGGGTAAGAGTCTGGGTTAGAGTTAGTTCAACCGCTACAACTAATTTAGCTTGTTTTGGTTGTATTTTACGGCATATCAACAGGTTTGAACTTATTTAATACTAAATTAAGTTATATTGTTTAAAGCTGTTTATGCATTAATGTTTCGATATATTTAAATCTTTGTTGTGAACATATATTTTGTAAATAAAATGTCTATAAAAGATATATTCTATTTAAATCATAAATACAACTCTTACAAGTCTTACCCCATCCGGGTTAGAGTTGAAATAAACGCCAACGATGCTTAACCCCTACCTGCAATTACGGATCATACCTGGGACCGGATTTCATAGTTATTAATAGCATTAGGGAGTTTAGTAGGGCGAAGAAAAATATTCTAAAAAACGTTACAGTGTGTTGTTGTTCTTCTTATTTTTCTTCTTCTTCCGTGTGAATCGGATGATTCTGGAGTTGGCATTAATTTCCCCGATGTTTTACTAATTGGAAATTTTTCTGGAAAGACATCGGGTACTTACGGGAAGGACCATGAGAAGGTTGGCAACATCCCTAAGTAAAAGTAGTACTTCAGTCCGTGTCGCTATTCACTAAACCACCGTCACCTCCCGTACAGTTTGTTAAATAAGCATTTCCGAATGATAAGGTGGTGTCATGTGAGTTTGTGGTAATGCCTGGGACTATGTATAGTCCAATTGACAATGATTAATATAATAAACAACATTTGATTAGTTATTTTATTTAAACAAAAAATATACATTAACAACAAAGTTTGTTTAAAACAAAAACAATAATCATAAAGTTCAACCTTCTGCTTTAAGCATGAAACCTGCATTCTTTTCTTTTTAAGGTAGAGGTCGATGGTCATCTGTTGGGATTACCCGACGCTTGAAACTCTCACCAAAATACCATATTTACTCCGTGGTTTGATTTTACTTACATAGTCTTTAATTTAAAAAAAATCCAAATAATTCATCGTGGCGAGTGGGGCAACATTTTAAAATATACGCTAGTAGGGTTAGGGTTCGGGTTAGTAGGGACCTCGCAACCCCCTGCTATGTCTTAGACTGCCTACTGTTTGTCGACTGTTCCGAAAACAAGCAGGTCGGTCTCTAGCTGGGAGTGTGGGCTAAGTGGGATGTCAAAAATAAAACTGATTGAAGTGAGATATGGGAATGGATGGTGCCCTCCTAGAGATACTACAACAGATTACGGGTGACCGGGGGGGCAAAATAAATGTGGTTAGTGGGCATATTTTGGTTTATTTATGTAGACAGTTTATGGCAAGTATTTGTTAACATTAAATTTGAACACGACAATTTTGTAGCCTGCACAGAATCAGTTGTGGGTAATCTTCACAAGATGGGAAGTCCTTCGTTATACTTCGTCATATTTCTGGAAGTAAAATCTCCATAATGTATATATATATATGTATATATATATATATATATATATATATATATATATATATATATAATATTTAAATGTTGAATTAAATTAACGATAATTGAATTATCGTTTAATAATAATCTCTCTATATATATATAAGTAATAAATAATTAATATTTATTTATAAATATTACTATATAGGCCCCTTTACTAAGTCTGAGCACTGTGAGTGAATTTAATAACAAGCAGTATTACTAGCTTCATTGCGAGATCCAACACGGTTTGTTGTTGTTGTTGATCACTCTTCGCCGCTTGCTGTGAATACTTGCAAACTTGGTATTTACAAAGTTAAATTCCTCCTAAATTCCAAGCTAATTTCTGGTGGCGAACTGGAAACTCTCTTGCGAAACAGTGGCGACTTATGATCGGAGTTCGCGCCCATCAACCGTCGGGAATTAGCTTCCTGCACTGAGGATTGCGCAAGCATGAAACATCGAGGTATGTAGGTAATACATAATTAATATATATATATATATATATATATATATATTGTATAAACAGATTTTAGAAGAATAATGGATCCGAGTTTGTAATTACTGAATAATATTTTTACATATTGGATTATGTCATACCAATAGCTACTGCCCAGTCGACAATTTTTAATGACGTACCAAATTCACCTTCGAAATATTCCTTTTTAAAGCATCATTTCGAAAGCTTGTTTTCTCTCTCTCTCTCTCTCCCTCCCTCCTCTCTCTCTTCCCCCATCCCTCCCTCTCTCTCTCTCTCTCTCTCTATCTCTCTCCCTCCCTCCTCTCTCTCTTCCCCCCCTCTCTCTCTCTCTCTCTCTCTCTCTCTCTCTCTCTCTCTCTCTCTCTATATATATATATATATATATATATATATATATATATATCCTCAGTGTTCAACCCGGCCCCCGGAACATTTTCACATAAAACCTGTCTTCGATGATGTCCCTATTATATCCTTTATTTCCGGTGTAAATCGCCCTCTTTATTTATTTATTTGTGTCATTAAACACACTGGTTACCTCGTGAAAGTTCCATCTCCATCCATGTGGAAAATAGTAAATGTCTTCCATTAATTAACCCATTTTAAATGTGTATTGTTTTAGAGGCTATTGGAGAGGCAAAATAAGGTTGATTTGCCGCAAAATATACAACTGAACCGAACGCCGCGTACACGAGTACTTCAACTAGGCAAATAAATAGCTTTTAAATTAGCCACATCCGACAAAGATGCATTTACTTTGTCGGCGGTGTTTCCTCGGAGTAACAATTCAATACGAAACATCCATACACAACCCTTCCCTTTCGTCTATCGGCTTTCGTACTCCGCTTCCCCGACCGGCCGGAACAGACAGGATTACTGATTACCTCCCTTGATTAATAGCCAGATGGAGTTTTAACAATTACCTGCCAGTGGACAGACTGACTAAAGAGGTCGAACCTGACAGGTCACGTAGTCTGGGTCGGAAGGGAAGAGGCCGCTTCACACTGGAAACAGAGGATAAATAAGGACATCATGGAAGACAGGTGGGGTGTGGCAATGTTCGGGAGGGGGGAATCCGGTAGAACACTGAGGGGAGAGAGAGAAAAAGAAAGAGAGAGAAAGAAAAAAAGATAGATACAGGAGAAAGAGAGTAAATCCGCAGTTTAGGGTTGGGCTGAAGAGACGAGTTACCTTGCTGCATCAATAACAACACTAAATACCTTGTTGGAGCTCGCAGCGACAGTGCTCACACTGGAACGAATCTTAAACAATAAATCTAGTGATGTAGTTTGCTAAAATGGCCAAGTCTGACACAAGGATAATAGAGCCATGTACATTGTATCCATCGTTATGAACAACATTTTCTGATGTTTACATCATTTCTGCCGTTGTAGTCTCCGGACTACTTCTGTTGCAAATTATCTTTGTTGCTAACCTTCGGGGAATTTCGCACTGGAACCTTTATTTAATCAACTCTCGTAGACTGCTCTCATTCTGCGTTTACAGAAACGTATCTGTAATTTGATTGGCCATACACTTTCTTCTTCCCTGTAACCTCTCCTTCACAGACGTGACGTGGCTATTTGTATACTTTTCTATTAATACTATTACGGAATTCCATGCTTCTTTTGTTCCAGCTCGTTTGACTCGTTGGTCTAGTAGTCTTCATCAATTCGCTGTTTTGATAGCTCATTATAATAAAGCTTCTTTTCCCAGAAGCTTCTTACCTAGAACGTCGTGCTTGTGGAACTCTCTTCCTGCTGACTGTTTTCCTCCTACCTATAGGCTTAGTCTTTTCAAAACTAAGGCCGATAGGCATCTCATGTCTTTGCGATTAACATATTTCGTTCCTGTTAGCTCCTAACATCAAGTGTTTGGAAAGATTTCCATACCAAAAACTGTTAGACCTTTTAGATAGTTCGTGTTAATGGTGTATTACCTTCCTTCAACAAAAAACATACAACGACTTGCAAAAATTACAGATGGCTATGAAAGTCACCGATCTGATTCTCCCAAACTGTCTTGAATGGCTTATCAAGGTCGAAATGTGTCAATAGGGGGTGGATTAGTGACTCCCGAATAGTTTTATCTGAAATATGTATGTGTATATGCAGCCAATATATTTCTGTAAATAAATATGTTATTGAGTTTTACCATATTGTATATAAGAATTGAATATGAACAAAACTACACCGAAATATATATATATATATATATATATATATATATATATATATATATATATATATATATATATATATATATATAGTATGGTAAGTATATTGAGCTTTCCTTATTTCATAATAAGTCCAACTCTCTAAAAGCTTACCTTTTAGTTATAATTTACATATATATATATATGTATATATATATATATATATATATATATATATATATATATATAGAGAGAGAGAGCGAGAGAGAGAGAGAGAGAGAGAGAGAGAGGGGGAAGAGAAGGAGAGAGAGAGAGGGGGAGAAAGAGAAGGAGAGAGAGAGTTAGATAGATAGATATTGTTTGTAGTGTTTTAGTTCATGAAGCTATAGTGTATATATATATATATATATATATATATTATTTCATGTATCCACATAAAATACTATAAAAGGATATAATATTTTATGTATCAATTTTTAGTATTTACTTCAACAGTGCTCAATACGTGAGTACGGCTAGGTAGTAAGTTATGAAAATATAGTTATGCCAATTAAGCTTCACAGAGGCTTCCGCGTTTCATCACCGGGGGATCGTCAGGCTAAAATGAAACGCGGAACCTTCTGTGTAGCTTAATTTCTATAAATATACTTTCATGACTTACTATATATATATATATAATATATATATATATATATATATATATATATATATATATATATATATATTGTTGAACATAAAAGACAACTCATGTCTGGATATCATTTGGTAGATCCTTTCAATAGTCCGAATTAGTATCTTAGTTTCGGAGGGGAATTAGTTGATGACTTTGCCATAGTTTGGATTTGTCTCCCAAGTACTTTCGGACCCATCTGGGTCCATCTGCGGGGGAATGAGATTAATCAGGTATCGATCATGTGTTAGTATTTATAGAAGGTTTTTGGCAGGAATTATGTGCTAAGTACGAAACTATATTTGAAGCTATATACATTTTAAAATATTATTACTGATATTAAAGTTAATTCTATTAATTAGTTTTTTTTTGGTTTTTATATATAGGGCTTTTAATATATAGAGTTTTTGTTTGTTAGTACTAAATTCTAAGATGTTGGTATTTTCTACTAAGAGTTTTCTGAATTCCGATCGGGTGCAGGAGTGGTCGTTTGTTAAGTGTTGGGTTATGGCTCTAGTATCAGACAAATGCATCGTCAATCTTCTCGACAAAGTCGTGGTCAGTCAAATATAGACGGGTGTTGCCCAAATTAAGTGTAGGATGGCATCATATGCAACATCATGGAATGGAGAGTTTACCTTAATAGGAATCTTGATTCTCTCAGCTAGAAATCTTACCTACAGAGCTATTCAGATATATGTTAATACTCTTAAACTAACGCTAATACATAAATACATTTCATTGTGTAACATGTTTGAAAATTGTCATTAGCTACTTTAAGGGGAAGCAAGAAACGTAAAAATGCTTCTATCATGTGCACATGCAAATTGTGCATATGAATACAATTATATTGAAAGTACACTTCCTAATATGTGTTCGTTTTTAGGGCAGACATGCACAGACAGCTAGGTGATCATCTTGATTATATATATATATATATATACATATATATATATATATATATATATATATATATATTATTTGAATAAAAAGAAAAACAGTTTTCAGGTGAGGGGTTGTGCCCTCGGGGACAATATTAATATTATTAATATTTGCTGAAATTATGGAAATAGACATCGATTTTTGTCATTTACCTATGGTTTAAATTTCATTTGAAGAAAGAGTTTTCAGTGGGGGGAATCCTCTTAATATTATCAACATTTGCTGACATTTTGGGAATAGACATCATTTTTTGGTAATTTATATATAGTTTTAATTTCATTTGAATCTAAGGGAAAACAGTTTTTAGGAGGACCCCAGCGTTGAAGTGATATACTTCTTATATTGTCCATGACGTTCACTGAGAGGTCAGTAGTCCACATGCTAATTTTCAAGAAATTCTGTCAAGCGGTTTGGGTGAGCATAATACATGAATATCATGCGGGCAAACACAGACAGAGTTACTATTATAGAGAGATTATGATATATATATATATATATATATATATATATATATATATATATATATATATATATATAGAGAGAGAGAGAGAGAGAGAGAGAGAGAGAGAGTTCGGTATGTGTGAAAATGAAAATGGAAAAGAAAAAGAAAATAAATAAAAATATAAAAATAAAGCAGAATATGTAACCTACTTGTCAAATCATATTTCAATGTAGCTAAAAGCCTTCTCATATGGCCCAGTCATATCATCTTTTCCATTCTCCCATGTGTGTGCCTTCAAAATAAAATTGTTTCCAAATCTTCACTTTTTCTGAAGACGTTCCATAATACGAACGAAACCGGTCAAATCTCTTGTTTTTTGTTTTTCTCCTACATTCTAACCTTTTTCCGTTTGTCTCTTTTTCAAACATTTTGTCTACAACGACATTTAATTTTCATGACTTATTGTGCACCTTAGCCCATATAGATTATGAGAAATATTTTGGGCTTGGATTTGTCTTTTAGTATTTAGTCCAGCCTTGCTTAAGACATCACTAGAGGGTCGTAGTAGTATCATTAGTCTTATGACAAATGAGCTACACAGAGACGTTTTTCTAAGTCAAATAGTGTAGGATATTGAAACCACAGGTATAATACGTATCATTATTTTGCTGGTGGGGACGGGCTGACCCGTATTCTCTATACGTATTATATACTTTGAAACGGATAGAAACAACAATATCACAGCTGCAACTGTCATTATGCGTCGTATAAATGTACGGTTACCACTTAAATGGTGGAGAGAGTAGATAATGTTCTCTAAAATGCACATTATGAATATAAAAGAATGTACATTTACGTCAGTATAATTAACGTAGTTTGCCTGACGACTTCACTAAGTGCAATGAAACACAACCGTTTCTGTAGATTGTCATGAATATATTTACTACATGGATATTATTTCATCCACATCCAGATGCATCTATATATATATATATATATATATATATATATATATATATATATATATATATATAGATCTCTCTCTCTCTTTCTCTATTAATATATATATATATATGTCTTCTTTCTATCTTCATATATATATATATATATATATATATATATATATATATATATATATATATATATATATATATATATCTACTGTTCAATTGAATATGTGATTGATGCCCAAGATAAATAAATTCGGAATGTTTGACAGCTAATTACGAGCAAAACGGATGAAGTCACTGACGTCAATCAGGCGATAGACTATTGATTGAGTGTGATAAGGTTACTATATATATATATATATATATATATATATATATATATATATATATATATATATATATAAGATGGGGGAATAGAGAAATGGGTAAAGAACGGCTACACCATGCGCACACAAACAGACACACACATATATACACTTCAATTATTCTTAATAATTCAATAATTATTCACACAATATATCTCTTAGATGAATGACGTGGGAATTTACAATAAACTTTTTTTATAGAAATCTCTTTTGTAGATGTAATTTTAAAACCCATTCAAGCTTATTGGAAAATAGCAACTATTTCAGCTAACATTTTTAGCTAAATTATTAGCTAAAATCTTTAGCTAAAATTTTTAGCTAAAATGTTAGCCATTTGATGTTAGAAGCTACAAAATACTGCATCAAGGTCAGAAACTAGCCAACGATAAGTGTTAGATGGATAGATTCTGACCCAGAATAAAGCAATGTATCCCTTATTGTCATAAAAAAATCGCTCGTGGAATGTGAGGACTAAACGACAAAATAAGGGAAGCGAGAGTTACGAGGCTGCCGAAAGTAAAACCGACGCCCATTTTCTTCTCTTCTGCGAGACCGAACCAAAAATCTCTCTCAGGCGATCAGGATTCTATGCGGTTTTAACGCGATGCATCCCACTCGGATCCGCTTTTTATTGTTTTTATTTCCTTTACATTGGTAACAACCCTTGGTATAGTGGCTTCCATACCAACCACCGCGCCCGCTATACCCAATCGTCTAAACGTTAAAGAGGACAGAGTGAATATAACTAAATCAATCAGGGTCGATGATGACAATCGATGGCGTTTTATTGTCTTTACTCTTTTCGACGTATTTCTTTGGCCGGTGCGCGGTGACTCGTATTGATTATAAGTGTGAGTTCTAGGGAGGTGATGCAGTGTTGCTTAAGGTTAGTGTTAGGGTTAGGGTCTGGGTCGTCTCACGAAGAAACAAGGAACATGACATGATACAGAAAAAGAAAAATGTAAAATAAAAATGTTTAAAAGAAGTTGGAGTAAAACAATAATACAGAATATACCAAAAAACAAATAGTGATCTAACGAATAGGTGCGCTATTTGGATAATATATATCGTCACAGACTATGGAATCGCCCTATGCAATATTCAAATCCCATCGTATCTAGTTGTGTTCACTTTGAACTAATCCTGCTAAGCAATGTCATGAATACACCCCCTTCATATAGTGATATAATATCAACGTATTTAAAATCAGATACATACACAATTTAGCACGCTGTTGGTATTGATGTAAAGGACGTGGGTCTCTTCGCCCACATCGGCTCCACAGTTGTGTCGTCTGGTCAAGATATGGTTAAGAACCATAAACAGCATCGGTGCCACAAGTCTGCTTTCGCGTGAATGCGATGATTCTTCCGACACACGGTATAACTCTTCTTAGCGGATTTTCGAAGATACTCTCAGGACCATTCACTTTTATGATACTGGCCGTTTTCTCATGCTGCTCGTCGTTAAGTTGAGGAATTCATCAGAGACATTCTAGTTAAGCAAGAACTACCGAATTTGACACAAATACGTCGGTGGGCAGCTAAAAACAGGACAAGCATGTAAGAAAACATCGGCAAAATTACAGGTCGTAAGTTATAGGCCTTTGCTCGATGAAAAGGGAACCGGCTTACTATCGCAGTAGAGATTGCACACGACTCTCCTGCGCCAGGTGCTATGGTAATAGATGCTGTACAGGCGAAGCAAAAAACCGGCTAAACCTGCCAGGGTAAATACGGTACTAAAACAAAAAAAAGAATAAAGTGTCAAGAATCCCTTATAATTACACGTTTGAATAACCTACACTGTCCCCAGACCAGAAAAAAACAAAAGCAGTGAGAATAAAAATGAAAACATAAATAAATATCGCGGTGCGTCGATGGTTTAATGGATACCCTTTTGACCATGACGTCTACTCTTCTTAATCCGAATCATATCATGTCTAATCATGTTGAGTAACGTACGAATATCGTTACAGAAAGGTATAAACCCCCACACGCACCAACAATGCAGAAACAACGTGGTAAATTCAATATATACAATGAGTTGTGACCCCTCAAAAAAACGCTACCTCTTAAATCCGTAATAAAATCTGCAATCCAACCATATTTGATAGAATACACTTCAGTCTACGCTTGACTTGTCGACCAAGTTCCATTAATTTGTATCCAACAGTCTTTGTGGCAATGCCGTTTGATAATATGCTTACAATGTTCAGTTTTGCATTACAAGCACGATCTGCACAATTGTCAATAAGTCTGACGTCACACTCCTTTCTTGGCATTGCCCTTAGTTGGGATATGGTGACCCTCTTCATTTAAGAAATAGTTTGGGGGTTGTTCTAATAGACATTATCTTTAAAATAATTCAACAAAAGATATCTGGGTGTTTAAGGTCCTGTGAATGTAACGCCCATTCCAGATTAGACCCCTTACTGATGAGACGGACATAATAATCGCCCTGCAGTTATTCAAACGAGTTATTTGAAGTGCGGGGGAAACCACTGTTTATCCTTCCAAACACCTCTTCGTCTACCCAAAGCAGATCATGGGACCGCTCAGTAGCTCTCAGTATAGATCATGACCTACCGATCATTCTCATCATCAAACCATTAAGGACTACTTCCCTCATGTTTTGCTATTGCCACCTATCTGGCCGTTACAGACAATCATCGGATAGGGTTACTCCTCAGATTTTCTTCGTTAAGTTCACATGTCCAGCCAACACAAGATAAACGCAAAGGTGCACATTTCGAAGATATCATTCAATAGAGAAAAACTGAAGAGAAAAGTGTAATATCTGTTCTGATACTACGCTTTATTTTTTCTGTCCTCAGTTCCCGAAAGAAAAATTCTTCTAAACTGACGCATTTTTTAAAAATTGTTGTCACAATACAAAGTAACTTTTGTTGTGGAACTGTATTTTACCTCACATTAAACACCGACTTTGTGTCTAACTCTGCACTCGTGAGGAGGCAAATAGGGAATTCATGACTGAACCTTGGTTGACAAGTCAGGCAGAGACTGGAGATTATTAGTGCCAACTATGGTTGGATTGTATGAATAATGGTAAATGCTATGAACAATTTCTTGGGTGGCGTCGGGTAAACTAGCTCTTTTAAAAGATTATTCCACAAATGATTGGTATGCGTTTAGAACAGACAAACGAAACCAAGATATTACGCTCATTCTTAAGACGAATCATTTGTAGATTTCCGACTCATATCAAGCTTACATCACAGTGTCAAAAATAAACAAGATGGAGAAGAAACAACAAGAAAAAGCGTACGAAAAAGAACGAGTGAAAGAGACTAACATCGGACATTGAGAGCACTGTGGTCCTCGCCACATATTTTTTTACTTTCATTATGCTGCATTGCATTTCGCTTTGCAAAAAGTACATGTCTCATTTTATATCGCGGTTTTTTCGAAAACAAATTGTCATCTAAATGAATAAATATGCAAGTCTTTTCCACCTACCCTAACTATATTAATATCAAAACGGTTTATGCTTATTTAATTCCCTTACATTTTTAAATACCGTATATATAGTAATTTTCAAACACCCACAATCAGCTTCAGATGCTCTTAATTTGCATATTTATTTCGTAAACAGCTTCTTATAAATTAATATTGTGTAATATACAGTTTTAATGTGCATTGTCATATTTTATTATATTATACGCAATAATGTCGTCGATAGTTGAACGCCTTATATCGCTCGGATGCTGAAAACAGATAACACCTTTTGATCCTAGCCAAAAGGCAAAGGAACCATAAAAATAATGTTTTGAAAACAATACATTTCTAAACGAATGAAAAAGGGCCCTGATTTAATTAATTATTGTATTTTCTTTTAATGGGGTGATTAGTGTAGTATCGGCTCTGTTGTCATAAGACCTACCTCCCAAGAATTACCTCTTCAATTCTGATTGGGGCAGGGGTAATTCTCCCAAGTATTACATTTATCTATGGGGTAGGGGAAAATGTGTAATATGTTCTATTTTTATGGGGCCATACTCACAGGCATTACCTTCTTCTTTTTATGTAAGTTTTTCCCAGATATTACCTTCTCTATTTTGGGGGGGGGGTACTATCTCCTCTGTTGTCTAGATATAACTCTTTCAGTCATTACCTCATCATTTCGGGGTCATTAGTCTGGATGCGACTGGAGAGATCATATCTTCTCCGGTTTTTAATCAATTAATATATATATATATATATATATATATATATATATATATATATATATATATATATATATAAATTAACTATTTTTAAGTAAAGTGAACACAATTAATATAATAAAAACAATAAAAAACAAATTAAATTTGCAGCAGGATAATGTTGCAATTCAGTCTGATTTTACTTTAATTATTTTATTATTTTAATCATTTAATTATTTATTTTAGCATTTATAATTATTTATTATTATTTATTATTATTTATTATTATTATTATTATCATTAGTATTATTATTGTTATATTATATTATATATTATATCAGTTATTATATTATATATTATATTATGTTATATTATATTATATTATATTATTACTCGCGGGACCCGTGTAAATTACACGAAATGATATTTTTAATACTAATTATCTTGTTCCTAACCTATACATGTTTGAATAAAATATGATAAGATTTGGACTTGTATATTTATTTTTTAAAAATGAACAATACATGAAACAATTTACAAAACTTCTTTATATACAATATTTCTAGTGAAGGTAATATTTCGACGACTAAACCTTACTTTGTAAATGTTTTCAATTAAATTAAATTTGGCTCCAATTCATGAATATTTATTTACTCCTCTCTAGGAGTTAGGCACAAGGCCAGTTTTATCTTACTCCCACAAGTAAGATGTGACCCAAGGTCGGGTCGGGAAAGTGGGATTTGAAAAGCCAGCGCTCGAGAAGGTGAGCACTCTGGCCATTAAAAATTGCCTGGGAAGCCCCGTTGGCATTCCCCGGCAGGGGCGCCCCAGGCAGTAAGCAATAAACTTACTCCTCCCAAAAGAGGGGAGGCGAAGCCTGGGAGGGTGGACCTCCTAGAACTGCACAGGATAGACCCATAGACCGGCGTAAATCAAGTCTCGAAGGCCAAGACAATACCAGTCTATGGAGTGCAGTATCCATCAGAACAGATACTACACTTTGATCTTAGCCAAAAGGCCAAGCCAATTCATGAGTAACATACAAAGATTCGGAAGGTCGTTGCTTTTGATGTAAGCATGACACACAAAATCACACACGCTATTGTATTAATATGTGTCTTCCCGGTCGTCCCCTCCCTACCTCTCTTCCCCTTCCCCTCGAAATGTAGAAAAAAATCTTAGAGGTTGGTTGGGATCGAACTATAAACCAGTCGGGCCGAAGTCAAAAATACTACGTCGCTAACCGTTGCGCCAAAGGGAAATACTTTAAAAGTTTTCGAAAATTAGGCGAGTTGAATGTTTTTCAAAATCTAGGTGCGGCACGCATGCGCAGAGCTTTTGCCGGAAGCGTGACACACGAACACACACGCTATCGTATTAATATATAGATTATCATTATTTATCATTATTTATTATTATTCATTTTTTATTGATTTAGCATATTTTAATTATTTAATTATTCATTATTTTATTTTAATTCAATTTCAGTGGCTTAAATAGACTTGGACATCTATGAGACCGGAACGTGCATATATTTGATAGCATTAAATCATTCTCACTATACAATGAAAAAAAAACAAAGTTACGTTTGTATTAAAATTAAAAATATATATATATTTTCTTATTAAAATAATTTTAAATATTTACAACCTGCGTTTTGTTTAAAAAAATAGAAAAACATTTCACACAACATGTTGATTTACCGGCACTTCCGTCACCTAATCCTTACTCTAACCTGCAAACATGGCTGATTGATTATCGGCTGAATTCCTAGGTTGTTTATTCAGTTAGTGCTGCTTTCTATCTATATGAGTTCTGGTTCATAAAAATGGTGTCCTCTCAGAATGAATTGGGAATCTTTTCATGAAAATGACGTCATCAAAGACAGACCAAATAGTATGCATTATATTATTTAGTCTGGTGTCATAAAATGTAAACCGCGCGAATAATTATAGAAAGGAATATTGCTTGTATAAATACTGGCAGATATGAAAAAACGCAGTTACACCGGTGTCAATCGAAGTTCCAAATAAATTAACCTGAAAACTCTTTGATATACTTACACATCAGGCAAAAATAGATATCTACACCAAAAATTACGGAAAATTATCGAATAGAATTTTACGTAAAAATAAAAACTAGTTTTATTGTATTTTTCCGATCGCCATTGATACGAGTCCATTGAGGAGGTGTAACTAAGTCTGTCATATAAACAAGTAATAAATGAATAGCTGTCGGCAAAATACGATAGAACCGACTTGAAAAAAAATATAAAATTCTACTCGAAAATTCCCCCTTATTTTTTGGTGAGTATACTTATTTTTGCCTGATACGTTAGGGTAAACAATTTTATTTTATTTGGAAATGCGTTTTTAATATGTGCTCTGATCTATAGAAGCACCTTGTGTATTGTTTTTGTAACAATACAAGTTTAATAACATTTTAGTTGTTTATTTTTTATGTGTTTTATTCTTTGTTTCCACTTTCTCCCATGTTACTTTGAAGGAATCCACATAAAATAGCATCGGTGTAGCTTCAATTGGTTTCACTTGCTTAGATATTTGCTTTTTCTTTTAATTACTCGTCACATGTTTAGAATTCAGGTAGTATGACGTAACATCCGGTGCTACTATGTCCAACTCGTCACATGCTTAGAATTCAGGTAGTATGACGTAACATCCGGTGCTACTATGTCCAACTCGTCACATGCTTAGAATTCAGGTAGTATGACGTAACATCCGGTGCTACTATGTCCAACTCGTCACATGCTTAGAATTCAGGTAGTATGACGTAACATCCGGTGCTACTATGTCCAACTCGTCACATGCTTAGAATTCAGGTAGTATGGCGTAACATCCGGTGCTACTATGTCCAACTCGTCACATGCTTAGAATTCAGGTAGTATGACGTAACATCCGGTGCTACTATGTCCAACCGCCTACATTTAAAGCTCTTTCGTGTAAAGAAGTTGATGAGGAGAACAGAGTGTTGGAAAGTTAGTAATGTTGATCCGGTTTAAAATACGTTAAATATGTTTAAATATATCTGATATATAAGGATAAGTCGGTCGGATTCTCGTTATTAGAAATACATAAGATTACATAAGACAGATATATATATTTGACTTTTAATAGCCAGTCGTTTACGAAATCTTTCTGTCAGTGTTCTTTTTTAAACAATTTATTAATTACTATCGATGTAATCGAATACATACTATATCCGACCAGAATTTCTTTTCAATAAACGTTCTTTCCCCATTATCAACCGGTGACTTTTATTGGCTAATAATATCTATTCATTGGTCAAATAAATAACTGCTACAAATACGAAAAAGTGTAATGGCGTCCCAAATCTATTCACTTTGTAAGTAATTAAACTTACATTTATTTTAAGGTTAATTCTTCATAGATGATACTTGAAACGTCGATATCTTTCTAATCTGTCTGATTCGAAAATCTGTTATTTACTTAATTGATTCAAATGTTCTTCTATGAAATTCACAGCAAGAACTTGTGTTTAACCGCAACGATAAACAACTTTTTCTACCCAAATGTGACTACCATCAAGCAGGATTTTCTGTGTAAATAGTTACTTTAAAAGGAGCTGCTCACTGTAGAATGCATTAACAAGGCACTATTTTCTTGGTTTCTCAAATCCAATGTGAACAAATACTTTTCAGAAACCATCTCCTTAAGTAACACAACTTAGTTCGTTTAATCATTTGTAAATCCTCTCATGATATTCTTCATCTTTCAACTGATAATCATTCCATATGAATAGTGTTATCCTCGAGTGTATTTTAACCTTGATAAATGGGTGACTGATTACTAAAAAGAATATTAGAGTCAGTTAGTATTCATGAGGGCTGGTGGAACGTACACTATTACATGTTATTAGTGTCCTCCTTCAGGAAAAGCTATGATGTCCATACATGCCGGATATCTATACGTCGGGTGGCGTTCGCATTTTTGTATATGTGATCTTCGCTCCGATTCATTGGTGAATTCTTCATTTTGATATATTAGGCTAGAAAGTATCGGGCATTTTGTCTTTCAATTTATCTAAGCGGCACGTTCGCGGTAAGCCATTTATATCTCGGTACAGATCTCGACATGTTCGCCTAATGTATATTCAAGGGCCACGCTTTACCAGTATCTGTTCGCCCTTCCCGCAACCCGACCTCGATAATTTATCTCCGTATTCGCTGGCATGTTCGTCTTCTGGCCGGCCGGCTCGATGACGGCGCTAATTGCAATATGGCCGTGATGAATTGTGGGAACGCCAAAGCTACTTGAATATTTCGTTCCTGGGAATCGGTTTGTGGCGGACAATCGGTTGCTCCCTTGGTCACGCGGGTACCCGTTTGGAAAATTGTCGGTTTAATGAAGGAGGATCAAATATGTAAATGAGCCTCTTACACCAGTCTTGTGCAGAACTTTGCCATCGTGTTGAGACATGATACTTATATATATACATATAATATAACGCGGCAAATGGATCGAAACAGAATGTAGATACGAAAAGCATGCGAATCGTGGTTACAGGTGCGCACTGTAGGGGTGAGTGTCCCGGGTTCAAGTTCGGTCAGTCATACTGTCACACTTTCACTAATACCTATGAGAAGGGTATACACCCATGTATACTCCCTACAACGATTGTGTAAATAATATGTTAGGCTAAATTCTCAAATAAACAAATATTACTTTCTTAATAATAAATAAATAAATCGAGCAGCCATTTAGACTTTTTCTTTCCAACCAAAACGAGAATTATATATATATATATATATATATATATATATATATATATATATATATATATATATATATATGAACCTGATATATATATATATATATATATATATATATATATATATATATATATATATATATATATATATATATATATTAGCGGGGACGTAGAAAAACCTGGTATAGTACAAGAGTTAGATGCTACCCTACTCAGCGAGATGGACCCGTTGATTTTGTTAGATCATCCATCTAATTTATTTATTTAGTTATATATGTACTATATAATATACATCTAGTGGGTAAGACAATATAAAAAGAAACTAGGGAGGGGTTCTTCCACCAGGAGTGAAATAATAAAAAAAAAAGACTCTAAGTGTGATGATGATGATGATGATGATGATTATGATGATGATGATGATGATGATGATGACGACGTTCCTTTCTTTAAAGGGGCCGACTTAATTTTAAACAAACTGCAACTTCTTTATTTAAAACAAGCAAGTTACAAAGAAATGACTTCTTCTTTTTGTTCCTTTCTGTACGGTGAGTTTACAGGATAAATGAATTCTACCGAAATTACCAAAATGTTAACATTTATCTATCTATATAAACACATTTGTTTTCTGTTTATAAGGAAGGCATGGATAAAGCAATTAACTGTTTATTATTTTCAATTAATTTTTCAAATATTTAACATAGTGAAATTTGCAAGGCGATAGCGAGACAGAAAAGCCCGCTACTATATATATATATATATATATATATATATATATATATATATATATATGCGTGTGTGTGTGTGTGTATGTATATATATATATATATATATATATATATATATGTATATATATGTATATATATAAATATATATATATATATATAGAGAGAGAGAGAGAGAGAGAGAGAAGGAGAGAGAGAGAGAAGGAGAGAGAGGGAGAGAGAGGCAGAGAGAGAGAGAGAGAGAGAGAAAGAGAGAGGCAAGAAAAAGATGAGAATAAAGAGTGTAAACGTACAATATCTATTACGTCATCATACGATGGTATATTATTCTTTGAAAAGCCATGGATTAAGGAAGCAAAATAAATGTATGTTATTTAAAACACATTGTCTTGAGCAACTGATATTGTACGTTTACGATCTTCATTCCCACCTTCTTCTTGTCTACATAATTGCTCTATCTCGCATATACTGAGCATCAATTATTTCATAAGTTCCAATTCAAAGGTACATATTATATCTTTATTTTCTTGATTAATATATATATATATATATATATATATATCGAGAGAGAGAGAGAGGGAGAGACAGACAGACAGACAGACAGACATTTTTTTAAATTAATTTATAAATACCCTTTTCTATATAGTTTTCTTTGTAAATTAATTATAAGTTAATGTTTGCGTGCACAAAAGGTAGACATGGGCAGGTGTTTCTAGCAATGAAGCGCCATCAGCATGACTAAATCGATTAGGGATCGACCCCTCGTTGCAAGTATTCGTAGTTTAGCGCTTTACCCCTAGATTAGAATGACCTGCCACATTTTATGCTTTACTTTTTACTTTACTATTTTTTAAAATTATTTTAGCGATAGTTGACAGGTGTTTACCGGTGCGTTTTTAAATTATTTTTCGCTACTCTTAGCGGTTTGTTTATTTTAACAATAGGCAGATGAACGCATTTTAATATACACAGTTTTAATTGGGTGTTGTATTGTTATGTCGTTGAACCTAATTTGAATGAAATCTCATCAAAGTATGAAACGCAACCGTGTTTTATATCATTATTATTTAGTCGTCGCAGATAAAAATGCACTAAACATGTCGATATATCAAATATCATGTTTTCTCATTTTGTTGGTCAAAGTAAGAAGTATAAATCAGTGTTATTAGTCTTTTGAAATAGACTATCACTGTTCGTTGCTTATTTAGTTTTTTTTTTTTAAAAGCGGATATCTCTGAGAAGCAAAAATGAGAGCCACTATATTCAACATTGACACTTTTTGGTTACCTTCAGATGAGGCACCTATTAATCCGGACTGCCCATGTGAAGTGTTTCTCTTAATTGCTAAACAGAAACTGACTTTTCACTACATATTTTCAGAATTTGACGTGATCACTGAGCCACTACTTCGCACACGAAATTATAACTGACAATCAATGGTTCTGCTCTTGAGGAGAAATCGACTCTGAAACTTCTTCGTATTTCTCCATCATCAAATGTTTCTTGGAGTTCATTCATTAGATCTATTGCTATTTCTGCTTCTCATAAAGTCGGTTCTCTTTATCGTCCTAAACACTTTCTCACACCTGATGCTATTCTCTATCTCTAAAAATGTACTATCAGGCCATGTAAGGAGTACTGTTGTCATATTTGGGCTAGTGAATCTGTCCTATTTTAGGTTTCTTGATAAGATGCAGAAATGTATCTGTAATTTGATTGGCCCACCTTTACTTCTTCTCTGCACCCACTCTCTCACAGACGTGATGTTGCTAGTCTCAGTCTTTTCTACAATTACTATCATGTCATGTGATCTATTCCCGGCTTCCTTTGTTTTAGTTCGTTTGACTTTTGGTCTAGTGGAATCCATCATTCGCTGTTTTTATACCTCATTGTAATACAGCTTCATATTCAAGTAGCTCCTTTCCGATAACTGCAGACTTGTGGAACTCTCTTCCTGATGACTGTTTTCCTCCTACCTATAGCCTTTTTTTCAAGACTAAGGCTAATAGGCATGTCCTGTCTTTGCGATAATCATCTTTCGTACTTGCTAGATCCTTACATCAAGTGGCTTTTTTGCCTAGTCTGGAGCGATTTCCATGAAACAAAAAAATATTATTGGCGTGTTTTAGTTTGTTTGTCTATCTTAGTTGTTTTCATTTCCAGAGAAATGTTGCCGTTTTATTCTATGGATTTCATCAGATGTTTTTGCTGTAAGCATAGTCTGCAACCATATTGGAATTTCAAACCGCCTGAATCATGTGAATAATATAAATACAGATACGCCATCTCGTAAATATTTTCAGAGAGTATAACTCACTTGACCCCGGGGTCGGGCCCCGTCAATCATACTAAGATTTAGCATCTGTCTACTATCTTTTCATAACAATACACACATTACATGGCGCAATGGATACTATACAAAGTAATGATCAGTTCTAAGTAACAGTAACTTGGAGGTTGTGGGTTCGATCCTAAACAGAGGCGATACTAAGAATAAATAAAGAATTACTTAAGACTTCTATCAGGTAATCGCTGACGAGACAAATGCACTCAAGATGTCGTGGATAAAATAAAAAAAAATCAGTTTGGAATGTTGTTGTTTCCCGAGTTTGACGGAAAGATTCCCGAGTTCGACAAGACGCACCTGAAGAAGGTCTGAAGTAACATTTGCTGAATTGTTGTGAGAATACATCCAAGATAGGTACAGTAGTCCGAAAAATCTGAATAATGCGAATAGTAAAGATTAATATATTACGCCATGTCCAGTTTTGTGTAGCTGACAAGATGCGCATGACTGACCGTTAATGCTACTCAATTGACAAACATTCCCGGTGGAATTCCGTACGGGCGTCCATTTTGAAAAAAAAAAAGACAAACGTTTGATGTCGCTGTCGAGCCTATTAGCATGCGGTGATTAATGTCACGTGATATACACAAGCCGAGCAGTCCTTAAATGCCGTCAATGATAATAAGCTATTTACATATTTATTTATGCGCATATTTGATCGCCGTAGCTCGATACTGACACACGTGTGACGCTGGCGTGCTAAAATATGGTGCAGTGGCGAGCGGGAAAAATCAATTTCAGCATTCAGTGTTATTACTCACATTTCTTTTTGTGAGAGTATCAGATCGATTCGGCTTTGTTTTTCCGTTGATTTCATACATACTTTATTACAGTGGAATATATATATATATATATATATATATATATATATATATATATATTTATTGCACTGTAATAAAGTATGTATGGAATAAACGGACACACACACACACACACACACACACACACACACATATATATATATATATATATATATATATATATATATATATATATATGAATATACGTGAATTACATTTATTTCCACTATTAGACAAACAATGCATCCACTACAAAACTTGTCAACCATAGACAAGAAAGCCTAGATACGAGTTTTTACTTTCAATAGGACACACCCAGACCTTGAAATTCGAATCTAGGGATTCCGGTCTCTGGCTCCCGTTGTTTAAGGTGGATTTGTTTTAGGTCGATTGTCGATATATATATATATATATATATATATATATATATATATATATGTATATATATATATATATATATATATATATATATATATACCTATATATATATATATATATATATAGAGAGAGAGAGAGAGAGAGCGAGAGAGAGAGAGAGAGAAGAAAAATAGTCGTCCCAGGAATATGTATAATACAAGTTTTTAATTTAATGTATTTAATTTAAAGGAAGTAGTATGCCGTTTATGCGGTACACATCTTAATGGTAAAGTTTAGAAAAAATATAATGTGCCTATGTTACTCACTCTGTTTCCTAGAATACGTATTCCAAAATTCATAATGATCCATCTTCTTTGTTACTCACTTTTTTTTGTGATTGTATCAGATTGATTTAGCTTTTATTCAAAACTAGGTAAACCATCTTTTTAAGCCGAATATAAAAATATTGTAGGTAATAAAGCGAACTATAAAAATATTGTAGGTAATAAAGCGAACTATAAAAATATTGTAGGTAATAAAGCGAACTATAAAAATATTCTAGGTAATAAAGCGAACTATAAAAATATTCTAGGTAATAAAGCGAACTATAAAAATATTGTAGGTAATAAAGCGAACTATAAAAATATTGTAGGTAATAAAGCGAACTATAAAAATATTCTAGGTAATAAAGCGAACTATAAAAATATTCTAGGTAATAAAGCGAACTATAAAAATATTGTAGGTAATAAAGCGAACTATAAAAATATTGTAGGTAATAAAGCGAACTATAAAAATATTGTAGGTAATAAAGCGAACTATAAACATATTGTAGGTAATAAAGCGAACTATAAAGATAGTGTAGGTAATAAAGCGAACTATAAAAATATTGTAGGTAATAAAGCGAACTATAAAATATTGTAGGTAAATAAGTGTTGAGGTTTCTGCAATTCCTGTGTTAGTCTAACATCTTCATAGCGCATGCATTTTTGCAAATGATTTCCATTGATTCTGAAGACAGAACAAGGCCCACGTTGCTCCCTTTTCGTGGGTTATCTTTTTAATCCGGGATGTAACGCTTGCCACTTAGCATAAAGCATTGCTCTGTGTAAGAAGTATTGAACTCTCTTCGCTGTCGGTAATGTAAACAAATAAAACATAATTAATTTCGTGGCCAGTAACGTACTGGTATACTCTTTGACTACTGCGCAAGCCATTAGAGTTCGAATATCAGCTTGAAACACACGTCATGTAAATACGTTTAAAAATAATCGGCGGAAAACTCTCTAGCACAGGAGAAATTGAGATTCCATGAAAAAAAAGATAATCAATTAAAATTAATGTAATAAATAGGTTAAAAAAGCGTGAGATAAAAAGATCAAGTTCCGCCAAGAAATAGCACGGTATTACAAACTCTTTCTGACGTCATAAGGACACTTGACGTATTACAATAGAGATAGATTCAAATGGTTTTTGAATCCTCCTTATTTCCTTTCTTCTCGCGATAGGAAGACGTGACACAAGGCGGGAAAATGGGAGAAGGAAAATGAGAGAAAAGGCCAGTGTTACAGCGGAAGAGAAGGCTGACCTCTAAAAATAGTCCAGGCAACCCCGTCGGCATTCCCCGATACGGCGTCTCACGCAATTCTGCAATAAACCAACCCCTTACTAAAGAGGGAATCCAATACCTGTGAGGGTGGACATCCTAGGACTATCCAAGACATAATACCTCAGTCTGAGAGATAAAGGCCACATTAAACTTTCGATGCTAAATCATTTTGGAATCTGCTCTATGCAGCACCTTAAACTCTCTATTTTAAAAAGTCCGGAAGGTGGCGTCTCAAGCAGTAAAGCAATAAACTTACTCCACTTCAAAGAGAAGACTCACGGCCTAGGGATGGTTCATCTCCTAGGATTATACAGCTCGAATACCTTAGCCAAACAGATAAAACACCACGAAAGTGACCCTGTTACTGCCGAACTGATTGATGAAACCCCGACTGGTATGTAACCAGCAAGTGCGATGTATCGCCGAGAAGTTGAATCCGCCCTATGCAGCACCTGGAACTAATCTATTTTATAGTTACTGACACAGCATTGATTTTCAACTAAAAACTGGAAAATAGCCGAGTCTAAAGTCGCAGATGAAGGGTGGCAAAGGTATCCTGTTCTTTCCTTACGCGAGTATGAACTCTATCATGATATGGAAATGAATTGAAACTCAGTTATACCCATTCTCTGAACCCCGAATCCATATTGCCACTATTTCATTGCAAGTTCTATTAGGTTCAATTCAGAACTGATTCAAAAATAGTAAAATATCGTTTTTGTTATTTATTGATTTTACCTAGAATGCAGCCTTCACTACGCTATTGTAAAACTGCCTACTCCAATATGTGATATCATCATTAGAGTTCTCGTAAAGTTTGATTCAAGAAAAGTTATGTTTGATCGAGATATGAGGCTTCTTTTTTTTCAATTGCATCCCAGGACAAAGAGACAATTGCAGCCTTTCATTTCTCAGAAATAATAGACTTCTGCCGTCACGATCAAATAGAAAAATCAATCCCACTCCATCCTCATAAAAAGAAAACCTTTTTTTCATGCCAACTATGATCGCTGCGCTTGCTGGCACTTTCCCACCGCTTTCCCAACCAGTAATCTCCGTGTGCCCCGGAGCCGGCGAGTAATGTCCATAATTGATTTTCTCTACAAAACGTATGAGCGCTTCATTGGACAACGAAATGGGGAGTGATGAATTTTTTATTAGCTGCGTTCGCCATCTTTGCTGCCCGGAAGTGAAGAGGCAAGCGATAATGAGTTGCACGCAGATTTCTTCATTAGCGACGCTCACCGACTGACATCGATACAAACGCGTTCGTGTCTCGCTTCGATAAGCACGTACGATCAGCCATTTTTGTTAAGAACGAGAAAAGATTATTTGACATCTTTGTTTTCGTCAATTTTGAAAACATTTTTTTGTTTGTTTGCTAAACGTATAACTTGGCGTCCAATCTGTCCTGCCTTGTTTACTCTTATTCGTTCTAAATTTTCGTTTTTATTTGATTAGGATTTTTTTTTTTAAATTAATTTTCACTTTTATCATTAAAAAAAAGATTTTTTCGACTGTTAATTAGCTCTGACAATTTTTGTTTAATCTTTCTTAAATCTAATTACTTCACAGAACGTTTGTTAGCACATTAATCTCGCTGGCATTACTTACATAACTCCATGCATCGCTGCAAACACCACACTTGTATGTGTACTT
The DNA here is from genome assembly GCA_963556195.1 of Sepiola atlantica. NCBI lineage: Eukaryota > Metazoa > Mollusca > Cephalopoda > Sepiida > Sepiolidae > Sepiola > Sepiola atlantica. The sequence continues at coordinate 44,419,776 of OY744539.1, forward strand.
AACGACATCTCAACTCATATACACACACAGAGGCAAACGCGCCCACATAAACATACACGCACATACATATACTATCAGGGTGACCCGACGTTGCTCGGGATTGAATTACTATTTACTGTTTTACCATATTACTTTTTTTATTATTTATACTGCCGTCTCTTTCCGTCCCCCCCCCCTAATATAGCCGGAAGAAGCTAAACTATTTGAAAAATTTCTGAATCAATATCTTATGTATACGGTCTAAATTTCATTTAAGTAGGAAATACGTATTTAATGTTTAAATAGAACTATTTCCTAATGGGTCACTTAGATGTCGAGGCACGTAGATATTCAGCACATAGATGGTAACGTAAAGATTTATGACCACTTCCATTGTCTTCTCTCGATAATATTTTACATCTGATATAAATTTTATTAAAAATGATAATTAGATATCATTCTCCTCAACCTAATGACTCGACCCCTTATTTTAGTTTTGATGAACATCCATTTAATTGTTTTGATTCTAGAAAACGTCTAAAATTTCAAGCTTCAGCTTAAAGCGTCTGAATATTAAATTGAAATTCATAGAATCTTGCTCAGTTGACTAGGAATAAAATTTAATGTAAATCTGAAATATTTGAATTTTAAAATGGGAGGTTATGTTCATATTATCCCCTTAAACAACCTATAAAATAGAACTTAAATTTGGAATATGATTATTAATTGATATCCTTAGCTAGTTATAAATATTTCACAAAAACTGGAAGTCACAGAATTTGACGAAGGTTTTTGATCCCCTATTGGCCTTTTTGCACAAAACTCAATAAAACTAAATATATACCATATTATTCATCCTTACATCTAGAAGCTGCGTTTCAAAATTCTTAATCATCAGTTAATTAGTTTGGTAGTGAATCCTATTGGAAGATAATGAAGAGTGGCAAAAATGAATCGTGGACGAGTCCTTTGTCGGTGGGACGTCGAGAAAGAAAGAGACTTGATAACTGTTAAAACATAGAAGGTTCCGCAGTGCAAGCGAGACTTGAAAGGCGGCAGTTTAAAAAACGCGAAGAGCCGGAGCGCTTGCTGATCGGAGTATCGAAGTATCGGAAGAATGGGAGTTTACCGATGTTTATGGCATCAATGAAGCTTTATGGGCTACGGTACCCAAGCCCGTCTTGCTGTTATGTTTTCGTGTCCGCTGACTAAAAATGTGACTGATAAGCAAGTTGGTAGGTGAAGGAACCCCCTGACTTGTATTTCATCAAACAGACAATTGGAAGTGCTAGTGGAACAATTGCTTCAGTTCACGCACGGATAGACAATGCAGAGCAAATTACTTTCCAATCGGATGTATATATGAACGAGTTTCTAGTGGAAACCAAGTCTGTGACCTCAGCAAGAAGAAGACTTTAATGAGACAAAAGTATGTCAAAAGATTTTTTTATATGTGTTTGCGTAGCCGGCGTAAACCATCCGGTAAGGGGAAATAAAGAAAACCAATGTTTTTCCATATACGTTCTGTTCTTTGTCATTCTTCTTGAATCTTACCGGGTACCCCGAAAGAACGGGTAATGCAACACGGAAATATAATTATATAAAGATATACACATACATAAATGTATATATATATATATATATATATATATATATATATATATATATATATATATATATATATATATATATATATATATATATAGTGAAGTGTTGTTTAATATGGTAGACAACTTATGTCTGGATATCCTTGTGTGAATCCTTACCATTTGCCAAATAAGGGTCTTTGTTTCGGAGGGGTTTAGCTCATGAATCTGCCATAACTGTAGGTGTCGTAAGTATTTTCAGGCCTATCCGGGTCCATCTTCAGTGGATTCATTAAACAATACCCCACCGAAACAAAGACACTGATTGGGCAAATAGATAGGATCCACACAAGGATATCCAGACATAAGTTGTCTGTCCTATTCAAAAACATTTGTATTACAGAGAAAATGCTGCCTTAATATATATATATATATATATATATATATATATATATATATATATATATATATATATTGTTTATTTAGGCAACATATTTTTATTTAGGCAAACATTATTATATAACACAGAGTGTTTTTGCTTGATAAGACTTTTTATTATTGTTTCAATTTTCCAAATCGTTCATTTAGTGTTTCGGCCAAATTGCTGTATGTAAGTTCCATGGGTTTCTTGTTCCATTTTCTTCCCTTTTTCGCGATCCGAACGAAACCGGTAAAGTTTTCCATTTTTTATGATCCATTCCTGTATTTACTTCTTTCTCCTTTCATCTTTATACAGACACACACACACGCGTACACACACACGCGTGCACACACACACACACACACACACACACACACACACATATATATATATATATATATATATATATATATATATATATATATATATATGTACATATATATATAATTAACTTGTTACAAATATCCAGGGGGTATAAATCCAAAGGAAGTTGAAACCGGGTTTATGAGAGTGCTCAATGAAAATTCAGAGCAAAATATATTTTTTGTTGGTGATTTTATTATTCCATTAATTGCGACAAAATATATGCTGTTTCATTAGCGCCCATGGATACCATTGTCGCTTGAAAAGTTGGCGTTCATCGTGGGCGCTAATGAAACAGCATATATTTTGTCGCAATTAATGGAATAATAAAATCACTAACAATATATATATATATATATATATATATACTTGACCTAGTGTCTTTATGATTTTATTTTTTATTCGCTTTCTGGATACGCCGTTTTATATTTAACTAAATGTTTATTATTTGAAGCTATTTTTTTATTTGGTCAGTTACCATGGCAACTTAAATGCGATTGGAATACTTGAATGATTTAACATCAGTAAAACAGTGTGTTTATTTGTTGCCTTGTGTGATATCTTTTTCATGAAATCTATTCAAATTACGTTATATATCTACAGATGGTAACTTTTACTTTCTAGCTCTTTCTATATATATATATATATAAATATATGTATGTGTGTTTAAAATCTACACTTATTTTAAAAGTGTTTAAGGGCACAAATGTATGCATTAATATACAGACGATGATCGTCGGAGATCACGAATCATCAAGCACTTACATAAATACATTTGCGATTATTTTTTCCCAAATGTGAGGGTGTAACTGTAGCACCCCTCATAATAGTTATCTTTCCTATCATAGTAACATAATACGTTTTTAGTGACGTCACACCTTTTTTTATTTAACTTCTTTTGATTTATTAAAGACAATTGCTACTTTCCCGAAAACTCTGGAGGAATGGCATCACCATTTATTTCGCACACCATTTACTATCTGGTCCGGTGTAAGATTTTCGGCCTACAAAAATATCAGTTTTTCTCATTCAGATACTATAATAGAGAGATCAAATCCCAGTTAGCATTTAAGCAGAGTTTTACGTTCTAGTAAGATATTTTATTTACCTCCGCTCCAGGAGGGCAGACACAAGGTCATGTGTGGGTTTTGATAACAGCGTTTCTGTTAAACGAACTGGATTCGAACCCGGAATACCCAGTATTCAGTCTGCGTCGTTAACAACTTACCCACCGTGCCATGTAACATTTAATGGCACTATACAAATTGGAGCGATTTGTGAGGTTCGTTGTACGTACTTAGGGTTAGTTTTAGGGTTAGGGTTGTGTGGTTCGTTGTACGTACTTAGGGTTAGTTTTAGGGTTAGGGTTGTGTGGTTCGTTGTACGTACTTAGGGTTAGTTTTAGGGTTAGGGTTGTGTGGTTCGTTGTACGTACTTAGGGTTAGTTTTAGGGTTAGGGTTGTGTGGTTCGTTGTACGTACTTAGGGTTAGTTTTAGGGTTAGGGTTGTGTGGCTCGTTGTACGTACTTAGGGTTAGTTTTAGGGTTAGGGTTGTGTGGTTCGTTGTACGTACTTAGGGTTAGTTTTAGGGTTAGGGTTGTGTGGTTCGTTGTACGTACTTAAGGTTAGTTTTAGGGTTAGGGTTGTGTGGTTCGTTGTACGTACTTAGGGTTAGTTTTAGGGTTAGGGTTGTGTGGTTCGTTGTACGTACTTAGGGTTAGTTTTAGGGTTAGGGTTGTGTGGTTCGTTGTACGTACTTAGGGTTAGTTTTAGGGTTAGGGTTGTGTGGTTCGTTGTACGTACTTAGGGTTAGTTTTAGGGTTAGGGTTGTGTGGTTCGTTGTACGTACTTAGGGTTAGTTTTAGGGTTAGGGTTGTGTGGTTCGTTGTACGTACTTAGGGTTAGTTTTAGGGTTAGGGTTGTGTGGTTCGTTGTACGTACTTAGGGTTAGTTTTAGGGTTAGGGTTGTGTGGTTCGTTGTACGTACTTAGGGTTAGTTTTAGGGTTAGGGTTGTGTGGTTCGTTGTACGTACTTAGGGTTAGTTTTAGGGTTAGGGTTGTGTGGTTCGTTGTACGTACTTAGGGTTAGTTTTAGGGTTAGGGTTGTGTGGTTCGTTGTACGTACTTAGGGTTAGTTTTAGGGTTAGGGTTGTGTGGTTCGTTGTACGTACTTAGGGTTAGTTTTAGGGTTAGGGTTGTGTGGTTCGTTGTACGTACTTAGGGTTAGTTTTAGGGTTAGGGTTGTGTGGTTCGTTGTACGTACTTAGGGTTAGTTTTAGGGTTAGGGTTGTGTGGTTCGTTGTACGTACTTAGGGTTAGTTTTAGGGTTAGGGTTGTGTAGTTCGTTGTACGTACTTAGGGTTAGTTTTAGGGTTAGGGTTGTGTGGTTCGTTGTACGTATTCAAGCCAATCAATATTGGATAAACATTTCACTTCTTGGTGACGTTTACTGAGTTTTATTAAATCGTACAGACAAGCACACTTTTACCTTCAACCTTTAATAGTTATAATAACTTGAATTAGTGCCAATTAAAATTAGAGCTTACTGCTTTCAGCCAATTAAAATGTCGGATTTAATTTGCCTCTTTACTGGTATCGATTCATCTCTCACAGTTTTGGGTACATTCTATTCTAACATATTAGATTGATAACATGTATTAGAATTGATAACTCAAATTAGTTTGCACACTTCCCAGTAGATAACCATTCCTGATCACTCGTGTCTTTTTCATTCTTGTTTGTCAGTAATGTTTATGTTTACTAATTATTGAATGGACATGTACACGTACATTTCTCTACAATGTGATATTTAAGGTTTTGTATTCTTTATTATGTTGATGTTTTTTTCTGTATAAAAATAATGTATGAGAAATTTCTCCACACTTACCATGGTAATAACATTTTTTTAAACATTTTTTTTACTTCAATTTACAAAAATATAAAGTATATTACTCTTATGTATTGACAACGGGAATAACAAACTGAGGATCAATATATGAGGATCGGTAATATCGTTTAACTGCGGTAATATGTTACCGCTAAGTGCATTTTATTATATATATATATATATATATATATATATATATATATATATATATATATATATATATATGTATATATATATATATTAATTTTTACGTACATATAAGTAATTCATCGACGCGTGTTTCTGCCTATCAGCCGTCATCAGTATGGCTAATCTATACAAGGATTAAACCTTCGATTACATTATCTTTAGTCGGCCGTCTTACAACGAGACAACAACGCCTTGAGGTGATCTGGTGGTAAGACGTTAGACTACAGAACATTTAATTGAGGCTTCGATCCTTGTCTAGGTTAGCCATGCTGATGACGGCTGATAGCCAGAAACACGTTTCCATGGATTACTTTCATGTACGTAAAAATAGATTGATATAGATTTAAATTTTTTTAAAACACGTCCTATTAAAGACGACAATGCAATATCCTGCATGATTATGTACCGCTTAGGAAGTGGAAAATACACACAAAAACCTTGTCACTATCGCCAGTTAAACAATAACAAATACGAAAAACTTATATATATCATGCTTGTATCTATGTGTGTAATACGTTGAAGTGAAGAACATTAAAATGTGCGATATTAAATATCGTCGAATTGTGTCATCTATACACAATATTAAGGTGTTTAAACTTGCTGTCCGCGTGTTCCTTCTCCATTGATACGTGATTTCCCGACCCAATATGATTATTTTCTTATATTCAATATGAGATTAATTTAACACGTGGAGCCAATGTACAGATACACACATCCAGCAAGATTATTTACGCAAGGATCAATAACCTATAATGTTGAAAAGGTTGATTTCTGATGAAAAATAACACTAAGGTTGGATTTTATTCAGTAGCTATCCGAAATATTTATAAATGAATATTAAATTATTCATACTTACGTTTCAAGCTTATTGCTTTCATCAGTGCAGGGAAGTAAAAATTTAGACGGGCGGGAGGCGCGAACCCGGTTCACAAGCAGTCTTCATATCCATACGGCGACCGGAAACTGTCACGTGAATAAGGGAACTTAAGATCTATATGTACCTATGAGCTGGCACAGACCGAGAACTAGTTGAGACTGTTCGACGAACGTTTTCGGAACGTTGCTTTAAAACTGATGACAATCTATTTTTAACATCCCCGAGAGTTCTCGACTTTAATTTTCTAAATGGGAGTATTATATATATATATATATATATATATATATATATATATATATATATATGGCATACAAAAAAATTAGCATCGCCTGACTTGAACCAGTGATATGTGCTTTTAGCCCTTTTCTCTGAGTCTCTGCTTACTGAAGGGTGCCAAATAGCTTTAGGGTTGGGGTTAGAGTGCCAAATAGTCTAATGTTCTATACCAGCCGATTTCTACCACATACCTTCACGACGAGATCAAAGAGACCAGGGTACATCGATTAGACACTGTAATGTATGTTTTTTTAAATAAAATACACACACACACACACATATATATATATATATATATATATATATATATATATAGTAGAGAATGGTAGTTTGCTTGAAGCATTGCTGGGTATAGTACTAGTAAGTTTTTGAAAGGCTGTGGACAATGCAAGTTCCGGGTAAGATGTTCCTTACAACTTGCATCTTACCCGGAACTTGCATTGCCCACAGCCTTTCAAAAACTTACTAATATATATATATATATATATATATATATATATATATATATATATATATATATATATATATATATATATATATATATTAATAGATGCTATTATGCAAAAATAAATCGATTAGTCATATAAAACTATATGGTTTCTAGTTAAATTCTCAATTCAGTCCAGGGTGGAATAAGTCTCGCTACATTTCTTTCATCAGTCAACCGGCTAATGGATTAATCGCTCGATTATAATAAACACGCAACATAAGTCGTAGCATCTTCTAAAATTTTAACAACATGAAACATCTGATTCAAATGCCTGCATATTCAATTATTTACCCTAACCCTAACTCTAACTCATTTATAACAGATGTTTATATGAATTACTCCCTGTATTAATATTTTGTTCTACGCTACCATATATACTATTCAAATACCAAATAATAGAAAAATAATACATAGGAGAAAGCGCATTAGATGTTAACCCTTATCCTAACCTTAACCCTTACCGTAACTTATTTAATACGTATGTTTATATGAATTAAACCTAAGTTATTCCTTTGTATTAATATTTGGTTCTACGCTACCATATATACATTTACAATATAAATAATAAAAAATACTACATCAAATAAAAACGCATACAATTTTAAACGAATATTTGAATACCAAAAATATATTTAAAACAACAGACCTGGGAATAATGTATCAGTTTAAGAAAATTAAGAATAGCGGAAATAATGGAAAGTCTGTAGACCGGCTTTAATATTTAAATTTTTAGACGATGCGTGTATAGTATGTCTAAGCGAGAAACTAGACATTTTAAACCTTAAAGATGCAATAATTTACAAAACCGCAGAATCCAAATTGCTAGAAACTATCGATATAGAATAACATATACTTTGGGATAGCTACTCAATAAAATATCATTATAATAATTTCCCAGCAAAAATAACTCGTCGCAGATATTAACAAATACAAGATAGAGAAAAGTCTCTTTTTGAAAATATCACTTTCTATTTTTTGTTTTATTTATTTATTGAATGTCTTTTTTCAGCGCAAAGTACAGATACGCCGGTAGGGGGCGCTACCGAACAATATAATCACAATTTATCAGGTATAACTGATACTAGCTCAGAAGCAGCGGCGACAACTTCAAAAAATAAAGCTACTTCAACGACGATTACGACAACATTAACACCTACAACACCATCAACAACGACCATACAACGAACTATTGCTGCTGCTGCTCCCCAAACACAACCACCACCGCCACCTCCCATGCCCCCAACAAACACCACCACCACAACAACAACAGATATACCTTCAGCCCCACGTCCAACTATAACATCGAAAACAACAACACACGCAACACTTCTTGCAGCAGATACAGAAAAACCAACAGTTCCGAGTATTCCGACGAATACCGGTTCTACCGTGTCACCGACAAATGCTTTTTCGACACCGTCGACGGAGCCCTCGGTGACATCGAAACCCCCCCTGACATCGAAACAGCCGGTATCTTCATCGGAAAAACCCGTGGCTTCTTTCGCCGCTGAAGTCGGATATGGCGACACCACTAATGAAAGCGCGGACGAAGAAGAGGACGGCGAAGAGGAAGAACCTATTAGAACAGCCCCGGCTTCGAAACGGACTAAAAAACGTAAGTCAATGAGCACGCACTTGCACCAAGGACCTCCTGCAGAGCCACATCTTTACCCTCTTGGAAACCCAACAATATCCAAGGCACGTTGGACACGAACTCAGCACTCCAGGAAACGGCACCAAGTAATCCCTTCTCAAATGACGCTTTTCATCACATATGAACTCTGCCTTATTATTCTCACTATCATACAAGCTAGCGTTACCCCGTGGAAATTCCACGTTTTTTCCTCCATCAATCTGTATAATTTACTTTAAATAATATTCCAGTGGCTAGAAATATGCATATATTTTACTCGTTTACTTTTGCGTGACGGGATCGAAGTATATATATATATATATTTATTCATATTATCCGGTTGCTCGGGGCAAAACCTGTATCTTCCGCGGTCGCCATCTAACCCCGGTCGCCCCGTCACTCACCCCACTGTCTTCCCCCTCTCCCTCTCTCTTCTACCCCTTGCTTAGTTTTTCACCGGCCAACGGGGAGAGGGGATAAGTACTTACTCTGCCCGCTACCTTCGATGTATATTAAGCACACAGTTACAAAAATAAACTTCTGACGATCGGGCGATTCTATCTTCTTAAAAAAGGGTTCAAAGCGTGACACAGGTAGGTAGACGCTCGCGTATTAATATATAGATTACAGTACGTTTCCTACCCCGTTCGTTGGGGACTATGAACACTGTTCCTTTGATTCTTTTTCTCAAGAGTGTTACCTTAAATATGTCATTACATAAAACGACCACGATTTTAACTAAATATTTATTTTATTCCTCTCAACTACTAAAGTTCGATTCATTAGTTAATATAATTTTCTAGCTGGACCACTTCCAAAAATAGGAGTTAAGACCCAATAACTCACTTACGGTTACATCACATCTTTTATTGGCGAGTAGCAAACGCACGTGTCAGGTAAAGCTTTCAGAAGCCATCGCACTAGTTGTTTCCTCCACAGTACAAATATTCAGAAATTTAAATGTAATGTGAACAAACACCTCGCGGCAAAATTCTCCACTTACAATGGCATTATATATCTGGCCCTTTATTCTCAGCAGCCTCTTACGTCTCAGTAACAATGTGACATGTTTTGGATAAATATAAGTTAAAAGAAAGAAGTGTACTTAATTACAAAAAATGCCTGAGCAGCCCCGTAAGCATTTCCTGGTAAAATAAATCAACTCACCAATTCGTACATCCATAGCCGAATCTACCCTATACTATATAATTAAATGAAATGAATAAAGCCAAAAATATTTAATCAAAAGATGTTATTTATGTAATTAACCCTAACCCTAACCCTAACCCTAACCTTAACCTCTTATGATGACGTGTAATGCATGACACTATATTAGAGATTTTCCAGACGAAATTGAGAAGCCCCTTCTCAGTTTGTACATTTTAGTTAACTTGCCATTCCAAAATCTAACTGTTAGCCAATCGAAAATCACTTACTGAAAATATGACGTAATGTTCGGCTTATACATACAGTGTTCCTTGATTATTCCTTACCAATGCTACAAAAACAGATCAGCTGTTTCATTATAACTCAGTTGTAATATATATATATATATATATATATATATATATATATATATATATATATATATATATATACGAAATAATATATATATATATATATATATATATATTCTTTTTTAACATAGTTCACCCCAAACAAAGCAGACCGCCACTGTAGACGTAAGGGGCTACTGAGAACTAGGGTGGATGTTTTGGGTGACATCCTAAGTTGGGAGCTGTGCAGCGAGATGTCTGTTTACATTAGTTTACACTTCTGCATATCGGTACATTCGAGGAAACGGAGTAAGAGGTGAGTTCGAGAGCCCACCAACACGAGGAAAGAAGCTATTGGAGTAGAAGGCTCTCCCGCATCTGGGTACCCCCACAATGAATGGATGAGATTTAGCTGATTGGCGGGTTGGTCTAGTGTATTTACGTCGAAGGGGCCACCAGAGCAGAAAGTTCATTGGAGCACAATCCATTTAAGTATTTGTAAAACAAGCACAAGTAAGCAACATTGCGGCGATAGGACACTGGCTGGTACTTGGTGGATAGTGAGGGACCTATTAAGTGTGCGACTATTTTTTGGACTTTGTCTAGGAGCGAGAGCTAGTGGATGATGCACCAGCCCAGATGTGACAACAATACTCCATCCATGGGCGGATGGTGGCTTTGTAGAGATCCAGGATAATGTCAGGTGTGAGATGTTTACTAGCACGGTAGAGGGAGCCAACCTTCTTTGCTGCTGATTTGGCAATTTTTCCAATTCATGTTACATGTGAATGTTAGGCCGAGGAGTTAGAATGTTGAACTTTCGAGTAGGGTGTTATTTGCCATGACAATCGGTGGTTGAAGGGGTTCATTGTAGTTATTGAAGGAAAGGAGCGTTGTCTTTGCGACATTAAAAGTTACCAACCATTTATGGCTCCAATCCTGTAGGTCATTTTCTAAGGATTCAGCTATTGCCACGGATATGTACGCATGTGTTTTGTCCAAATGACGAGAGAAGAGTTAGTGTCGTCAGCAAATATACCAATCTCAGACTAGATGTCATCAGAGAGGTCATTTATGAAAATCAGGAACAATAAAAGTCCAAGGATAGATACCTTGGGTCCACTATCATTTGTGTTATGTTGGTTAGATGAATGGCCATCGATTACAATCTGGATCTTTCTTTTGGTAAGGAAGGATCTAATTATATTAAATACTTTCCAGTAATACAATATGAGTGATTTTTTAGGGAGAAACCCTTTGTGCTAGACCTTGTCAAAGGCTTTGGATGTATAAACACGGAAGGTTAAAAGGTTATCTGCATCAAATTATAAGTAACAAGTTCTTTCATCTCTACACAATGTTATTCATGGAAACCTTATAATTAATGTCAGCAATTCTTTTTCATGAGTTTAAAGGGTTTTTACGGTCCTTGCTTACGTCTGTTATGCTAGGGTTAAACGAGACAGACTTTCTAAACTATTTCATTGACAGGACGCTAGTCTGTGGCCAGCTATACCTTCTGGAAAAGCTGGTATCCATTTATACATTTAGGGTTAGTAATTGCTTACAGCAGCTTGAACCATTAAGATGATTACCCATTTAGCATCAATTAACTTCGGTAAGCTGCAAGAAAAGGTAGTTTGAATTGAATTAACTATAAATCGAACGTTTTTGTTTATTGTAGACCTTAAAAACATATCGGTTTCAATATTTTTTCAGCACCTTTAAATACTAACCCAGTCTGCTAGTACTGCATGAATCATTACGCTCAATACGTACCTGATTCGTTTTCACTTTTCAGTTGTCATCTTCAGTTGCTGCTGCATCCGTCTCGACACTTGATATTAATTATTCTGATGTTCTGTCCAACACATTTAGGGGACCATGTATCATCTCCTATATTTGATAAATGCTTTTCTGTCTGATTCAGTATTGTTAGACAAGGCTGCTGTTAAAGAGACACATATACATTATTGGTGGCATCCGTAACAATATAAATATATACTTTCATGGATCAATGCTTATATGCATTGACCTAGAAACTAAATGCAACCGGGTGAATTGCTTACTGACTCAAGTTATGAACTCAGCATTCAGAGTTCAATTACTATCGAAGCAATTCATTTCAATCAGGGTATTATTCTATAGCTCTGTTTTTAAGGTCTTCGAAGAAATAAACTGATAGAATAGTCCCTATTTACGTGCATTCACATTCAATCTAACTCCGCAACAGGGGACTTTTTGGATTGTGAGAAAATTGAAAATTGCCTCCAGTATAGAATGACTGCTATTTCTCTCATCGGGGAAAGAAAAGCTGAAGTGTAGTATCAGAAGATATACGATACTTTACTCTTAGTCAAAGACTAAGCCAAAGGATAGAATATTCTATGAAGCCTTCGAGATGCAAACAAAAGAATACATGCTATTATAATTCGACACTCCTCTGATGATTGAGGAATAATGATGACAGTGTGTCGCGCTTACTTTTACACAGGGAATGTTAAACATTAAATCGTAGAAACGCTGGGAAGTAAGCTTACTGTTTGGAAAGACGATTATATTTTCTAAAAAGTTAAATGTAAATTATGAAAGATACAAAAAACAAAAATGCCATCTGGATGACTGTAGCTGGAAGGGAGAATATATCACCTGTCAGGCTGATATAAATGCGAACGGTTTTGACTTGTAGCCGGCTGCAAGCGGTGATTGCATCAGAAAATGTATCGGTTCTTACTTTTTTTTCTTATCTTTCCGTTTTTGCTTGAGATGGAGCATCCTACCGGATTCCAGACATTCACTAGCTATTAAAGACACTCGAGTCGAGAGATCTTTTTAAGATTCTTACCGTCCCTTTAAGTGCAATTGTTAGTATTTCTCTTACACTCGGTTCACCGGGTATACTCGCCAGATAGCTTTTAAAATTCTTTTTCATTAGTCCTGTTGCTCCTATAATTACTGGTATAATTGAGAGTTTCCTACGATTCCAGTTTCTTTTTATGTCGTACATAAGACCTTCATATTTCGTAATCTTTCCCCTTTCATCTCTGTTTAATCCTGCATCATTAGGGACACTGACTTCAACTAGGGTTGCTACTTTCTTCCTTTTTGTCCTATATCACGATGTCAGGTTTAACAGCTCAGTTTTCTATATATGTAGTTGTAGGGATTGCATAGTCATAGTGGATGGTTCATTAGATTATTAATCAGGATTACATCCACAGTATCCATCATGGAGCAAAATATAACCTTCATATCGAAAGTCTGATAGAAATTTAAACGTTAGGAAAAAGGCATACGCTAAAATCATTATACAGCAAAATAAAATGTTATAATTCTATTTGTACACACATACGCACACACACATACACATACACACACAATACACACACATATATATATATATATATATATATATATATATATATATATATATATGTGTGTGTGTGTATATATATATTATATATGCGTTTGTATATTTGTGTATTCTCTGTGGATGATATCAAGTGGAAGTTTGACTTAACGTTGTCTGATTACGAAATCAAATTCTATTAATATATAAATATTAATAGATAGCTCGATTCGCATTACGCACAGATCAAAGTTTATGAGTACAGAATAAAAATCAAAGATATTAATTTATTTTGTCTTTACTTTAAGCCTAGACTTGTTGACGCTAGAATGTTATCACATTTGCCTGAAATCCTTTTAGAACAACACGGAAGTTCATTTTATATACAGCAATAACACAAACAAACAAAACGAACTGTATGATTTCTCACCTCAAGACAAGTAAAAGGTTTTAATCTCGTTGGATTTCTGAATAATAACACTCTACTATCACTAGTAAATCTCTGCAACTGTATTGATAAAAACAAATGCCTTTTATATAATAACTGTGTACGTAAGGATCTGTTAAACAGTGTGAATCGCTATTGAAATAATTTCTGTCATCATTTTCATCTCTCACCTTAGCACACATACGCACATGCAGGCACACTGACACATATTCCTATCAGATTCTACCACATAATTATATTTAATCAAATTAAAATACCAAACTCAGACATTTTTTTGTATCATAATTTCAATAAATCTATCAGTCATTTCTGTCGTGTGTATCCATCTCCAATAGGTTCCCATTCCAACTACTTTTTCTCACACTCTACAAATAAGAATCAGCAATCTCATTTGAACATTTAGTTTTTTCTACGGCCTCATCTTGACTAACATGTCTTGTTGTACGACTACATTTCCAGGACGATATTGTGTGCTGCCTTTTTTCTTACCAGACTTTAGACTGTAGATGGGGTCATGGATATTTTGGCAGGCCACAGACATGACGAAAACAACTCCTATGATTTAACGCTTGCTAAAGATAATATTTTCGTTACAAGTCAACGTGGGAAAATCATCGAAGCACCCCTCCCCACTTATAGAACAATTTAACCATGAATAAATGTCTATGCTAACATTGTTTACGGTTTTTTTTTCTTTCTGTTTTTCAGGTGAGTTCTTCTTTTTTTCTACTTCGCCATATTGTGAATCGTGGAGATCGGTTCGTATCAAACACTATTCATACGTCACGATTTCTTTCTTTGTTGTGTCGCTGTACTTCTTTAGTAAATGCACCATCAGATGTCGATGGACGTGTTTTATGTAAGTCTGTCACACTAAAGTTGAGTATTGCGCTTACGTTTTTCTCGGCAAATCTTAATGTAACGTAGCTTCACAAACTGTAAACTTCGCCGACTAGAACGCTGGCCATATTTCTGTAGTCGCAGTGGTGATGTGACATCCAAAGTGTCACTCTTCCCTTGTCTCTGTTATTGTATACGTCTACTTCTTTTTCTCAATAGCACCATCCGATATCCCCTCCCTCTTAGATACGGTCCAAAAAAGAGTCTCTAATCTGATAGATACCCTACTATCCACTACACTGCAGCCCTTGTCCCATGGCCGCAATGTTGTTTCCTTGTGCTTATTTTACAAGTACCTCAATGGAAGGTGCTCCTATGAACTTGCTGCTCTAGTACCACCTCGACGTAAATACACTAGACCAACCCGACAATCAGATAGATCCCATCCATTCACTGGAGAGGTTCCCAGATGCCGGATAGCCTCCTATTCTAATAGCTTCTTTCCTAGAGCTGTCGGTCTTTGGAACTCCCTCTCTGCTCCATGTTTCCCGGACTGAACAGACAGGCAGGAATGTAAAACTAATGTGAACACGCATCTCGTTGCACAGCTCCGAATTTAAGATTACCCCTCTAAAATGTCACCCTAATTCTCAGTAGCCCCTTACGTCTACAGTGGCAAGTTGCCTTGTTTGGGTGAAATAAAGAAAGTAAAAAAAAAAATTAACTTTCGTAACCGCTATTAATATAGAAACATAACAAATGTATTTTATACACCTCTTTGGGGGTTGATTCTGTCTTTAGGGCATACACGTATAAGTATAACGCACCGAACCCCTCCCCTGTGGGGGAAGGCAAGAGCTATCAAAAACTAACCATCCCTCTCTCTCTCTCTCTGCAGTTTCAATCGAAAGAGAATGCTCTTTCCTTCTCGTACGCCACGTAAAACTTTAATTTCCTGTTCCTATAACCTCATTGCCGGGACACGTCGCTTTACTTACATTCTAATTGGAAATTTCCACTCTACTTCATAACCTTTCGCAGAAAGGTACCATACAAGATCTACCATACTAGATTTACGCGTCTAAATATTATTACAATTATGTATAAAAAAATTAATAAATAAATAGAACATTTTTTTGTCTGGGAAAAAAAGATCGATATGTTGTGCTTTCCTCTTCACCTGAGATATTCTACTTTTTCTTTTCGACATTTTATCCGGCAGTAAAGAAAGCTGGTAGAGTTTTTCCGGACAATTGATATTAGATATTTGTTTCTTATACCTATTTAAAAAAAAAGTTGATGAAATAATCAAAATAATCTGAAAATTGATCATTAGTTTTATTTGGATTATCATATTATTTCGGACTACTATTCTCATATTGGTTGTTATGTTTACATCGTGTCGGTCGATTTCAGCCTTTTGTGACTTGGGACTCTTCTATTCGAACTTGGAAATCTTTATGACGAACTCGAAAACCCGCACATAATTTTGATGTGACCCCTTTATTAAATGTACAGTGTTGACTTTTCCTTATTCCGTCAGTCACGACAGAATAGAAGTGTTCGTTTTCTGTTAGATTTAGTTATAATCGCTAGCAGTAATGGCTGAACCTTAAAAAAGACCCACAGAAAACAATCAATGAGAGTTGATTGTTAACGAACGTTATTAACTATAAGGGCATATCTTCATGTACACAATTCGACTGTGAATTTTAAAACTATTAGATATACTATTGTCTAGATGTTATTTACCTCATCTCCCGAGGGTTAGACACAAGGTCAGGTGCGTATTTTTGTGAAAGTATTTATGTGGAACGAACTGGATTCGAACCAGTCACACCCAGGTCCTTAATCTGCGTCGTTAACCACTTAGCCACTGTGTCTACATGTTTAGGTTGTTTTAGTTGTTTTGTTTTACGGCATATCAACCCTTTTCAGGTTATTTAATGTCGAATGCAGTCATTTTGGTGAAAGTTTTTATGCTTCAAGTTCTTTATATGTTCAAATATTTATTGATGGTGTTTGGTTTGGTTGTTAAAGTATATTTGTTTTCTACTCTTTTTTGTTTCTTTCTCCTTTTAATATCTGTTTCTATTTAACCCATAGTTGGGACCCTAACAGGTACTACCACTCCGGGTCAGGGTGGACCTGAGAGCAATGGTAATTAAGAGGAGGCTCCACATTCCCCAAAGTCCGTAAGCCGGATCTCACCATCGGATGTAGTTTAAGGTCATATCCAGGACCGGGAGTAGGGTAGGAAAAATAAAATAAAAAAGGGGAGGGAGAAAGGGAGAGGGGCTGTTGTTTTTGTTTTTGGTTTTGTAGAACATAATTAAGTTTTACAAAAAAAAAAAAAAAAAAAAACGTCAATGTAGGTGAATTTCGTCTCAGGGAGCTACAGGGCAGCCTGATCTGGTATCACCAGTACATGTTTAGTATTACTGCGTATTTTTATAGAAGTAGTATAGAACCAGCCCATTTGGCATCACCGTTAGGGTGTTTAGTAATGAGCTGGGAGATCGGGGTTCAATCCTTGGTCGAGTGATACCAAAAAAGTGACAAATGGTGCCTGATGGCCCCTTGTTTAACTCTTTGCATGATAAGGTGATTGTCAAGGATAAGCGGATTAATCTTGTAAAATAAGTAGTGCCCCCTCCTACACATTAATGTCTAATGGGAAGGAAAGCTTCAGGTCATCCTCGACCATTTTATTTTCTTTTTTGCAATAGAATTTCTTTGATTTACCGTTACTCATATTGAAATGTTCTTACTTGAGAACAATCTATTCATAACGTATGTATAATTGGCAAAAGAATTGAGAACTATCAACCCCAGTGGATTAAATAAAGGTTTCAATTCGAAATTCCGTTTAGGTTTTATAATTCAACATGACAATTCTGAAATTCGACAAGAAGGTTCCTAAGACGCGAAACGATTCACTTGAAGAAGGCCGGAGGTTACATCAGCCGAATATTTGTTATATATCAATTAAGATGAGAATTGTTAAACGAGAAATCAATATGATGCAAATAACAAAACTAATTATTATTTTTTAACTAAACGGTCAAACTCTATATGTGTTGCGTCGATTTACAGACTCTATGATATTTGTTGCGTCGATTTACAGACTCTATGACATTTGTTGCGTCGATTAGCAGACTCTATGACATTTGTTGCGTCGATTAGCAGACTCTATGCCATTTTTTGCGTCGATTAGCAGACTCTATGACATTTGTTGCGTCGCTTGTCAGAATCAAACACCTAAATATATGCTTAAAACTAATCAAGATAATACACTATTTTGTAAACGAAATTCTACAAAAGAAATTGATAACTCTTCTATTACTAATAGAGAGTTGGTGTATGTCTGTCTGGAGCCAAAACTATACTATTACTCCTATTACTAATAGAGATTTGGTATCTGGCTGTCTGAAACTAGACTATTCCTTCTATTACTAATAGATATTTGGTATCTGTCTGTCTGAAGTCGAAACTAGACTATTACTTCTATTACTAATAGATATTTGGTATCTGTCTGTCTGAAGTCGACTCTCTAATGTGTGTGGCTTTAATGCTCAATTCAGGAAGGCATAATGTAATGTCATGATACAACCATCCCATATATTTCCTCCTCTATTTTTAGAGTGGGGCGTGATATATATATTATGTTGCTTTTAGACTGTCCTCCCAGTAATACACTTCCCGTTTTGGACAGTTTAATATATGTTTGTTGGTCATTATACTATCTTCCCGGGCATTATATCCTCCTTTGGGCTGACACTGTAGTATATGTTCCTTCGTCATGTATACAAGCAGAAGAGACGTATTTTTTGCTCAGAAGTTTAATGAAGTAATGTACTATATTTAGACATCATATTATTGTGAAAGTATTTGTGTGCGCAAAATATGATTAGATGGAATGAATTAGGAGTACAGAAAAGAGGTAAAGCACAGGGGAGCTGGCGTGATAACGTACGTTTCTTTGAGTAGATTAATCAATCAGCTTGTAGAGAGTTAAAACACGATAGATCGTGTTATGTGGTTTGGGAAGAAAGGGGTTGATGCTGATTGTCACAATCATCAACACTTTGTTTTGTACAAATTGATCGCAGAAGTGTTTAAATATTATTTCATATTTTTGTTATTGAAGAAAAACTTAAGTACAACATACCGACAGACAAAACCATTACAGATAAACAAGGACGCTTAAAGGAGAGGACACAATGTAGGGGCATAGTTTGTTTTGTATTGAAACATAAAAAAGAGAGAGTCATTGCTTTTCAGTACATCGATTTTTTTAGTGTGTCATTTTTGTTTACTTTTTTATTGTTTCTTTATTTGACAAATCAATTAAATAATTCTCTCTGCGAGTTTTTGGGCGGGAAAAGAAGCGTGGGGCGATGTTTGATTGGTTGCATGTGTTTCAATTGAGTGCAATGAAAGGATTTGAATAATCGAAATCGCTCTTGTTCGGTTGGGAGTCTCTACTTAAGGAAGATGGCAACATTTGACGATTATATTGAAATGAGTGTTTGCGATCTAATTGAAAATGAGGGAAGAAACTGATCGGCTTGTACTGGGAAAGAGCGGGCGAAAAGATGAGAAGAAAACACAATAAGACATGAGAAGGTAAGGGATGGTGTGTAAAGAAAGTGAAGGTAAGTTGTAAATAAAACGGTAAGAAAGAACAAGGATTTGGTAGGTACGTCCATTCAATCTGCTCTTTTTAGCGACGAGAATGCCGTTGCGAACGTAGGCGTGACAACACAACGAACACGCTATGAAAAACTAAGTCGTGATAGACGCACAACTTCTTCTCGTAAAAGAAAGAGATGCGTCAATCCAATCTGCGCGTTTTTCGATGAAAATTATATTTCAAACTAAAACGTGACAGACCAATCCATTGACCGTTGAAAACAAGACGGTGTTACATATTAAAAAAAGGAAGGGATAAAACATATAACTGAACTCAAACATGGTGTATATATGTGTTTTCTGTCTGTATGTATGTCTGTCTGTCTGTATGTATGTATGTCTGTCTGTCTGTGATTCCCTTGCATATTGCAGGACAAAACATCCTATATGAGCCTTTTCGAAACATGCATAAAATCTAGCCTATTTTAACTTCTGAAAATATATTGAAACTTTCTTCATGCCATTACATACTTAAAATGTATTCGTCCGGCAGGGGACACATATATATATATATATATATATATGTGTGTGTGTGTGTGTGTGTGGGTGTGTGTATACAGACTTTCTGATACATTATTGAAATATGTTTTGGTCTAATTTTGGTGTGTTGCAAAATTTATAAATAATTCTTATCAATAATTAGCAATTATTCTTTTCCTTTTAAAAATGAGAGTAATAATTTGAAAATCCATGGATTAAAGGTGACTGCAAAGTGTGTACTTTTACTATTTTAATTATTTCATTATTCACTATATACATATATATATATATATATATATATATATATATATATATTTGTGTGTATATATATATATATATATATATATATATATATATATATATATATATACATTGGTTATTATTATAGACTGGAAGATGAGTGTATATATCCATATGTATACATGTTCAAAAGCGCATGTTAGTAAGCTATCGATCTCGGCGACGCGTTGTCTGTAAGGTAACAACAGCATTATCGATCCAATTGAGCTCACCTGTCTGCCTGTATTTACATCGCTGCATTGGTTTTTATTTCATTTTGAAAGGTTTTTATTCACCGATCTCCCTTTCTCTCTCTCTCTTTCTCTCAACTAACTCATCCCAACCCCGGCGCACCTTACTCTCCCCCAAAGCCGCTCGCAATCTACTTACTCTCCCATTCATTAGTGCATCTTTTAATTTTTTTCATTTGCGTGTTTTCGTTGGTGTTACTTCAATTTTTTTATAGATTTTATTTTCTCTCTCGAGTCTTCTTTTTGTTTTCCTTCTCTTGTGTCCGTTTACCTATGACTAACACTGTATTGACAGAAAACATATATATGCACAATTAGAAACTGCTTAAATAACGCTGTGGTTTCGATGTTTCACTTTTTTGTTTTGTTATTCCATTCATGTGTTGCATGCATTTTCTATAGAGATTACATGTCTGATGGGCTGACGTCATTTCTGTAACTAATTTTCTAATCAAATAATAATAATAATAATAATAATAATAATAATAATAATAATAATAATAATAATAATAATAATAATAATAATAATAATAATAATAATAATAAAATACAAGTGGTACCTGTGGAAATTCCACAGTTGTATCTTACATCTAATGTATATTGCTACTGTGCTTAAAACTATTTCGATTGTATAGATATACGAAACGAACGCAGACCCTACGAAAGTGTTTACCGATTTGGTTCAAACTGAAATATACTTATCAAAGTATCCCACTTAATGGATTTGCAGAATATATCTGATTATGAATGTCTACTTTTAAAACTCTTGAATGAGTCTTTGACATATTTCCATTCTATCAACATACGGCGCGAATACAAACCTACGATATTGTTGTAATATAAGTACTTTGTTACATTGGGACCTGTGCTAAAAGTCCCTCGGCGTCGGTGCTTTTCGGCGGTTTACGGTAAACGCCGGAAAGTCCCGAAACGAGACGAATAAGCAGACGACATTAAAACTGAATAAAACGCTGAACTTACAAACTGGTTGAAACGCGATGACAACATGAATTTTTACATGGTATCCCTGACTGTTGAAACTCGTTTGCTCGTTTGCATACGTCAAAGAAAACGAAGAAGGGATAGAAGGAGTGAAAGGAAGCATTTCAACCGGGTACTGTTCAGCTAACCCTAATTTCTAACCCTGCACTAACCTTAATTCCTAACTCTTTATTAACCTTAATTACTAACTCTGCATTAACCCTAATTACTAACTCTGTGCTAACCTTAATTCCTAACCATATTTCCTTACCCTGCCCTAACCCTAATTCCTAACTCTTCATTAACCCTTATTACAAACTCTGAATTAACCCTAATTACTAACTCTGCATTAACCTTAATTCCTGACCATATTTCCTTACCCTGCCCTAACCCTAATTCCTAACTCTTCATTAACCCTTATTACTAACTCTGCATTAACCCTAATTACTAACTCTGCATTAACCTTAATTCCTAACCATATTTCCTTACCCTGCCCTAACCTTAATTCCTAACCCTGAACCCTAACGAAATAAACAAAAATAATCAGTAAAATAAAATTTGACAAAAAAATAATAATTTTCGCAAAAAATGTAAAAAAAAATTACTTGATTAACTGTTCACTGTTAATATCACTGTTATTTCTGCGTTAAAAAATATTTATTTCGTAAAAATGTTTAATAAGAAGAAAAAGTAAAAAAAGATTATACATTTTTAATTCAAACACTTATTTTAAACTTCGTTAACAAATAATAATTTCGAAAACATTTTGCTTGTTTTGTCACGCTTGTAAATCCAGCCTCGTGTGCGTTTTGTTTTAACGAAGGGCAACGGATTTTTCATTCGACACTGTCCGGCGTTTAACGTAAACATCCGGAAAGCACCGATACGGAGGGACTTTTAGCGCGGATCCAATTGTAAAAATACACCGTAACATATTTCGATATGACAAATCACAAAGGTCAAGGAAGTGCTTCTAGTGCGCGTTCCACGTTCGACAGAACAGCGACATCAGATAACGTTTTCTTTCATCGATCGGGCGATCCCATCATTTTAAAAAAGGATATGGTGGGTGATAACGTACGTACAAATATGATCCTGCCTAAGTGTATTATTATATAGATGATGACGATGATGATGATGATGATGATGATGATGATGATGATGATGATGATGATGATGATGATGATGATGATGATGATGATGATGATGATGATGATGATGACGACGAACCTCCTCCTCCTTCACCTTCGCTTCGAATGCGGAAATCAACCCGCATAAGCTACGAACGGTAACCGGTCCTATGGCTGTCACAATAGGAAGAACACAAAGCAACGGGAAGAACACCACCACATGGACCCAAGGAACAGAAACTACAAGAGATTTCAGAAAGTGCTTTCCTAAATAAAAGTGATGGCATCAGCCTCGGCTGACACCACACAAAACAGTCGTAAAGGGTCAGGAAAGATGGGAAGACCGAGGAGGAATAGCACTAACCAGACTTCGACTGGGAGAGTGCGTAGAGTACTGGGACCTTGGTGAGGCTTATTGTCACCCAAATCCCAGAAAGGACTAATAATCATTACCAGCGATAAATCAATGGTAAGCGGCTGTTGCGATACCGAAAAGTCATTTGCAATGGTTAGCGAAAAAAGAAGGAGAGTACTGGACATCTGGGGAGACTTGTTGTTACTCAGACTCCATGAAACACCACCGGTTATCATCAGTGAGTAATCACCGACGATAAAATCTGTGACAACTCCTAGTGAGTACACAGAAAGCTTTTTCTAGCCGAATTCAGTCGACATTTTGGGGTGGAGATCTGTTGTAAGTAATAGGCGATTATGAAAAGCTCTTTGTAAATAAACTAATGTAGCATTCTCTAGCAGTTGGCCCTTTTTATATACACGCAGGAGTTGTCGCTTATTAAAAGATACGTTATATGCTAATCAAGATGGTGGGAGACATAGCAATAACTGTTGAAAATGTGGGGGCAAAAGTAATTGTACCACCATCTTGATGAGCCCATAGCTCCTCTTGTCATAAGCGACCGTTCTCAGCTTACATCAACCAAGCTCACTCCCCCTCCATAATGTTCTTATACCTCCAACCGCCACCATTTCACCCACACTTTCTACTGTTGACTCAATTTCCCACTGCCACCATCTATTTGTAGCTCATAATTCATGCTTTTTATGAGTGGCCATTTAATATCCACTTTTCCTAGTACAATTGTTTCAAACATTTTGTATTTGCGGGTTATTTTTTTCAGACAATCATCCTGAGAAAGTTTTGAAATTAAGACGAAACGTTGATGAATACATAAATAATACTTCTTGGTTTTCCTGTTTTCATTTTCCATTACGTCGGAATAGTAGTTCTATTCGTTATCATATATATATATATATATATATATATATATATATATATATATATATATATATATATATATATATATATAAATATATATCAGTCAGTTTTCGATTGTCTAGGCAAGCAAGTACTCAAAACTAAAATCGAAACCCGACTGTTTTTCTAGTTGGCGAACGTCTTATCTAGTACAATATCCTATAAACTTTAGTAGTCTGAATGAAATTGAAATGCGTATATTAATCATTTTCAGTAGCCAATAATTCTTATTTTCTATCAATGCATTATCCTTAATCTCTAAAGGCGAACTATTATGTCAGAGCGCTTAACCAACCAAATTTGGGCATATTTAGTCATTCACAGACAAACTAATTCCTTGGCCATGTGGCTAGAAGCAACACGTTGTATCCGTTCTGCTTCTACACTTCCCCGTTTTTGTCCTCGATCAGTGAAGAAGAAATCCTTCTAGACTGAGCCAATTCTTATTTTTGTCCCTATCCAGACTGCTGATTTTTGAAGAAATAACTTTCTGAACTTTAAAATCTAAGCTCGTGACTAACTCGCGGGGGAGGAGGTAAATAGCGATAGACTGTTTCCCTATATCACATCTCTTCGGTGTAGCTAGACAAGAAAGCACTCCAAGTTCAGATCGAAATCCGACTGTTTTGCAAGGATCCACAGCACAATAGATACACATGCTAAATGATAATAAGTTCTAAGTTACTTATTCTGGATATTCAATGTTCAAGGCGATAATCACAGAATACAATTACAAATTACTTATGACTTTTACCCGTCCATGGCTGACGGAACGAGAACAAGTCCCCACGTGGATTAAACAAAAGGGTTCAGTTCGTAATTTCGTACAGGTTTCCGAGTTCGAAATCAACATTCCCGCGTTTTACAAAACGCAGCTGAAAAAGGTTCGGAAGTTACATCAGCTGAAACGTTGTGAGAATGACACCAAAAATGAGAACAGTAGTCATGATAATCGAAATAATACGAAAGCCGACGGTTTGACAACAAGCTGACGTTTTTATCTATTGTTTGGTTGTTTTGTTTCACGGCATATCAACCCTTTTAGAGTTATTTAATGCCACATTTGGTAATTTTGGTAAAGGTGTTTATGCTTCAAGTTCTTTATATCTTCAAATATTTGTTTATGGTGTTTAGTTTAGTAAAAAAGATTTGCTGCTTTTTTAATGTTTTGGGCTTTGCAAAACATGATTGAGTTTTTGAAAGAGAAAATAGAAAAAAGAAAATCAATGTTTGGTGCATTTTTGGTCAGGAAGCTAGTATTTTGAGACAGCCTGATCTGGAACTGCATTGCACTATCGATTTCGCGTAGGTTCACATATTCTCACACCACTGCATTTCTGTGAATCCTGCTCATTATTATGATTCTATCTCATAAACTGACGGATGCCTTCTGTTCAGTAAGATTTAGTTCACACTCAATGATTCCATAGCGAAACAATATTTCGAGATGTACATCTTATCTCGCGAGGCGCACGCTCGCGTAATAACGATTTATTGCCCGTCGTTCGGTGCGAACAACGCATTTATGCGCCACTTCTCTTCATTTCTCGAAGATGCACACGGAAGATTAATTAATTGCGTTATTAATCAAATGCACAATTCTAATCCTTCACCGATTCCGTGACCTAGATTTCTTGAATACACTTAGTTGACCCCGGCCACCGGATGTAGAATTGTCACTATCGATATGTAGTATTTGGATTATTACGACTACTGTTCTAATCTTTGATGTTATTCTCACAACGTTTCGGCCGATGTAATCTTCGGCATTCTTCAGGTGCGCCTTATCGAACTCGGGAATCTTTGTTTTGAGCACGGGAATCTGTACGGAATTTCGAAATTAATTCTTTATTTAATCCACGTGGGTAGATAGTTCTCGTTTTGTCAGCCAAGACCGGATGAAGTCTTAAGTAGAGTAGAAAGTGACTAACTTTGGTTGACTTTCGGCAGCCTCGTAACTCTCGCTTCCCTTATTTTTTGTCCTTTACTCCTCAGATGTCATGAGCGAAATTTCGTTCGGAATCTATCGATTTAAAACTTATCGTTAGCAAGTTTTTTACTTTGAAGCGGCATTTTTAAGCTCTTTACATCAAGTGGCTTTATGCCTTGTCTAGTGCTTAAATGGCCATCGACCCGGGCTATTTTTTAGATAAGATTTTCAAGTTGAATTAAATTTTTAATTTCGAGTTTTACAGTTTCGTTTGTTTATTAAATTGTTAGCTGAATGTACAAAATAGTTAATTCACCACTCATCTCCCCATGTTAAAAATGGGTTTCTAAATTATAACGTTATCATTTCAGTCCGGGTCGTTCTCTATATAAGTACCAAACAATTATATTCTTAACATCGCATGTACCGTTTAGTGAATATTCTACCACCTGAAGACTCACTTTAACGTTATTATTACTTAGAACTGTATTTGTTTCGCCACACGTTCGGCACAAAAATACCCAAATTAAACAAGACGCCCCTGAAAATGGTCGGGGTGTGTCAACAGACAGAATGTTTTGAGAATAGCATCCAAGATGAGAGTCGTAGTCTGAATAATGAACATGATACAAAATATTAATATCCATCTAAAAAATGCCAAAACGCAGAATAAGACAAAATAAACTTTTAGATCATATAATCCTGGTGGTTGTTACCAAAATATAACCTCAGTCTTAGCAGGAATTCATGAGTAGTATTCCTCATGATCAAACATTAGATCCATTGCTTCGCGTAAATTCGGTTATCTCTATCTCTCTATCGCTTGAAACATTTTCTCACACCTGAGGCTATTCTCTATCTCTACAAATCCACAATCAGACCATGTATGGAGCACTGTTGTCACATTTGGGCAGGTGAATCTCCGTCCCATTTGAAGGTTCTTTATAAGCTGCAGAAACGTATCTATAATTTGATTGGCTCCACAACCTTCTTCTTCTCTTGACACTTATTCTGCACTTTATCGCTCACAAATGTGATTCTGTTGGTCTCAGTCTTTTCTATAAATACTATTATGGCTTAAGTTTTCAGCTCAAAAGAGAAACGTCTCCTTTCTTTCAAAAATCACGCAGTTTCGCCAACTGCCGTTTATAAATAGGTTACATTTTAACCTCCCATCCGTCAATCACTTCTTCGTTAAACTACCAGCTTTTGTTATTCAACAAAAAGTCAATTTCATGTATCAATAATCGATTAAAATGTCTGACTTGTTACTGGTCGAAACTCGGAAGTTATTCTGAAGTTTTTGATCCGTCGATTAAAAAGTATTTCTTTTATTTTTCTCATTTTCAGACTTTTAACAGTGTTTATAGGGCATTTGTAAGATAACTATTTCCAGTTTATGAGTTTAATTTGTTCGTATTCAATAAAGTAAAATGTCCGCACCCATTATTATAAATTCATTCATTTAGAATTTCCGACGTCGTCAGACTTCCTTCTTTAAATATTCGTTTTCTTTTCAATACATATTCGAGTATTAAAAAATAATGAAAAACAAAAATTATTTATTAAAGGCGAAGTACACAGACACAGGCACAGGAGATGCGTCTCATCTAGAGTTTATCTTTTTGGGGAAACTAGTAACACACCACATAAAAAATAACTCTGTCCTAGTGTGGAGGCAAGTAAATAGGAACACACGAGATCTGTTCGTATAGTTTAATTACTACAGAGTTTTAAACATAAAATGTTCAACTATACTGTGTTTTTTTTCTTATATAATACATAAAAGAAAAAAGAATATCTGGCGGCAAAAAAAAAACAACAAAACAGACCGGATTAGAAAAACTGAAAGAGGGCGATGGGATACACAAACGTTAAGAGAGAGAAAGTGTAAACTAAGAGAGAATGAAGGTGGGAGGAGTGACCAATACAGATAAAGATACTCTGGCAGGCTAATCAGATTTATAGAGAAGGTCGCAGTTATGCAACGATGACGATGAGAATGAGGATATTCAAAGTTCTGAGGGAAACAGAGGAGGAGTAATAGGATGAGTAAGCGCAGGAGGTGGAGGAGAAGGAGGAGGAGGAAAGTGATGTGGAGAGAGATTAACTTTGAGGCTTAAGTTCCGCTGAAGTAGATTGTGTTCTGCCACCACCACCTCCACCCCCTCCCCCCGAAGTAAATCAGTCATTTTTTTTTTGTTTTCATACAAATTCTGCTCCCGATGACTTGGAGGGGATTAGCAGCACGATTGGTACGCTTAGTTATCGGGCTGGGGGTGAAGATTTAGTAAGTGAGAGATACAAATGCAAGAGAGAGAGAGAGAGAGAGAGAGAGAGAGAGAGGAGAAAATAGAGAAAGGAGAAGAGAGAAGCAAAAAATAGACAAAAAAGAAAAAAAGAAAGAGAGAAAAGATGGAGGAAATGTAGGGAGTAAGTAGCAATAAAATAGAAAGAAAAAAAACACCACTTTTGTTCGGCCTGACGTGGATTCTACCTTGGAAAAAGGTATGACTCAAACATGTCTGCGTATGTGTAGCAAAAATGTTCGTATATATACACACATATTATCTCTTTCTCCTCTCTCTCTCTATCTATATATCTATCTATATACATATATATATATATATATATATATATATATATACATATATATATATATATATATATATATATAAGTTATGAGGTTGAAAAAGACTATATATACATTCGGATTGTACACATTAAAAGTTATTTCGACCTTAACTAGGTCTCCTCGGATGTGCTTCCAAACACAATTCAAAATTTGTGTTTGGAAGCACATCCGGGGAGACCTAGTTAAGGTCGAAATAACTTTTAATGTGTACAATCCGAATGTATATATATATGTATATCTAGTCTTTTTCAACCTCATAACTTATTCATGCATATATAAAGTTTGGGGATACTATATCCCTTCATCTCACCATGTTATCAACAAGCCAGTGAATCAGCGAGTCATTAAACCTAGACTTATTTAAAGGCAGCCGTCGTCAAAGAGTTCGACTACTGTAAGGAACATATATATATATATATATATATATATATATATATATATATATATATATATATATATATATATATATATTATAGCCTCTGTTAACTCTTGAGAGACAATAAATGCCCTCTGTTGGTGTGGCTGAGCCTGTAATTGAGAAGCTAGAGTTGCGAAATTCTAAACACACATCTATTGAATCGGTACTGCTTGATGACAATGAAAAGGAGAAGTCCATGAAGACTGAACACAATGCCGAGATAAGCCGATAACACATATAACACCTGCCATTCCCAAATGGTTATTCAATTTAGTACTGACCAGGCTCAAGTTGGTATATATATATATATATATATATATATATATATATATATATAGAGAGAGAGAGAGAGAGAGAGAGAGAGATATTTTAACCTGAAGATTCCCCCCGGGGATGAAACGCGATTTATATGTATATATATATATATATATATATATATATATATATATATATATATATATATATATATATATATATGCATACTTCTCTCACTCAAGAGTGTGCCATTATTCTTTCTGACTCACCGCATATTAATAACTACAGATTCTTCTCTATCTCATTCTCTATCACTATCTCTTACTCTCTCTCTCTTACTCTCTCTATCTCTCTCTCTATATATATATATATAGAGAGAGAGAGAGTGAGAGAGAAAGAGTGAGAGAGAGAGAGAAAGAGTGAGAAAGAGAGAGAGAGGGGAAAAGCTAGTGAGAGAAGTGTTTAAATAGTGTATATGCCTTTTCCTCAATTTACACTATCCTGAACATAATTAGATAGATAGATTTATTTATAGATAGAGAAAAGGGGGTACATAGATGGATAGAGATGGAGAGATATATTGAGAGAGAGGGAAAGTCAATTCATACCAGAGAGAGAGAGAGAGAGAGAGTTCGGAATGGATATGCTTGTTAATTAAAATCTTTACAAACATAGATACAGAAAGAGAGAGAAATCCACTCTCTTCAATTTAAATATTTATTTTCAGATAGATAGAAAGTTCCCTCTCGACGTAAATTCACTAATCCAACCGGACAATCGTCCACATCTCAGCTATTCACTGCGGAAGTACCCAGATGCCGAAGAGTCTTCTGCTCCAATAGCTTCTTTCCGCGTGCGGCCATCCTCTAGGCCTCCCTCCGTGCTCCTTGTTTACCTTGACTGTACTAACATGCAAAAATTTAACACTAATGTAAACAGACATCTCGCTGCACAACTTAGAATTACCCACAAAACGTCCACCCTATCTCTCAGTAGCCCCTTACGTCTACAGTGGCGGCCTAACCTGTTTGGTGTGAACTATGTTAAAAAAGATAGATAGATAGATAGATAGATAGATATACAGAAACACAGTAGATAAAGGAGAGAATTAGGCGACATATATATATATATATATATATATATATATATATATATATATATATATATATATATATATTGAGAGAGAGAGAGATAGATGGGGGGGATAAAGATAAAGAGAATTGGGGATAAGTGCATCTGAGAGGGCGGTGGAGATTCTAATTCATATTACCACAGATAGATTGATATATATATATATATATATGTATATATATGCATATATAGGTAGATAGATAGATAGATATATAGATAGATATATTGATAGATAGATAAATAGATAGATAGATATGCATATATATATATATAGATAGATAGATCGATATATCGATAGATAGATAGATAGACTGATAGATATAGAGATAGATAGATAGATATGCATAGATAGATAGATAGATTGATATGTATATGCATAGATAGATAGATAGATAGATAGATATGCATATATATATATAGATAGATAGATGGATAGATCGAAATACCTGTATATATAGAGATAGATAGATAGATAGATAGATAGATAGATAGATAGATAGATAGATAGATAGATAGATAGATAGATGGATATCCATAGATAGACAGGTAGATAGATAGAGGAGAGGAAATAATGGTGCATACACACAAAGATACATACATACATACATATATAGAAAGAATGATAGAGGTGGCAAGAAAGAGAGAGGGGGTTGTAGTAGTCAGAGTATTTAGTCTCTCCTCAATTTAAATCTTCACCTTACTTATAACAGCCTAATAACAATGGAGAGACTTCAAACGATTCCGAACAAGGGAACGAAGCAGGTCGAAATTAAAGCAAGTAAAATGATACACTGAAACGCCTAAATAATAATGAAAAAAAAAAATAATAATAAAAAAATGTGATGAATCCATCGCTCATAAAAGTTGCATAAAAAACTAGACTCGTGGAAAACGAAAAAAAAAATCGAAATCCTGAATCAGACAAAAGAAAATATGGCCGTCCTGTCTGAACTTGTTTTCACAATCTAATCTCCTTCTCGTCTTCTATTTGTACGTCTTAATTTCTTTCCCTTAGCCCATCCCTCGCTTTCTCTCCTGCTCTCTCGTTCCATGTATCTCTAAACTACATTGCTCTATCCCGATTTTGTATAGGATTGTTCGTTTACCTGTTTAGTCTCTCGTCATCTCTCGCGTTTTCTCGCGTTATCTCGCGTCATCTCGTCATCTCTCGTTTATTGTGTCCCATTTCTTTTACCGTTTCAGCCATCTTACACTCTATCCCAATTTCGTCGAAAAAACTTCTTTATTTTATTTTTCCTCTTTTCTTTATTTCGTTTGTTTCTTTTAAAGCTATTCTTTCTTGTTAGTAGAATGGTGGCTTCACTGGAGCTTTTGACAATCATGGCGAGAAGTGTGGGGTTAGGGTGAGGGTTAGGGTTTGGAGAAAAGTTGTGCTATCAATCAGGGAACGGCTTCGATCTATATGAAAAAAGAATCGATCCAATTTGCCAAGCGTAACTAAAATAATGTTTAAAAAAATCGATTTAAACACCTTCTTCTGGCCTCATCTTCGATTTTATTTTTTTTTAATATCTGTTCTCCTTCAATTTTATTATTTTATTCCTGTTTATTAAATTCCTTCATTGGAGATGCGATATTTGACGTACATTTTATTTTTCTGTCTTTTGCACTTTGTACGTCTAGTATGCTGAAGGGCGGACGGGGGCGAGTATTTATGATCACGCGTTGCTGTGACGTCATGTGACGATATCTGATACGGTCTCGGTCTAACACTCCTTCCGGCTTGATTTGAAATTGGGCAGACGCGTTTCATTTAAAGAAACAGAAAACACACGGTTTCAGCAGTTGAGAATTAGGGTATATTGAAATTGAAATCTAATACCATGGTTCATGCGATGTTTTCTCTAAATTCAGAAAAAAAGCATATGAAATAAGATTTTGAATAATATAACGTATTTGTGTGAGCATTACAGCCCAGCCTGACCTGGTCACGTTAGCATGAACTAAACATGGCGAAGAAGACAAGACACAATTGCAATCTAGTCACAGATAAACGTATACTCATACACATATATATGGACTCCGGTTTGAAAGTCTTGAATATGTATACTTATTTTAAAAGTATGTTGGTAGGCTAAAGGAATCATTTGTTTTAATAGTAATTCGCGACGAGATAAACACGCATACGTTCGTTTTCTTTTAGATAGATATAATATAATTAGATCCTTTCTAACCAAAAGAAAGATCCAGGTTGTCCTCGATAGCCGTTCATCTAACCAACATGACATAAATACTGGTGTATCTAGGGATCTATTATTGCACCTTTATTGTTCCTAATCTTCATAAACGATCTCCCTGACGACATAGAGTTTGAGATTGGTTTATTTGCTGACGACACCACGCTTTACTCTCGTCATGTGAACAAAACAGACGCGATCATATGCGAGGTAATAGCTGACTCCTTAGAAAATGACTTCCAGGCTGTAGTGGATCGGGGTCATAAATGGTTGGTAACTTTTAATATCGTAAAGTCAAAGTTCCTTTCCTTCAATAACTACAATAAACCTCTCCAACCATCGATTTACATGGCACATAACACCCTACCTGAGAGTTCAACATTCAAACTCCTCGGCCTAACCTTCACAGGTAACATGAATTGGAACAAATACATTGAAGACATTGCCAAGGCTGCAGCAAAGAAGGTGGCCTCCCTCTACCGTGTTAGTAAACTTCTCAAACCTGACATCATCATGGATCTCTACAAAGCCACCAACCCCCTCATGCATGGTGTATTGTTGCCACATTTGGGTTGGTGCATCATCTACTAGTCTCTCCCTCCTTGACAAGCTCCAAAAAAGGGTCGCCAACCTAATAAATCCTTCACTGTCAACAAAGCTCCAGTCCCTTTTCCAATCGCCGCAATGTAGCATCCTTGTGCTTGTTTTACAAATACTTCAATGGATTATGCTCCGAGGAACTGGCTACTCTGGTGCCCCCTCGACGTAAATTCACTAGACCAACTCGACAATCAACTAAATCCCATCCATTGACTGCGGAGGTTCCCAGATGCCGGAGAGCTTTCTACTCCAATAGCTTCTTTCCTCGTGCTACTGGCCTCTGAAACTCCCTCCCTGCCCCCTGTTTCCCCGACGGTACTGACATGCGGGAATTTAAAACTAATGTAAAAAGACATCTCGCTGTGCAGCTCCCAATTTAGGTTGCCCGCCCCCCCAAAAAAAACAACCTTCTCCCTTTTTTCTCAGTTGCCACTTACATCTACAGTGGCGTCCTGCCTTGTTTGGTGTGAACTATGTTAAAACAAAAAAATAACGGTTTTCGCTTCAATTGGGCACAGTAACTTCACGTATATATTAGCGTTTTGGTTAAAAGCAAAGGGTAGTATCTGTTCTAATACTACACTTCATCTGTTCTGAACTCACTTAAGGAAGAGTACATCTTTCTAGACTGAGATAATTCTTCTATTTTGTTGCAATCCTTTTGTAAAGAGCTGCATATTCACCAAATAAAAGAAACGACTTAGTGTCAAACTCTTCCCTTGTAGCAAGTAACTAGGAACTTCTCGTGAACTGACTTGCCCGTTACGACAAAGAATAAACGCTGAACAAAGTTGAACATTCCTAATTTTACACAAGTGAGAAATAAGGGTTTTTTCTTATAACCATTCTCTACGTATGCTGTTTGTCGGAGGGAAGACGTGGATGATCAGACGCGACATTTAAATTAATATATACTTTATTTTAGCAAGATTTGAATCATGGGTAAGCGGAGCGATCATGTTGGTTTTGAAAATGTCAGATCATGTTAAGTCCCGCTAAAAGTGGTGTACCTGTGTTGAACAGGCCGTTATCATTTGCTTATTTTCGTCGTCCGGACTCTGACCTTGATTTCAACACTGGCCTTAGTGTCAATTGTCTCGTTTCGGTCAATGCTGTAACAAAAAGATGCTCCCTCTAAATAAAACCACAGCTCCAATCTAAAACAATTAACGATGTTTTAAGAAGTTATAAAAATACTTGCCTTCATCTACCGAACGACATGCTTGCAAAAATTGATAAATATATTTCCCGACCGAATACAAAGAGTCTCTGGTGAACTAAGACGCGATCCGAATGACTGCCAAAAAAAGCAAATGGCTTGAATTACTACCATCTTTCTTTCTCTAGTTCGTTGGTACGCTTTCCTTTTCACTCACCAAAACTAAGTTAGTTCTTAAGAGGGACCTGTTAACTGAGGATTTCCAACCAATCAAAACACGGTTCACAGTCAAAAACTCACAAACCGATGCCAAAGTAATAAGCCGATGCAAATTCATTTAACCTTATAAGAGACGGGAAATAAAGATAATTCGCAGAGTTCTCAACAGATTCGACAAGCTCGCCTCAAAGAACCAAAGAACGTCTACTCTCCGCCGTGCCTTTGACCGAGGGGGATCAAGAAGAAAAGAACGCTTCAAAACGTACGTACACGCTTTCCTTGCCTCGCGCGCACCTACTCACACACTGAAGAGAAGTCAGGCGAACAGAAGCGAACCGCTATGATTCACACACACAGTAACAGAAAAAGGTAAACCTACCCACATTACCGCTTACACGCACTACCACATAGAGACATACTCCAAAAGCCTTATCTGTCTCTGAGACCTACAGATCCCACACTGCCCGTTTTGCTGAAAAAATAGATATTGGTCTCATTTGTTGTAGACAACACAGCTACCTACTTGAATACTATGGGCAATTATATGACTGGACATACAAACTTATTGACCGGAGATCACCATCTAGGATGATCATAACTTTTGGAACGTCTCAAGTAGATCACAATCACTGCATGGAATCTTGTATCCAAAAAAAACATCATTATTTCAAAGAGCCAGCCGATTTCTTAGGTAATCGCTCTTCTTTGAGCTAACAATTTCTCTCATTGCAGACTTTTTAAATTCACTAACCTCAGCCGTGTACCCTCTAAATGTTTATACAGTTCTCACCCTGACAGTTTTATTTTTGATAAGTGTGAATTGTTTGTCATTTAGTTTACAGGGCTTCTCACTATAAGGATCCGTCCAACACTAGTACAAAAAAACGCAGAGAAACAGATGTGAAAAAGTTTATTAAAATGCAGAAAAAGGATTACCAGATTAAGATTTGCATAATTTTTATGAATCTTTTGACATGTTGACAGATGTGAATTGAACTTAGTGAAGAAACATCTATTGAACGGCCATAAAGAGAGAACACAAAGAAATGGGATTTGGAGAGAAAGCGAATAAGGAAGAAAGGAGAATAGAGAGAGAATGAAACGAGGGGAGAGAAAGACAGTGACATAGCGACAGGCAGAGGGGTATAGAGAAATAAATACTCTAAGAGAGAGTGAGAGACAGTGATAAAGAGAGAGAGACAATGATAGAGAGAGAGAGAGATAGAGAGAGAGGAGGGGAGAGGTTTTGAAGTAGATGCAGATATAGTTATATATTTCTTATGTTTTAAGAGATAAAAACGTGACAAAGCGAACAAAATAAAAAAACCTAGAATTGTTTTGCCAACCTTCTCATTTGCTATTTAAAATACACTTTTTAAACTTTAGTAACTGCCATTTTCCAGCTGTGTTTAATGGTTACTATTCTATATCTTTGTATGTCAGTTAATTAAGAACTGATATTCCCGCCCAAAAAATAAAGTGTGACAACAACGAAACAACGGCTGATATTGTTAAGACAAGTCCATTCAATTTGTGCATTTAACGATTCCAAAGCTATTTAAAAATTTAGTGTGACAGACCAACAAAAATGTTATTTCGAACCTAAGCGAGACAGACCAACAACATATATTACAATGTTAAGCGTGACAGATAAACATTTTCAAACATCAGCGTAACAGACTAACGAAAATGTAAATTAAAATTTAATCGTGACAGACCAATTAAAACGTTATTTAAAAAAAATCAGCGTGACAGACGAACAATATATTACAATGTTAAACGTGACGGACCAACGAAAATATTATTTCAAGTTAAAGCGTGACTGACCAGCGGAAATGTTGTTTGAAATTTAATCGTGACAGACCAACGAAAACATCAGCGTGACCGAGCAATAAAATGCTTTTTCAAAGTTAAGTGTGGTAGACTAGCGACTATCTTATTTCAAACATCAGTGTGACAGAGCAACAAAAATGCTACTTCAAATTTCAGCGTGACAGACCAACGGAATTATTATTCTAAACTTAGGCGTGAGAGACTAACGGAAATGCTATTTCAAAATAAATTTTGAAAGAGTAATAAAAATGATACTAATAACCAAAGCTTGAAGAAATGAAAAAAATGCTATTATAGACTTATAATATCGATGAAGAGAGCCTCTTTATTAAAAAATAAATACACAATCTATCATATAAAAAGCGAATGTCTGTGTATATGTAGTTATGATTAGCTAAAAGTCGAAAACTACAAAACAACCACCCACAAAGTTGGTATATTCTTGATCGGCATCGTCCTGGTTGAAGAATATCTAAAATTAAAAAAAGATATATTCATTCTTGGGGATCAACTGGGCCAGTTTTCGTCGGGGTGGGTTGGTCAGTCATTTCCAACGTTATCTATTTGTTTAACGTAGTTCACTCGAAACAAGGGAGGCCGCCACTGTAGACGTAAGGGGCTACTGAAAATTAGAGTGTAAGTTTTGAGTTTCATCCTAAGTTGGGAGCTTTGTAACGAGATGTCTGTTTACATTAGTTTTAAACCTCTGCATGTCGGTACAGTCGGGGAAACAGGGAGTTCCAGAGGCCGACAGCACGAGTCAAGAAGCAATTGCAGTAGAAAGCTCTCCGGCATCTGGGGACCTCCACAGTGAATGGATGGGATTTAGGTAATTGTCGAGTTAATCTAGTATGTTAACGTCGAGGGGGCAGCAGAGCAGCCAGTTAATGTCAGAGAAGTGAATTATTATTATTTTCAATAGAGAGTAATAGGCAGGACGGAGTTGATAGAGGGGTGGGGAGAAGGATGTATAAAACGAAGAAAGGAGAACAGAGAAAATAAGAGGAACGGATTAAGAGAGTGAGAGAGAGAGAGAAAGAGAGAAGTTTAATATAACATACTTTTTAAACTTCTTCTAGTTCGGTTTTTATGGCCCCGGGCAAAGCCGGGTAGCCCTGCTAGTGAAATATAAACGATAAAAACCAACATTTTATGACCATTCGTTCACATACACGCAGGCAAGTGTGTTAGTGATGACGGGGTAGGGTTAACACTTCTAGAGATACTTACGTCGAGGTGCACGTCCGTACATGGCCGAAATGGATGCGACATCTGTTGTATGTCATTTGTGATCAATACTTATTTTTTTAAATGCAATCTTTCATTTTGACAATCGCTTTCATATTTCACTTGTTTATTGCTTTCTGTCAATTTCCCAACACACCGCAATAAATATAGCGTCGCCTACGTTGTCATTTGAGAACACTTAGGTAAAAATATCTCTTTATTACTGTACTGCTTTGTTTCTAACCCTTATTGAATTTTCGCAGAGAGATATAGTTGTAGTACCCAGCGGACAGCACAGACGCCATATTCATGGCTTATCAACAAATTAGAGGTTACTCTTTCTACACAATACATAATTTTTTTTTAGATGAGGATACATCATTTGTATGACTTAATGTATTCAGACAACCGCTGTCATATTTGGGCTGGTGAATCTCTGCCCCATTTTAGGGTTTTTGATTAGGTGCAGTAACGTATCTGTTATTTGATTGGCCTCACCCTTTCTTTTTCTCTACATCCTTTCTCTCTCACAGACGTGATTTTGCTCGTCTCTGCATTTTCTATAAATACTATCACGGCATGTGTTCGTCAGAGTTATGTGATCCATTCCCCGCTTCTTTTGTTCCAGCTCGTTTGACTCGTTGGTCTAGTGGTCTTCATCAATTCGTTGCTTTGATACTTCATTGTAATACAACTTCCTAGTCCAGTAACTTCTTTCCAAGAACAGCAGGTTTGTTAAACACACTCCATGCTGACTCTTTTCCTCCTACCTATAACCTTAGCCTTTTCATGACTGTGGCCAATAGGCATCTTCTGTCTTTACGATAATCATATTTCGTTCTTGCTGGTTCCTTACATCAAGTGGCGCCAGGCTTTGTCTGGGGCGGTTTCCATTGAAAAGAAAATATCACGGATGTTATTCTCACAGAGTTTCGGCTGATGTAACCCCAGACTTCTTCAGCCCCATCTTGGCAATCTTTATGTCGAACTAATCAATGGGGATATATACACATCTGACCCGTTGGCCACAGGACTCGGGTTATTATTTTTTTAATAAAACTGTGTTCTGCGGCTACGGTAGTCAAATGACATCCCGTCATGCGCAAGTTGTCGTAGGCAAGTAAGTTGTTTCGCTGTACGTAGTGGCAATAGTCCTGTCTGCTTGAGGTCAGCACGTAGTGTGCCCAGCAGATTTGTTCAGTGCCGTCATAGTCGCGGTTGGTAGGCTTGCGAGTCAGTAACGGCAAAGTCTAGTGCTTTCTGTGCGGGAGTGTCAGAGTCCATTCGTAGGACATAGTCTAATATAGACCATTTTCGTTCAGCGACCTTTGTTGAGAGGGATTTTTCGTTGCACAGCTCGTATAGTGCCTTGTTGCTGATAAGTTTTTTCGGCCAGCAGTGACCTGTGATGGAACTGAGGTGTCTGCGGTGGCACGTATCCAGCTTTTCAAGCATGACTTTTGTTATTGCCCAGCTGTTGCTATTGTAG
The DNA here is from genome assembly GCA_963556195.1 of Sepiola atlantica. Classification (NCBI taxonomy): domain Eukaryota; kingdom Metazoa; phylum Mollusca; class Cephalopoda; order Sepiida; family Sepiolidae; genus Sepiola; species Sepiola atlantica. The sequence continues at coordinate 44,458,796 of OY744539.1, forward strand.
AGCATGATGGACACGCAGTACGTGTTATAAAGAAGGAGTCTACTCTTCAACAGGATCTTGGTTCGTCGGGTTAGTCACATGGAAACTGTAACACAAAAATGACGGAAAGAACACAACATGAACCCAAGGGAACTGAAACTGCAACACATCTTATAAACTGACTTATAAATACAACATTTTATTTTTATACATTTTTTTCCGGAGGGTGTTAAATTCAAGATGAGGGGAAAGAACTTTGTATGTCTTATATTGAAACAATTTATTATTCTAAAAAGTATTAAATATTTCTATACACAGACCGACAATTGTATCATCTTTATAATAATTAACTGATATTATATTTCGAAATTCCGTCCAGATTCCCGAGTTCGACAGAAATATTTCCGAGTTTGAAGAGACACCCCTGAAGAAGACAGGAGGTTACAACGGTCGACACGTTGTGATGACAGCACTCAAGATGAGAAATGTTGTCCGAATAACCAAAATTGAAACAAAATTAACTGATTCTTCGATTATTGTTATCGAGTATACTCTATATACCATCTATGAACCTTCGTAAAATAAATAGCACTCATTATTAATTGAAATCAATTATAACCTGAAACTTGTCACAGAAACATTCAGTTTCAGTAATATCTTAATCTATCAGAATTATTCAATAACTTGACTCTTGGAGAACTACTTTAATAAAATCCAAGCAATAAAGACAAGAAAAGTAAAAAAAAAAATGCATGCCATTAAGAAAATAGAAGGGGGGAAACAAACGAAAAGAAATGTTATAATCTACAATTCACTATTTGAATCCTTCACTCTGAAAATATAATCCGATGAATTCGGGCTAAGAAAGCTGCCAAAGAATATAATCCGACACAATCGGCAAAAAACAAAAAACAATCCGATATTCCATGCATTAAAACATAAAAATTGAATTATTTATCGAAAAACAGAGACTGTCTTCGATATTCCTTCAGGTGACATTTTGAGTGGTTTTATATGAAGGCTCCATGTGTTTGCAGTGTAAAAGTGAACGCCATCTTAGAGACCCTCTTTTCAGCTGATGATAACATGAGATGAGTAGATCAATGCTACAAGCGTTGAATACAGATCTCTTTTTTAATTAACTCCAACAATATTCGGCTGAAGTACTTGTAAAACAAGCAGAGGGATGCAACACTTCGGGGATGTGACAGGTAGAAAGTAGCGGGATAATAGTATTTTATTTACCTCCGCTTCTAAGGGGTAGACACAAAGGCCACGTGTGGGTTTTGATAAAAGTGTTTCTGGTCAACGAACTAGATTCGAACCCGAAACACCCAGAACTTGCGTCGTTTACCACTTAGCCACTGTAGTATAAATATATACGATTATTTAAATCACCATTTCCGGTAAGTTGGTTGGTTACCTCACAAAGTACTTGAACATTTACATAACTATCTCATTCGTCATGTCTAGCAACACTGAAGTGCCATGATATGGCAAAACAAATTTCTGTTGATAAGACAACTATTATTAAATAACACGGAGGGTTTTTTGCTTACGTTTTTTTTTTCCATTTTCCGAATAATCCATTTACTGTTTCGGTCAAACTAGCGATTACTTTCGATTTGATTCGTCAAATCATCTTCAAGCGAATCATTTTACGAATCCAACAGAAAGTATATATATATATATATATATATATATATATATATATATATATATAAATAAAGAGACTGAGAAAGAGAGACATTTTTGTATCAATTTATTTATAAATTAATTTTTGTATACAGAGTTGTTTGAAATTAACTCATAACTTAATGTTTGGGTTCACAAAAGGTAGACATGGCACGTGTTTTGGCGATGAGTCGTTATTAGAATAACTTATCCGTGCAGGAATCGAACCTTCGATGTCAATATTCGTAGTCTACCTTTTTACTAGAATGACCTGTCACATTTTGTGCTCGACTTTTAATCAATAATGTTACGTTGATTTGGTGTTATTGTTTTTTTTGGCCATAGTCGACCGGTGTTTATCGGTGCGTGTTTCAATTATTTGTCGCGGAGCGGATGTTTATTTTAAGAATATGCAGAAGAACGCATTTTTTATTCGCTTTTAATCGGAGGAGTCATCAATGATTGTAATTAATGAATTTATGAATTAATGTTTGTGTGTGCTTGTTAAGAAATGCGTACATTTTGTGTGCGGTTGATGATTTCACCAAACAGTTATACATGCACCCTCACATCACGTTTGCGCGTCAGTCCTGCAAGGTTCGTTGAAGTTTGACACATTTTTCATCTGGCAACCTAGACAGTCATGATTTCATACTGACTTGCTTTATATCCATTTGACGGCGTTCCTGATTTTTTAAACAATGTTATTGAGGAGAAAAAAAAATTGAAGTGTACGTATTGCAACACGTATTTTGAATGTATCAATTAAATCTTTAAAGATAGACCAAGGACACGCTGACTTGAGGATGGCAGGGTTATTACAGCAGTGATGTAAACAGTTTTTTTTCCCCCAAATGTGTAGTTCAACTATGTTTGTACAAATAAACCTTTTATGATATATAAACAGCTCTATTTTTAATTGAGAACCATTATGAAAATGTAAAGCTTCTCCGGATTGTTTACTTCATGAAAACTAACTTTCCCTGGATTACTATCTATCTATCTATCTATCTATCTATCTATCTATCTATATATATATATATATATATATATATATATATATATATATATATATATATATATATATAGCGAGAGAGAGAGAGAGAGAGAGAGCGAAAGAGAGAGAGAGGTTTTAAGCTTATTGCTCTCGTCAGTGCAGTAAAGTAACAGTTTCAGACGAACGGGAGGCGCGAATCCGGTTCAAAGAGTCAGCCTAAAATCTGTTAGCAGTCACTCTATATATATATATATATATATATATATATATATATATATATATATATATATATATAGTCTAAAGAAGCTTTGAGTCATTAAAAAAAATGCAGTTTAAATTCCCAGAGAAACTAACTAAATCCAAGATATTGCAGACTTAACATTCGTTGGAAAATTAATAAATAAAAAAATAAGTAAATACAAAAAATAAAAAGGGGGTTAAGTATCTAAGAGTGAAACAAAAAACAGGAGACCTAAAGCGTCTAATATTAACACGGGGATCATCAGCTGCTTACCATGTAACTGTTTCGGAGATTTAAAAACAGGACAGTTATAATATTCATGGCTCTCCAATGGTACTGATAAACTACCATTTCCCCAATAATGAAGTGTCGAAAAAATTCAGCTTAAAATTTCACTAATATATACATAAATAAATAATAATAATAATAAAATAATAATAATAATATATTACCCTTAAGACTACCGTATGATATGATAATTTGCATATCAAATAACATTAATTATAACAATCATAATAATAAAAAATAAAAAATAAAAAATAATAATAATACTATCTAAACACTACACCCAAGAACCATTCTGCAATATGGTAGCTAGCAATAACATTATATAAAAATTTAAGCTTAAGTACCTTTGGTACCAGAAAAGTAAGTAGATAATATATATATATATATATATATATATATATATATATATATATATATATGTGTGTGTGTGTGTGTGTGTGTTATTATGGAATAATTCCAGAAGGAAATCCGGGTATGAAAGCTAAATGTGATAAACGGAGCAAGAATAAAATGAAGTATAATGACATCGAGAATAATTGCTTCAAAAAATGTAATTGTCTGGATTGGATGCTTGAAAATAACACACGGTTGAAATAAATTATTGCATCGATGATTATGTAATTTCGTGTTATTATACTTCATTTATATATATATATATACATATGTATATATATATATATACATATATAATTATATATATACATATATATATATATATATATATATATATATATACATATATAAGTAAGGTTAATTTTATATTCCAATAAACATGTTTTTTATTTTTTATTTGTATTTTTTCACATTTTCAAAAACAGCATTGTGTAGAGGTGGGCCAACCAATATTATATGTATATATATATATATATATATATATATATATATATATATATATATATATATATATACAACAGTATAGCCTTACGTCAAACAACAAACGTTTCAATGCGTATTACCGCATGTTATCAAAGGTTTTATTTTTTCCAAAACAAGGCTTTGCATTTCCCAGTTTTGATTTTGAATTCATTTTAGCTTTGCCTTTAATAAGATGTGGTAATACGCATTGAAACGTTGGTTATGGTTAGGGTAATAGTTAGTGTTATATATATATATATATATATATATATATATATATATATAATATCAGTGTGTTGAACTTTCAAAACATCGACTAAAAAAGTGTTACATTTGGTATTTTCCCCTCGAGCGCCAAGATTTCAGAGTTTTACGGAAGCCGACTGTACATATTCAAGATACAACTTATATACAGTCAAGTAGAATAATCAAGGGAGGGGCGAGAGCGCTCTATCCCTTGATAGACTTCAAGAATGGCCTATGCTAGAAATCTCATTTCTTTGATCAATCATAACTCAAAAACCAATAAAGCAAATTAGTTAAAACTTTGCACAACATTTTTATTTTATAGGTTCTATAAGTGTGTAGAATGTCAGGATCATTAGTCAAGGCAACCCAGAGATCCAGAAAAGTCAGGCATGATTTCCTGCTACCCGTGTGTACGTACGTACGTATGTGCCACTCTGTATTTCATAAACTATTTGATGGATTCAGCTGATTTTTGGCAGAGATAGAGGTTCTAGGATCTAGTTGATGACATTGTAATTTCAGTTTACCATATACCCTAGTTTTCCAGAAATTCCAAAATACCTTAAAAAATGTCCATTGTATTGAGGCATATCCTGTACAAAAGTAGTTACATTCCATGAAAAATGCCAGTATACTGAAACCATATGCCCTTAATAGGGTTAAGATGAACATTCATATACACTTAATGTACAAAAGCAAGGAAATTCCCAAATTTTTATACTTTTATTGTCATTAAGGGTATGCGAGCATAACAGGGCTATGTATTTTACTGGTAGGAATTTTTCTTCAGCGCACCTCACACACTTCATCCACTCATGCATAGATATTTATACTGTAGCGATGTGATAATGAAATGGCTTGGTTGATATGTAGTCATACCCTTAATCACAATAAAAGTGTAAAAATTTGGGAATTTCCTTGCTTTTGTACATTTAGTGTATATGAATTTTCATCTTAACCCTATTAAGGACATATGAGTTCAGTATACTGGCATTTTTCATGGAATATAAAATATAATTTAATAATTATTTGTGTATATTATTATTATAGTCATTACACCCCCCCACACACATATATATATATATATATATATATATATATGTATATATATATATATATATACATTTATAAATTAAAAGCAAAATGAAGATTCCCGATGAAACCTTCGAATGTTGATCATATCTCGTTTTAGTTTTCTTAATCAAGAATATGCGCGCCAATCAAACCACGAACCCCGAAACCCCTCTCCCATTAATCTCCTACTCATCCCCCTACACACACATTTCACCGCATCTTATCTTTCTCTTTGCCGTCTTTGAAACGCTTAAGAGGAGCTAGCGGGTCTGTATGAACAATTAATATGCCGGCTGACTTCACAACATCGTGGCGGACATAATAATCCTGGGATGACGGGAAACGTACGATGTGCGCATGCGTAAAACCCTCGGAGAAAGTGCGATGGAATGGGGACGGCGGGATAGTGCTAATGGCTGAGAAGAGGTGGAGTGAAAAGACACAGGTTTTATGTGGGACAGAGAAAGATGCAGGATAAGACCTGGGTTAATGGAAGTGCCAAGGAATAAGCTGCTTGAATCCAATGGAAAAAAAATCTCTTAGTTAAAAGGACAGGTTGGCAGACACGAAGAAACAATAACGCGAGGCAATTTACAGTCTAGAAAGATAATACATAAATATGGCAACGCAAGCACCTACATACACACGTATATATTGCACATAAATAAAGTAAAGTAAGATCATCTAGTTTTTATTTATTTTTGATATGATAATAATAATAATAATAATAATAATAATAATAATAATAATAATAATAATAATAATAATAATAACAGTATAAGCTCCCACCCCCCAGAAAAAAAAAATACAAAAATTAATTAAAAAAAATTGTACCAGCCTAGGCTGACACCACACAAAATATGTGCATAGGGGCAAGGTGGATGAGAAGACCGTGGAGGGACAGCACAAACCAGACCTCCACTGTAAGTGCAGTGAGTGCTGAGATCTTTGGGGAGGCTTATTGACACCCAAATCCCAGAGAAGAATAATGGTCCTTACCAGCGAGAAAGTGAAATGTTGACGATAATATTTACAATTACATTTTCGGGTTTTCCCAATCGTCAGATGAAAAGAGTTTATCTTTGAAAATCGATGGATTAAGGATATAAAGCCGCTTGCTCCGAATATATATATATATATATATATATATATATATATATATTAAAAGAAAAATATAAGACCATTGCTAAAAATAGATCCTTCTATTAACCTTCAAACTGAAAACATGCAAACTTTTATTATTATTTTTAATTTGACTATGTTGCCTTTTAGTTTTGAAATATATATATATATAAATTAAAAAAAAAAAGTTTTGAACTATATATATATATATATAGTTCAAAACTATTTATATAGTTCAAAAGTATTTTTCTACCGATGGAATTTATATATATATATATATATATAAATTCCATGGAATTTATATATATATATATATAAATTCCATCGGTAGAAAAATACTTTTCTTGTCAGTCAATTTACTTTTTACATCACTATATTAGTTTGCTTCCAAGAATTTACGCTAGTCTTAACATTATTTAATATATATATATATATATATATATATATATATATATATATATATATATATATATACAAAGAATATTAGTAATGTCTGTTTAACTATTGAGCCACCAGTTAAGTAAAAGTTTACTGTTAATGAAATGAATACATTGACGATTGAATACTACACATGTTTAGGAGGCGGTGGTAAATTCAATAAAGAAGCTGCGGCTGTTATAAATCTGGGGAGACTTGCTGTTACTCAGAATCAAGGGTACATCACCGGTGTTCCCAATGAACGATCACTGGTAATAACTCATGTAAGAACTCCTATCGAGTAAAACGTATATTCTTCGGTAAGTTTAGCATTATCTTGAATCTTCGAAAAGCTTAACATATCCCGTGTTTCGCCTTTACTTCGGTTACAGACACACAGAAGGGAAGGTGCACTCTCTGCCTCTCTGTGAGCGCATGCCGAAAGTATTTGACGCCGCCGCCGACGACGACGACACGGGGAGAACTCTTCCATTTCTCCAATCTTCCTGCTGTTCGCAGAAGCAAGAATAATTCGTGCTCCTTATTTCTGCCGAAACCTCTCAACTCATCTGCACACTTAATTACCTCCCCTTAACGTAACTCATTCATTTTATCTCCTTTTTTTCGTTTTTGTGATTGTTGTTGTTGTTGTTGTTGTTGTTGCCTCAAGGCACAAATATATTTCGAACAACGAGAACGCCCACCGGCCACGTCATCCGTTCCGTCACACACATCAATCAACATTCTCTTTCGTTTTCCAATTTCCTCCTCCCCCTCTCTCTCTATTTCTCTCTTTGTGTCACTTACTCTTTATTTTCTTTAAATTCTCTCTCTATCTCTCTCTCTCTCTCTCGCACTCTCTCTCTCTCTCTCTCTCTCTCTCTCTATCTCTACCGTCTTTTTATCTAGATCCCCTCCCTCGTCCTTTCACTTATTTTCTCTCTATTTCTCCGTCGTTTAGTAGGAAGTCTTCAGTTTAAAACAGTATTTTCTTTTGGAAACAATGCTTCAGTTTCAAATAACATTTCCCTCAATCTGACAAGCTTAAGTCTAAAATAGCATCTTCGTTGGTTCATCACGCTAAACATTGAAATGTCACTTTGTCTGCCTGTCACGTTTAACCTTATGAAACATTTTTTCGTCCGTCATACTTTAATCTAAAATATCACCACGCTTGTCTGTCACGCTGAAGTTTGAAATACTAATCTGTCCCTCGCTTGAACTTTAAATAGCATTTTCGTTCGGTTTGTCACGCATGAACATAAATAACATTTTCTACGGTTTGTCACACTTGAACTTGAAATAGCATTTCCTTTGGTTTGTTAATCTTGAACTTAGACTTAAATAGCATTTCCTTTAGTTTTTCACGCTGAAACTTAAAATAGCATTTCATTCAGTTTGTCACGCTTGAACATGAAAAAGCATTTTCTTACACTCATTCACTTTTTAACTTAAAATAGTATTTCTTTCGGTGTGTCACTCATGAACTTAAACTAGCATTTCCTTCTGTTTCTCACACTTGAATTTGAAATAAACTGTCCTTCGGTCTCTCAAATTTAAACTTAAAATAACATTTCCTTTGATTTGTCACGCTTGAACTTTAAATACCATTTCCTTTGGTGCGTCACGTTTGAACTGAAATAGTATTTCCTTCGGTTTGTTACTATTGAACTTGAAATATCGTTTCTTTTGGTGTGTCACGCTTAAACTTAAAATAGAATTTCCTTTAGTTTTCCATGCTTTAATTTGAAATAGCATTTTCTTTGATTTGTCACGCTTGAACTTAAAATACCATTTCCTTCCGGCTATCACGCTTGAACTTGAAATAGCACTCCGACCGTCTGCCAAGCTTTTTTTTTAAATATAAATTTATCGGTCTGTCATGCGTCAGTCTAAAATATCACTCCGCCTTGTTGTTATGATTACGTTTTACCACTATCTATTAGGCTTAAATGTTAAATATCACACTAGGTTTGTCACACGTAAGTTAGAAATATCACTCTGCGTGATGGTCACAGTTAAGTTTAAAATAGCATTTTCTTTCGGTATCTCACGCTTAAGCTATACACATCATTTTTACATGATTTCACAGGGGTAGATAAGACTATATTGTTGATCGCTCCGCTGTCTGTCATACTTACATTTTAAATCCCAAGTTCGTTGGTCTGTCGTTCTTAAACTTAAAATAGCATCATACAATTTTTGGTATATTTTTATAGAACATACTGTCTCTACTTATATAGACTCAGATGTAATTCGAAACATATTCACTCAATAATACGTATTTGTATATATCTGCTCCCCCGTCTCTCCAAGTGACTAATATGTTGTAGGATTTCTGTTGTTCTAAAAAGAATACCGAAACGCTCATATATGAATATATACTAATATGTCTTTATTGTCGGTGGCGGTGAACGAGTGCGGGTTAGTAAGGATGGAAGACGCACGCACAGGGATTCGATAGATGATTTTTCACGGGTCCAAATCGCCAACTAACTGACGATATCAATTTTGGATTGTTAATATATAACCATTTGTTCTCCACTGCAAATGCCCACTGTGGAACTTCACTGTTAATATAGCCACGCCCCAGCGTGTTCTATTCGACAACATGGTGTTTCCTTCTGCCGCTAACTTTTTTGCAGGTTGTTCAAATCAACAATTATTTTATTTTTGGGAATCCACCATATTTAGTTTTGCCGGTCAGATATCCCGACTTCAACCAAAGATTATTTTATTTTTGACAATCTGTAATATGTTATTCTTTCCTACCAGTTACGTGTCAATGTCATGAGCACCTACTCCTGTCAACTGACCTTTTCAGTACACACGGACTTCATATTAAACACTGTGATATAATGTTGTTTACATTGTGTGGTAATCTCATCAGTTCTTACGGCCGGTTTTAGAAATGCCCTAAGCCTGCAAATGCAAAATGTAGACATGGGTATTACTTTATTAAGAATTATGGAAACTAGTTACATAACGTGAAAAGAAACGAGACTACAGTATCTTATTATTTGAAACGGAGAATACTTACAAAAACCTTTTATAACTGTTAAACAACATAAGAAAACTGTATATTGCTCCTACTGCTTCTTCAATGCTTTAAAGAGCATTCTACTTTCCATTACAAGTAAACAATATAGGTAAACGGTATGTTGGTCCTGCTGCTTTTGTAAGTATTTAGAACAAATGTTGAACCTTACATTCTGGTGATTGTGTCACGATAAAAAAATCGGTTTCTGGTCAGCTACCCGATACGTTTAGGAGTAGACTGTTTCGTCAGCCAGCCTGGTTTCATCTATCTTTTCCTATTGGGCTCTTGAAGGGCTTCCTTTTAGCTAGATTGTTTGGAGTCCAAGACATTGAACGCTGGTGGTGGGGTCTCTTTCATGTTTGATTCGGCTTTAGGTAACTCTACTTTCCTCTTCCTTTTAATTATCATGATTAGCTCCTTACATCAAAATGCTTCATGCCTTGTCTGGAGTGACTCCCATAAAACGGGGTAACACCATCTGATCGAGATTATAATTTCGCTTTCTATGTTTGTCTCTTGGTCATTTATATATTCCAATATGTATAGCAATGAGGCATGAATGACCCTTGAGAATAGCGGTATATCAATGAAGCGGTCGCAGATCTAGTGCACAGACTTGCACTAAATTTGACATTACAAATCATAGGCGAGTCGATTGTATAATAGAGAGATAAAATATGACAAAACCTATATATGCTACACATGCTACTATGATAAATAATAACCATGTACATGCTCCAAAAGTATGCGTTAGAATCGCACCATTGCTTTTTTTTTTACTTATGTTTCCCTCAAACAAGGCATATAGCCTCTGAACGGTACGGTGCTACTGTAATAGGGGCCACATTTATGGACGGCAATCTGGGTAGGGGTTGGGCGGCAAGATGTTTGTTCACATTACATTTGAATTTCTATATGTTATTACGGTCAGGGAAACCGAGAGCAAGGAGGGAATTCCAAAGGCAAACACTGCGAGGGAAGAAGATATGAAATAGAAAAGTATCGGCATCTAGGGACATCTAGACTTAGCTTACGATATTTTGCTGCTATACAGGATGGTAAGGGGGTATTTTCGTTGAGGGAGTACAAATGCAGCAAGTTCATCGGAGCACATTTCAGTGGAAGTACTTGTAAAACAAGCACAGGGATGCAACACTGCGGCGATGCGACAGGGAGTGGAGCTTAGCAGACAGTGCGGGGTCTATTGTATTATCATGATATGAAGTGTACTGGGCATGTTGATTACGTAATAGAAGGGTATAAGTGTGAACCGCTACGAATATTACTTATGATATTCTGACTAGTAATACTACCTTACATGCTCCAACAGTATTTGTCAGATGGTACTAAAATTAGTACGAAGAACCTTTGTCATCTTTTTTTTATGTGGGCGACATTAAATTTCTAATACTAATTCTACAGCAACTACTTCTAATAATAACAACATAAAAATAATTATTGCCCCTTTGTTTGTACGTACGTTATAACACCCAAAACACATTTTATCAAATGAGATAGTCCGATTATCAAAGATGGAATGCAAAAATGTAATTGGTTAATATCGAATGTTGTTGTGTGTTTAAAATTTAGACTTCACCCCATTTTCAAATGGGTTGTTCCAAAATCGATTAAAACATTATAAATACAATTTCTCGTAACCTTCGGACTAGGAGTATCATACAATGATCGATAATCTCTAAGAAAAGAGGATCCCATGTCAATTATTGTCTTTTCCCAGACGGAGAAAGTGTGTCACATGGTCGGCTCTCCCACAAGAATTGAATTGCCTCAGGTTGCAGATCGTGAATCTATCCACCTGTCATAAAATATATTAATAAATCTATAAAAATTGTATAATTAAAAGCCATTTTATAAATTAGCAATTAAATTATCACGCCCTCGCAAGTTATCTTAATTAGAAAGAATAATAGGCTCTAAAATGATTTTACATAATTGCACTATCTCTGGCATAAAAATATATTGGTTCCAAGTGTAATAGATTTACAATGAGTAATTTGGATTCTTAAATAAAGTCCCAGCATCCCTCCACATGGGATCGGCTAAAATTCACAAGACTTTTGCTTTGTATTGTCCAATAACCAACCCTCCAGTGTTAAAATTATTATTTCCAAGTAATGCTTTGCCTTTAAGGGGTTAAAATTAAATCAAAACCCAACTGAGCGTCTATCTTAATTCAATCCCCCGTCCACAGACTCTATCCTGTAACTACATCATTCTTCATCTGCTTTCTTTTTGCGCCTAGAGCAGCCATTCGACCTACCTACACCCAAAACCTTCGTCGTCTTTAACATCTCGCACATTTCCAACCCTTTTTTGCAGCAGACTCTGAGCGATTACGCCAGAGTTCATGTCTTGGTGAACCTCATGAATATTTTGTCTAATGCCGGGTCTCACTCGAAGGTCTCTGTGTCAGCCGTTCTCGGCTTTTCGCCTGCGGTTAAAATCCGCCACTGCTACGTTCGGTGTGCAAGCCAACAGATCAATCAGCGTAATGGCCGACGAGATTTGCATGTGAAATCTCGAAGGGCGTCCGAGACTTCACAGCACGCTGTACCCGCCATTATTCTTCTAGATTTTTGGGGGGTATATAGGTTAGGTTGGGGTTATTTTACGTTCTTGACGCTTTGGATTTTATTTTTCCTTTTCGTATTTTTATTTTTTCAATCTGTGATGCGAATTTTCATCGCTCATTTTCCCCTCTGTTTTAGGTTTTGTTTTTAATTTCGAGCTCTCGTTTCAACTAACCGTTTTTTAGAATATAATGTTAGTCCAGAGAGCCTTGAATGGCGCAAGGGTTTCTGTATCTTTACTAGTGAGTTCAATCCTTACTGAGGTATTCTTTTTGTTCGCGATTTGCACTCATCTAATTAAGACCATATGAATTAGTTTTCTTTCCAATTAGCTTGGTAGTTGGTTGGTCATTAGATTTTACGGTATTTCAACCGTCGTCATTTTAGGCTGAAACCGTTCATATGCTTTACCTAAAATCAATTTGTAGATTCATTTTTTTATATATCTGCATTACCTGAACGAATAGTTTGTACACGATAGTTTCTATTTAACCAATTGATGTGACTCACTGTTAGATTATACTAAAGAATCACCACTTATCAAGGCCCAAAGGTCACTCAAGGATAAAGGGTAATACGTGTCAGCTAGACGGTGAGACAACGCTGTGATGATTGGTAATGGTGGAACTTGGGAAGAATTCAATTATTTAACAAGAACATGCTTACATTGGACTTGAAAACGACCATTTTGTAGTCAACCGGGAAGCAGCCCCGCAGTATTGTGTTCCACAGATGAGTAGTTTTAGAAAATAAACTTTTCTCATGGAAGTTTTGTTTAGTTTTAGGTAGATAGAGAAAGAGATAGATAGATAGATAGAGAGAGAGAGAGAGAGAGAGAGAGAGAGAGAGAGAGAGAAATAGATAACAATGAGAGAAAGATAGAGGAAGAAAGAGATAACGAAGAGAGAGAGATAGAGGAAGAGAGAGAAAGAGAGACAGAAAGGAAGATTATTGACACTGTTTGTTTTTCTAGGAGCAAAGTGTTTTATCTGTTCTGATAAAGAAATTCAACTTTTCTGTCCTTGCACATTGAAAGAGACATCTTACTAAACTGACGCAATTTTGCTTTTTGTCTCAATCCAGATTACCCATTTTGGGGAGCTGGATTCAACCCACCCCCATCCCGCCGATTAAAACCGACCTTTTGGCTTACTCTGTCCTTGTTAGGAAGTAAGTAATTAAGGACGCTATCAGCAGAACCACTTCACCCCCAAAAGTTTTCAAATTTGGGTCATACCACTAGATGGTGTTTCGTGTACTACCCAGGACAGTTGAAGAGGGAGAAAAGCTGGAATAACTGATAGGATTTGGAAACAGGGTAGACAGAAAATAGTTAGAAATGTTTCTGCGTTTTAGTGTATTTAACTGCTAATATATTGTTTCTCCAGTAGAACATTCACAGTAAAAACTCGTCAAGCTACAACCACTATAATTAATTTCCTTTCTTACTTTCTGTACGTAACACTAAACAGAACTTTCATGAGAAAAGTTTGTTTCCAAGAACTTCTTGTCTGGGGAACACAATAGCACGTGGCTGCTTTCCGACTAACTAACACAGGATTGTTTCCAAGTTCAATATTTACAGCTCTTGTCGAGCCGTCCTCTTAAAAAACAATGCCAGACCAGACTCATCTATTTGATTAAATGTCATACTAACGCAGGTGCCATAAACATCCCGTTCTGCGTCTTTCCCCCTTATGTTTTGCCGTTATTTAATAAATAAAAAATTACGTTTGTATATCCGAACTAAACTTGGAAATCTTTCGGTTTGGATGATTTCTACACGTGTTTAATTTGTTTTTCCTTTTGTCATATCCTGTCCTCACGCCATTTCATTTAATAGTACATCGTGTATTGTATCCTCGTATACATATACACATATATATATATATATATATATATATATATATATATATATATATATATATATATATGTATATATATATATTATTTCATAATACTTAATTACAGTGCAATATATATATATATATATATATAATTATGGTAATAATCAAGGTAAAAACTATCCACAGCGTGGTAATCCAGAGAACTTTAACCGGGTGTATAAAAAGTGCTAAATATCAAAATAGAGCTTTATATATGATAATTTATTTATTTACACAGACATGTACAAAATCTGCGACACTGGCATGTCGATGTATTCGATCAACAGTTACTATAAACTGAGATCTCATCAGGGAGAGTTAGAATCCGATCTTTACCTCAGATCATATCTCTGCAAATATGATCTGAGGTTAAGATCGGATTCTTACTCTGCCTGATGAGATCTCAGTTTATAGTAACTGTTAATCGATAACATCGACATGCCAGTGTCGCAGACTCTGTACATGTCTGTGTAAATACAAAAATTATCATATATATATATATATATATATATATATATATATATATATATATATATATATATATATATATATATATATATAATAAGGATATTTTGCACACTTATATTGCGCGGTATTCGGTCGATATTGTACAAATGTGAAGGTTGCCAGAACTCTTAATCAAAGTCCTGCCATGAAGCCGACATTACAGGGACACGGTATGCCGACCCTACAGTCCGCGGCGGTAACAACTGTTTACATTCAATTTCATTTTCTCTACAGAATGAGACACAGGGTATTTTAGCGATATATCTTCAGTGTTAAGTTGTCACACCCACTCGAGCTGCCCATGTAATTGAAACGTAATATTATAGTTTTATTTTTATTGACCCGTTACTTTATTGTTCTTCTTCTTCTTCTTTTCTCTGATGTGACCACGTAGTGTCCCCATCGTCACTGCATCTTTTCTTTATACTCATTACAAAGGTTTCCTATCTATTTCCTCGCTTGTCTACCGATGACATCTAACCTGTCAAAGTGGAATCAAATTACCGATACCTTCTTCTGTTTAAATAAAAGTCGATGGATCACACATTGTCTTCGCTGGTTCAAAATGACTGTACGAAGACACTAGCTTTTCTTGATGTCGATACTCTTGTCAATAAGTTTCTTCTTAGATACAAACAAAAAACAAGTTTATAATTATATTAACGGTCTTTTCACTGCTTACAAATGTTGCATGCGATAGAGATCTGTCATTCAGACTTCAACATTCACGTTTATTCATTGAAAATAGATTCGACGAGAAACAGAAGATGTGGATTTAGTTGCTGTGCATTTTGTACTTTCTAAGAGCATCGGTCAAACACTGACAACACCTTTTGCATGCTGAAATATGTCATTTTGGTGCTTATGCATATCGGCCTTGACATTGAAATATTTAAAGAATGTATAAACTTTATTATGTACTTACGTGTTAGCTGAAAATAAGATTGTGCAGAAAAAATTACGCAAATTCATCCAGTAGTTATTTAATTATAAGAAAAAGAAAGAAAATGAGTTTACGTACAATCGTACATTTTGACATTTTTGTAAACAATGGAGACCCCAAACTCCGAAATCGTGAAAATGAGTTATCGTCCTTCTCGACTGGAAAATCTAAGATACAAAATGGTGGAAATATCTACCGAGTGATAAAATCGTTAAAATCTGTTGTTATTTATAATTAAATAACTACTGGATGAATTTGCGTATTTTTTTCTGCACAATCTTATTTTCAGCTAACACGTAAGTACATAATAAAGTTTATAGATTCTTTAAATATTTCAATGTCAGGGCTGATATGCATAAGCACCGTCATTTTTTATATTTACCACACCTCTCTCACAGAAAAGACGTTGTTAGTCTCTCTCTACTCTATAGTCATTTTTATGGAAAGCGTTCGTCTGACCTCCAATCTATGGTTCTTTCTTGTGAAACATTAATAGAATGAACTAATTTTTCTACCCTCTGCGGAACACAACCCCTTCCCGGGACTATATCCCTTCAATTTATATTATGGCTTCCTTCAATTCAAATGTTTACAGATTCCTGTCATGTACGTTCCACACAAGTATCCGAACTTTGTTCATTTCTATGAATTATTCTCAATCTTCCCGAAAAGTTCTTCATATCTCAACTGACAATGATTGCAGCTTACTAAACCTGTAAGTTTAAGTGTATTAGTATTTTGTGCGATGATTTTTGTATACAAATTTAAATGCCCTTTGGGAGAATGTGTCTTTGACAATCATGAAAATGTATACATAGGGTCGGCTGTTACGACGCTATCCAGAAGATTAACTATGCATTTATCTAACGACTCCGCCATAACCCAGCACCTCTATAAAGAGCATTCCTGCCCCCGTTCACATATCCGTAAACTTCTAGTAGATAACACAAAAATCATCGCACAAAATACTAATACACTTAAACTCCACATACTCGAAACCCTATACATTAAAACAGAAAAACCAGCTATTAACAAGATTAACTATACTATTAGTACTAATATACTCAAATGCCTATAAATATAAATTTACATAAAACACAGTCCTTTATTTTCCAGCCTAAATAGAATATATATTCACTCCCAGGTCTATGCCTGGTTAACATTGCTCCACTGACGATGTACCTGGAAGGGTCTGAAAGCGCTTTGGGAAGCTATGGCAATTTAATCAGCCAGTTTCCGTCTGAAACTAAGAACCTAATCAGAAAAACGGAAAAGATCTTAGAAAAAATAACCAGACACAAGATGTTCGTTATTTTTAATGATACTTGTATATATATATATATATATATATATATATATATATATATATATATATATATATATATATATATATATATATGTATATATACAGAAAGAGAGAGAGAGAGAGTGTGTATGTGCGCGTGTGTGTGTGTGTGATATGGAGTGAAAGAGTGAGATATAGAGTAGAAAAGAAAGAGAGAGATAGGGACAGGCAGAGACATACATACATACTTATGATCACAGAAAGAGAAGAAAATAGATGCTTAAAGAGAATGAGGCTTGAACAAACAGATTGCACGCAGGAGAGAGAGGTTGTGCTGAGTAAATTATTTAAATTACATAGTCGGCCATGGCGTATTGTAGGTTGGATGTGTTGTTTTATTCTGGATCCAAACCTTTGTATCGTCATTTCCACGTATACGGCATCGCACCGACATTTAATTTAAAAATGGACCATCTCTCCTTCTTCCACACTTTCCCCATCTCTGTCCTTTTCCTCTTTCCACCTCCATTCTCGATTGGCTCAATCCAAAAAGGTATTCATAAATATTTGACCCTCTACTTCTTCTTCTGTCACTCCTGTACTGTCTCTCTGCTCTATTCTATTAACAACGCTTCTCTCCTATTCTCTCTCACCTTTCTCTATCTTGTTTAATTATTCACATCATTGCATTTCTCACACAACATCTTTCATTATTCGAAGTATATTTTCTTATTCGCGCCATACCTCTTTCTCACAGAAGAGACGTTGCTAGTCTTTCTCTTCTCTATCTTTTTTCATGGTAGCTGCTCGGCTGTAAAACATTTACAACACAAACTCGTCGTGGTCCGCTCTCATCAGATATGTAAATCCTTTTATCATTTTATAATTTTATATAACGCGTTTCAAGCGGTGGTCCGCTCTCATCAGATATTTTAATCTTTTTATCATTTTATAATTTTATATAACGCGTTTCAAGCGGTGGTCCGCTCTTATCATATATGTAAATCCATATGGATGTACATATCTTATAAGAGAGGACCACCGCTTGAAACGCGTTATATAAAATTATAAAATTATAAAATAACAAAATAATAAATACATGTTGAAAAAAACTTTTTACAAATGTTGGTAGCCTTACTTTTTTCCATATATATATTTTCCTTTCTCCTTCACTGTGTCTAAAGTTTATTTCCTTGAACTACCAGTCTGTGAAACTCAATATCACAGGACTACTTCCCAACCGACTACATCGTTGTCGTTTTAAAGTCCGATGTTAGCAAATTCTTGTTAATCCCTGATTATACAAATTCTTGCAAACTTCCATCATCACTGCAAATCATCAGGATGTTGTCCCACCGTCCATTTGAGACTCATTAAAACTTGTACTTCAGTGGCCTTTGGGTCTTCATAGCTGGTGGATACTTAGAAAAACAAACAGCAACATTCACTTAGAGATAAAGTGTGAACGGTGACAAACCAGCCAGGCCACATAATCAGACATTTAGTTGTATATACATTATTTATTGTTTAAATACAACGTTTGATTACAAATTGCTATCTGCGGAATGCGTTTTAAGGCAGGCGCATGTTTAGATATCCGATATCCTTTTAATTTGCCTAGCTCAGATATACTCAGTGATATAATCTCTGACCAAAGCAAAACTGAAATAAGGTATCACTTGTTTTACTAGGCTACTCTACTGCGATGTTAACGGTTAAAAAAACGCGAGGCGGTTCGTATAAACGTTGAGATAACACAAGGAAATCACGAGCCGTCAGCTTGGCGTATGTGATTTACGCGCCTCCTGGTGGGCAAGGGCGGGTAAATCAGGCAAGTTTCTCATAACACCTAGCGATTAACTGGGAATTAAAACGTCTGCGATAAAGCAGGCGGGCGTCTCTGTGTTTGAACGTTATCTCTGCAAAACAGCAGATCAAGTTGTTGGAATAGAAAGCCTGTATTTAAACGCGCGCATGGACACACCGCGAAATCGGGATGAAAATAGAGACAAAAGGTCTGAAACAAGACTGCATGGAAACGAAGAATTAAAAAATATTAACATTCAAAATTTATAAATTAAAACAAACTTTTCTCTACTATTAAAACTTAAAAAAAGAAGAAGCAGTTGCTCAAATAAAGAATATAGTATGCACCCATCCAAATCCACAAACACACGCATATATATATATATATATATATATATATATATATATATATATATATATATATATACACAGACACACACACACACACACGCACACGCATATATATATATATATATGTGTGTGTATGCGTGTGTGTGTGTTTGTCGTGCTTCGAGGTATGTTGAATAGAAATCAATAAAGTGCTCGATCGCAAAACTATAAGAGCTAATATACAAATTATCTAATTAACAACTATACGTTACATACTTCCGAGACGTACCATGGTTTCATTAAAATAAACTGACCTATTACTGTTGTTAAGAGGGTCGTTAAAGTCTATTCAACTCACAGCGACTCACAGAATAGAAGGAAATCGAAAAGTTGGAGTTCAAAGATCGCTGTAACGTGTTCCGGTGAATTCACTCAAGCGTCCCTTTTGGAGAAAGTACCCGGTTAATAGAGGCAGACTGTATGTTTATATGTGTCTTAATCGCAACTAAGTATTATTTAGAATTATTTCATTGTTGATAAAGGATGCTGTACTTTTTTCTGATTCGATGATATATTCATATTAAGGGGTGATTGTTTGTGGTGTTGTTTATTAGTCGGTAAATCTGTTAGATTGCTGGTGTGTGTTTATTCCTGTTATATTTACACACACACACCCACACACACACATATATATATATATATATATATATATATATATATATATATATATATATATATATATATATATATATATATAAGCGGGTAGTGCAGTATTAGTGCAGTGCCAACGAGAGAAAAATATATATGTAAAGGAGTAAGGCTACCAACATTTGTATGAAGTTTTTTTTCAACATTTATTTATTATTTTATCATTTTATAATTTTATATAACGCGTTTCAAGCGGTGGTCCGCTCTCATCAGATATGTAAATCCTTTTATCATTGTATAATTTTATATAGCGCGTTTCGAGCGGTGGTCCGCTCTCATCAGATAGTTAAATCCTTTTATCATTTTCTTATTTTATATAACGCGTTTTAAGTGGTGGTCCGCTCTTATCATATATGTAAATCCATATGGATTTACATATCTTATAAGAGCGGAGAGAAAGAGAAAGAGAGAGATAGATAGATAGATAGAGAGAGAGAGAGAGAGAGAGAGAGAGAGAGAGAGAGAGAGATGTATATATATTATAAACCCACAACAAAGTTTTGGTAATAGCATACTAATGTATATATGACCAGAGCTCAAAATATAATGATAATTTTGTAAATACTCCGAATTTGTTAAAAAACCATCATTTTTATTCAAATGTCTCATGCGATAGAGATCTGCTAATTTCTCATTATTTTTGTTTTCTGAACAATGGGCATTCTTTTTAATCACATACTTCTGTAGATTAAAATCGAAATTGATATTGGAAGACACTCAAGAAAAGATTAATTTATATTGTTTCAAAATGACCGCCATTAATTCATATTAATTATGAAAACACATACAAAAACATATAAGAAATAAAAAGAACAAATATATTTTTTTTTTACTCTAATTCTTTTTTCTTGTTTGTTTCGCATTTTCTTCTCAAACCATTACAAAGTCTTATCCATGTCTTTATAATAACTTATTTTCGCTTATATATATATATATATATATATATATATATATATATATATATATATATATATATATATATATATATATAAACAATAAAACCAAAAACACAAACGATAGAATAAAATCAACTCAACCACACACACTCTTTTCTTTCATTTGCCCTTAACGATACCTATAAAACATTCACCCAAGTATTCTTATTAAAAAAACAACTAATCATGAAGACGACTAAGAAAGTGGAAAGGGCTTGAGAGAGAGAAAGAGAAAGAGAAAGATGGATGTTTGTAAAGTTAGTGGGGAAAACGTTACAGTTTTTGATTATTAAAAAAAGAAATTCAAAGTAAGAGCGTAATATGTATTTATATATTGTACTACAGAAGTTTAACTTAGTATGGTTCCGTCGGTTTCGAATCAACAAGTGAGAAACAAATTATCACGCGTGATCGCGTCTCGTTGGACTTCATTAGCCATTGTTGTGAGCTCTGGCTATAAAATGGCGAGTCACTCGTCGCGGCATTCTGCCCGACACTATTTATTAGCCTCGTTTTTCTTTATCTAGTGTTCAATTCAGCATATTTTACATAATGTTATTGACGCCATATATTGAAAAAAGTTTGTTTTTTTCATTTAAAAAAAAAAAACAGAGTTGAGATTACGTCACCAAC
>OY744539.1:44485355-44512855 GCA_963556195.1 Sepiola atlantica
ACATTTTTCTCTATATTATCATCCTGATGAAGTCTTATAAATAAAGACGAAACGTTGATGTACACATAAAAAGCATCCATTTTTTGGTTTTCCTTTTTCATTTTCCCATCACGTCGGATTACCTTCATCCTTCTATTCCCATATATACATATATATATATATATATATATATATATATATATATATATATATATATATATATATATATATATATATATATAAATATATATATATATATATATAGTATGCATGTATTGATACAATCACCGGGTTTGGACACTTAATTGAGGCAAGTACACTTAATTGCAGCGAGTACGTAGGGAAGTGGGAGTATAAAGGATACACGTGATTACGATTTCTTAGTACCAGCAGCCATAACGTTACTCCTCCATCTCCACCGGATGTGAGCATCTCCATTCACCCTGATGTGTGTGTGGAGGCAGTCTTAAGCTTCCGAAGAGCTCGTTTTGAGGACGAAATAACTTATTAATTTTAAATGAAATAGTGTATTGAGTGGTTTCAATGGTTTTGAATAATTTTGCAATGGAAATCGTTCAAGACAAAACATGAAACCACTTTTTGTAAGAAACTAACAAGAACAAATGATGAATATCGCATACACAGAAGATTCCTATTGATCCTAGTCTTAAATGGACCAAGGCTATAGGTAGGAGGAAAACAGTCAGCAAGAAAATAGTTCTACAAGCTTGCTGTTCTTGGAAATAAGCTACTGGATTAGGAAGCTGTATTACAATGAGGTATCAAAACAGAGAATTGCTGGAGACTATTTGACAATCGATCAAAATAGGTGGAACAAAAGAAACAGTGAATAGATCACTTAATTTTGAAGAACACATGCCATAATTGTATTTAAAGAAAAGACTGAGACTAGCAACAACACGTCTGTGAGGGAGCGGTTTTAGATTATATATATATATATATATATATATATATAATATTCATGCACATACAGACTGTTTCGCTGTATCACAGCTCTTCAGTGCTACTGGACTTACTAGTGCCTCAAGCTGGGATTGAAACTCAACCACCGCTATCATGCAACACTGGCTCAATTCAAGTGAAATCCCAATGTAAACATTGTCAAATGCCGGTAGCTTGAATTGATTTTACCTAATGAGCTATGCTTTTCAGTTAATGGCAAATGGCGATTCCTTTACGAATCCATTACGATAAGCTCTACCCGAAAAAGGGAGCTTCAAATAGTCATCAACATAAGTCTGTTTCGCCCTATCACAGCCCTTCAGTGCGGCTAGGGAGAGAGAGAGTATTAAATACCAGAAGTAATGCTACATCAATATTAACATAGATGTGTATTTAAATATTAATTGGTTAATGAAAGTGTTAAAATAAAGTATTTATACTTACCGACTAATACCTAGTGTAAATCCTTTTTGTGTTTTCGTGATTGAAAGGACCTCTTTTAGGCCTGCTGCTGATCAGTTTTACATGCATTATTTTGAGGGATTTCTTTGCCGTGTTTCAAACAGTTATCTAAACTTCTGTTTTTTGGAGATGCTTTCTGATACTTGTTTGGAAGATCTCGATCTTATATGGCCTACAGGTTTTCGAAAGCGCGAAGATCTAGCCATTAAGTTAACACTGAACATTTTTTAAATCCAATGTTTCTGTAAGCGATCTTGTGTATTTTTAGCAATGTGAGAATCGGGTCAATCTTGCATAAATAAGTAAAAGTGTTTAGCATTCGACCAGGAACGCAGGAACGCTTCTTCCGATATTCTGAAGCGGTAGAAGATGTGGTGTTTAGTTTTGTATTTAGTTTAATGTGTAGAAGCGCGGACCTTAGCTTAGTAAGCTATTGTGTATTAGAGAAAATGCTAAGACCCACGCTTACATTAGAATTATTAAAGAAACGTTTAAAAGAGTAAAACCAAATAAACCAGAAAAAAACATTTATGAAAGCTAAAGCATGCATAAGTAGAAATAAAGAATAACACGTAGTTTAAAAGTAACACAAAATATTTATATATTTACAAATTACAGATAAATAACAAATGTTCATGTCTGGGATTTATGAATGCGTATGTATGTGCGTAGTGTAACCATGTGTGGAAGTGTGTGAATGGTGCGTGTCGCCCTTTGTTCGTGGTTGTACGAATGTGTATGTGTGAGAGTCGATAATTCGTTTAGGCATTTATATCTGTGTTTGTCTTTTAGGAGCGTAAGCGTTTGTGTATGTGTCTGTTGGTATGCTGAAAGTAGCCGTTGTGAGTGCGTGAGTTGATACGCCCAGCCCCCTCCCGCACCCGAACTCCGAGGGGGGAGTAGTTAGAGGGGAAACGTTGTTGACTGCTCGTTGGAAAGATAAAAAGAGAGAAATGACAGATTTTGTCGGAAAGTCTGTTGTTTATTTTATTGTTTCACAGTGGTTTGTCGGACGTAGTTGTGAACACACCACGTGATCAACATTTTTGACTTTTTTGCGCCTTTTTTGTTAGACTGTCTCTGGGAGCTGATTTTTATAGCCCCAGTTTTAGCTTTTGTTTTTGAAGTGAATTCTGGGTTGGTTTCTGTTTTTGTGCCCACGCCGTTTGTTGATTAAAAGAGAATGTGAATCCGATAAATGTATAGATAATCTACTTCCCAAAAAGCCGCACTATGGATGGGATCAACAGTACATGTAGAATCCCGTGGATGCTAAATACATAGAGCTCTCAAAGGATTCTACATATATATCTTAGTTTGAAACAATTGTTTGTGAATAACATGTTTTTTTTTAATGAACTACGATTATATCATTTGAAGAGCTCTAGTCATATTGTACACTCTTGAGCTACTATATAAACATTTGTGCGAATTAGAATAAATTCATATATATATATATATATATATATATATATATTATGTTCTGTTTATTGTCTTATTATATTTATAGGATGTGTGTAGCGGTGGTTTCGATGTGTTTTAGTGATAGCCACCTCGATGATGAAATAGAAGCGAGTAAGATAAAAAATATAGTGCGCAACTGTTTTAAGTAGACAAGTAAATAAAAAGGATAAGTAATTAAGACAATAAAATAAAATAAAATTAAAATAATATTTTAAAAAATAAATAAATAAGCAAGTAAAATGACATAACAAGATGTCATAATGTCATAATGCACAAATCGTGTAGCCGGACGTTGATAAAATTGTGAATCTGATCCCACACTCGGAGATTGGACAGTCGCGCCTGATCGTGGGTAACCATGGGAACATGATGAAAAAGAACATATCATTTAATACAATATATATATATATATATATATATATATATATATATATATATACGAGGCCTGTCTAAAACGTATTCGACCTTAGGCCAGAAACAAATATTTCATATACGTGACGAGTTGGGACCCTAATCCCCTTCAAGGTGGGCCCTATTTGTGTGCACATATGCATCGCACCGATCCATACACTGCAGGAAACACCTTTTGAAGTCTTCTTTTAGAATGGTGTTAATCTCCGTCGTCGCGTTCCGCATTATCTCTATTTTTGCACCCTCTAAACAACAGCTGCACTTCCAGAACGCTGGTCACTCCCCTCTGAGGGTCGGTAATTTTTGAATCGGTTGAAAAACTCCTTTATTTGTGTAACACATCGCATCTTCTATGAATATAATGAGTCGGCAAAGATGAACACCGTTCCAAAAGTAGACTTCAAGAGGTGTTTCCGGCAGTGGATGGATCGGTGGACTAAGCGTGTGGAAGCAAAAGGAGTTTACTTTGAAGGTGATTAGGGTCCCCATCCTGTCAAGTATTTGAAATAGTTTTTCTGGCCTAAGGTCGGATACTTTTTAACACGCCTTGTATATATATATATATATATATATATATATATATATATATATATATATACACATACGATATATATATACATATATATATATATATATATATATATATATATATATATATATATATATACATAAGATATATATATATGTGTGTGTGTGTGTGTGTGTGTGCGTGCGCGTTTGTGTTTGTGTTTTGTAGATGCTTATATTTGGCGTGTTTCTGCTTTGCCAGTTTTTCAATTTCCTGCTGACCATTTTTTAAAGATAAAATGGCGTCTTTTCAGCATAAAAACGTTATTTCTTTCTTTACATGAGCAATTCTAACTTCCGCCGCTTCAGCGCGAGTGCGCGTGAATTGAAAAAATATGCTACACTGAACTAAGTGGCTAATTCTGATTTTATCGATTTCAACTTTAAGATGTTTTTCGCACCGTCTTTTTACATCTATCTATCTATCTATCTATCGATTAGTCTATTTATCTATCTATCTATCTATCTAATCTATCTATCTATTTGGATATTATTCTGCCTGGCAGTGTATTTCTGGCATTTCTTTTTTCATTATGCCGTTTGCTTTCCTAAATTTTATATTTATTTCCACAGAACGAGGGGTCTGTAATAAACAAATACATAACTACATCCTCATTTTTTCAAAAATTTTATTTTTATGTTCCAAACAGAATGATGTCCATCTGCAATAGACGGTACTTAATTACCTTCCTTTAAAAAAAATGGCGGATATACGAAAATATATCCGATTGGATGAATTATTTTCCAGAATCGAATTTTAAAATGCTTTTCCCGCGGTCTATCTATCTATCTATCTATCTATCTATCTATCTATCTATCTATCTATCTATCTATCTATCTCTTTCTCTCTTTCTCTCTCTCTCTCTCTCTCTCTCTCTCTCTCTCTCTATATATATATATATATATATATATATATATATATATATATATATATATATGCCGCTTGCTTGCGAAGTCTAAGCTAATTCTGAAGCAGAAATTCGAACTTTGCGACCGTCTGAGATTATCATTCCGTACACTGATGAGAACGAACGTTTGAAACGCTGGCGTATGTAGGTAAAGAAATAATGTTATATTATTTACTTTAAATTAATATTGTTATCTCTTTCTCTCTCTCTCTCTCTCTCTCTCTCTCTCTATATATATATATATATATATATATATATATATATATATAAACATATATATGTGTGTCGGTATGTATGTCTGTCTACCATAATATATATATATATATATATATATATATATATATATATATATATATATATATATATATATATATATATATATATTCTCTCGGAAGTTTCTCAACCATTAAAACTGAAAAAAAAAATCACTCATGTAAGTCAATTTAATTTTTACAGTTATTATATTAGTTTGCTTCTAACATTATTTAGGGGATCATCAGTTGTTTACCATGAAAAACTGTTTCGGGAATTTAAAAAGAAGACAATATTTAATTTCATGGCTTCCCAGCAGAGTTGATCAGACCCCACTTCCCTTATAAGGCAAAAAAATAAACGTTCTGTATACTAAATCTAAGTTTTGTTCCGTATAAATATTTTGCTAACTTATATTAGTTATTAATATATATATATATATATATATATATATATATGTATATATATATATAAATTATATATTAATTATATATGTATATATATATATATATATGTTTGTGTGTGTGTGTGTATCTGTCTATTTGTCTGTATATCGTTATGTGTATTAATCGATCATGGCAGAGTCTCCATTCCATCTCTTTTTAGCACGTCGTTAAATTATATGAAAGTAAAATAACAAAACTAGAACTGGAATTGAAAGAAACATATATAATATGAAAGAAACATATATAATATGAAACCAATTCTACTTTTGTGCAACGTTAGCGAATAGAACATTTATCACCGCATTTTCCGATGTTTCCTTGGATTATATTACCATACTATAATAGCACCCCCACAACACAAAAAAAACATTTAACAAACATTGTATTTATTGGCTGGGGTGTCTGCGTTATTAAAATCTAAAAATAAACCCGTCTTTTATAGAATTAGACTTTTTGTGCAGGTAGAACTGCGTCATTATCCGACTTGTCTCCAATAATTTTCGCATAAACCTTTTCTTGAATAGTGTATATTTTCAAGTTTAACTCGAGGATTATATATCGCTAACCTTTTATTGCAAGGGTTACATCTTAAATATATTTAAGATATGTTGTTCGCTAAATTAGTTGTTATTAATAGCGATATGATTAATATCATATCATATTGATTAGATGTGATTAATAGCGATATGATTAATATCATATCATATTGATTAGTTGTGATTAATAGCGATATGATTAATATCATATCATATTGATTAGATGTAATTTATAGCGATATGATTAATATCATATCATATTGATTAGATGTGATTTATAGCGATATGATTAATATCATATCATATTGATTAGATGGGATTAATAGCGATTTGATTAATATCATATCATATTGATTAGTAGTGATTAATAGCGATATGATAAATATCATATCATATTGATTAGATGGGATTAATAGCGATATGATAAATATCATATCATATTGATTAGATGTGATTTATAGCGATATGATTAATATCATATCATATTGATTAGATGTGATTAATAGCGATATGATTAATATCATATCATATTGATTAGATGTGATTAATAGCGATATGATTAATATCATATCATATTGATTAGATGGGATTAATAGCGAATTGATTAATATCATATCATATTGATTAGATGTGATTAATAGCGATATGATAAATATCATATCATATTGATTAGATGTGATTAATAGCGATATGATTAATATCATATCATATTGATTTGATGGGATTAATAGCGAATTGATTAATATCATATCATATTGATTAGATGTGATTAGTAGCGATATGATTAATATCATATCATATTGATTAGATGTGATTTATAGCGATTTGATTAATATCATATCATATTGATTTGATGTGATTAATAGCGATATGATTAATATCATGTCATATTGATTAGATGTGATTTATAGCGATATGATCAATATCATATCATATTGATAAGATGTGATTAATAGCGATATGATTAATATCATATCATATTGATTAGATGTGATTAATAGCGATATGATTAATATCATATCATATTGATTAGATGGGATTAATAGCGATATGATTAATATCATATCATATTGATTAGATGTGATTAATAGCAATATGATTAATATCATATCATATTGATTAGATGTGATTAATAGCGATATGATTAATATCATATCATATTGTATTAGATGTGATTAATAGCGATATGATTAATATCATATCATATTGATTAGATGTGATTAATAGCGATATGATTAATATCATATCATATTGATTAGATGGGATTAATAGCGAATTGATTAATATCATATCATATTGATTAGATGTGATTAATAGCGATATGATAAATATCATATCATATTGATTAGATGTGATTAATAGCGATATGACTAATATCATATCATATTGATTAGATGTGATTTATAGCGATATGATTAATATCATATCATATTGATTAGATGTGATTAATAGCGATATGATTAATATCATATCATATTGATTAGATATGATTTATAGCGATATGATTAATATCATATCATATTGATTAGATGTGATTAATAGCGATATGATTAATATCATATCATATTGATTAGATGTGATTAATAGCGATATGATTAATATCATATCATATTGATTAGATGGGATAAATAGCGATATGATTAATATCATATCATATTGATTAGATGTTATTTATAGCGATATGATTAATATCATATCATATTGATTAGATGTGATTAATAGCGATATGATTAATATCATATCATATTGATTAGATGTGATTAATAGCGATATGATTAATATCATATCATATTGATTAGATGTGATTAATAGCGATATGATTAATATCATATCATATTGAATAGATGTGATTAATAGCGATTTGATTAATATCATATCATATTTATTAGTAGTGATTAATAGCGATATGATTAATATCATATCATATTGATTAGATGTGATTAATAGCGATATGATTAATATCATATCATATTGATTAGATGTGATTTATAGCGATATGATTTATATCATATCATATTGATTAGGTGTGATTAATAGCGATATGATTAATATCATATCATATTGATTAGATGTGATTTATAGCGATATGATTAATATCATATCATATTGATTAGATGTGATTAATAGCGATATGATTAATATCATATCATATTGATTATATGGGATTAATAGCGATTTGATTAATATCATATATTGATTAGATGTGATTAATAGCGATATGATTAATATCATATCATATTGATTAGATTGGATTAATAGCGATTTGATTAATATCATATCATATTGATTAGATGTGATTAATAGCGATATGATTAATATCATATCATATTGATTAGATGTGATTAATAGCGATATGATTAATATCATATCATATTGATTAGATGGGATTAATAGCGATTTGATTAATATCATATCATATTGATTAGTAGTGATTAATAGCGATATGATAAATATCATATCATATCGATTAGATGTGATTAATAGCGATATGATTAATATCATATCATATAGATTAGATAGGATTTATAGCGATATGATTAATATCATATCATATTGATAAGATGTGATTAATAGCGATATGATTAATATCATATCATATTGATTAGATGGGATTAATAGCGATTTGATTAATATCATATCATATTTATTAGTAGTGATTAATAGCGATATGATTAATATCATATCATATTGATTAGATGTGATTAATAGCGATATGATTAATATCATATCATATTGATTAGATGTGATTAATAGCGATATGATTAATATCATATCATATTGATTAGATGTGATTAATAGCGATATGATTAATATCATATCATATTGATTAGATGGGATTAATAGCGATTTGATTAATATCATATCATATTGATTAGTAGTGATTAATAGCGATATGATAAATATCATATCATATCGATTAGATGTGATTAATAGCGATATGATTAATATCATATCATATAGATTAGATGGGATTTATAGCGATATGATTAATATCATATCATATTGATTAGATGTGATTAATAGCGATATGATTAATATCATATCATATTGATTAGATGGGATTAATAGCGATTTGATTAATATCATATCATATTTATTAGTAGTGATTAATAGCGATATGATTAATATCATATCATATTGATTAGATGTGATTAATAGCGATATGATTAATATCATATCATATTGATTAGATGTGATTAATAGCGATATGATTAATATCATATCATATTGATTAGATGTGATTAATAGCGATATGATTAATATCATATCATATTGATTAGATGGGATTAATAGCGATTTGATTAATATCATATGTGATAAAATATATTTAAGAAATGTTCGATTGATTAGTTGTGATGAATAGCGTTTGAACCCGTTCAATCCCCATTGACCTGTCTCCCCACGAGCGCAGAGTTAATCACAGGGTCGGTTTTTAATGTAGGGAAAATTCGACTACCAAAAAAGGGGCCGTCAGGAATGGGACAAACATTTAAAATGCTCTAGTATAGAATGATTTATCTTACACTGGCTGAGGACAGAAAAGATTATGTCATGTAACAGGATGGGTACTAGATTTTGAATCATTTATTTGCACAAACTATTTTTTAGAATACATTTAAAACAAAGTAGGCACAAGACCATCAAAATTGTGAGGAATGGGTGGCGTTGGTCATCTTTGGTCTATAGTTATAACAATGTATTTAATTAAAATCATCTGAGTCACATAGTACCATATTTACACTAGGAGGCGTTCTACTATATATAATCGCATATTTATTGAAAATCTTATTCATACTAGATTTTTTATCCTAGCCAAAAGATGATTATTTCAGGCCTCAAACGCAAAAGGTATGCATTAAGTCTATCTTCTGTCTTGTTACAGCGGCTGTATTTGAATGTCAAAGTTTTGGTGACACTTTTGAGGGTGAGAGGTGACCCCAGACGGAAGTCGCGGAGCCACGTGATTTCTAGCCGAAGATATTCTTTCTCTTAGCTGGCGAGATTCAAAGGATGAAAAAACGTATCCAGCTGCTGTCTACAATTGGGGCGGGAGCGCACAATGTAACTAGATATAGCTAGACTTTATATACGTTTACTATTCAATGCAGTGTTTCTCTCGCGCGCACGCGTACAAGTAACATGTAGTTTTGATGTGTTCTGTGACCGTCTCTATTTTTGAATAGACATGTTTTATAAACCAACATTCGCGTCCGAGTGCTTTTGTACCCGGAAATAAGCAAGAACCTGTGTTTACAACGACGACGACACGTGTGTATAATTGTTTATACACCTATCGTTATGCGAAAATGAAACGGTCTGACAAGCCATGCACTTAGGTGATTGTACTTATTTCGGGATGAATGTATTTGTCAGTTTCCTGTGACTGATACTCCATCATTAAACTGCCATCTGCTCTCGACGTCCTATGGGTTCTAGCTCCCATTTTCTTCGGGAGGGTTTAACTGAATGGTGTTTGTTGTGTTGGCAGCAGTTGTAAGTCTCTTGCCATTTAAAAATGTATTAGTTTATGGTTTGTTATTTTGCATGCATTTTAAGCATACCAGAAGAATAAGCAACTCAATGTCACCAGCAAATGGTGTTCTATCAGATTTAGTTCCTGATATACAAGACTTCATGTTTTGGGTCACATACTCTTCTGGTTTGCCATGTTTTGTACTAATTTGTATTTAACAATTTATTTATTAAATTGTTAGGTGAAAATACAAAAGAGTAAACGAAGTCCCCTCCCCATCTAAGAATGGCTTTCTAAATAATATAGTAAAATATAATAAAATATCTTTTTTTTTCTATTAAACATTTTTTTTTCATCAAAAATAAGTGGCTTTCTAAAAAAAATCTTCTGCAGTTTACTAACCGTGCTGAAATAATAACCTTATTATTTAGAAAGCCATTCTTAACATGGGCAAAAGGGGGGGGCTTGGTTTACTATTCTGTACTGTTACCTAAAAAATTAATTAATAAATTATTAAATTTGGGAAACTGAAACTCTCGCCGGAAGTTATATTACGGATGAAGTCTAATAACAGGAACTAAATCTGACCGAACACCGTTTGTTGCTGACTTTAAGTCGCTACTCTCCTGGTTTACTTTATTTTGTTTTATTGAGATGGATCTCCGTCTGCTCTATGTTTACAGCGTATACACTTTCATATTGCCTGTCGGATCAAGAACCAACAATCAACATTGAATTATCATGAAATTACCAACTAAAAACTATCACAATTATGTTTCGGAAATTTTTAGATGAAGAATTAAAGATTTGTATTATTAAGACTGTTCTTATTTTGGCTGTTATTCTCATAAGGTTTCGTCAAATGTAACAGCGGAATGTCAAGTTCAAGAACGCGCGAAACTGCATGCTTAACTCAAGAATTTGTAAGGAATTTCGAAATAACCTTTGATTTACTCGTCGGCTGTAGATGTTTCCTGTTCCGTCAGCCACACCATGTAAAAAGACTTTAGTCCTTGTTATTATATTTTAATATCGCCTGTATTTAATAGTTGATCTCCAACCTCCGGACCACTCTCACTTTATCCGATATGCTACCCGTCCACATGAACCCGTGGTGCTTCGGAGGAAGTGCTAAGTTATAATCACTTCTAAATGATGGCCGTCTGTAACTTTCAGGTTCAATCCTCTGCACAGAGTGTTGTTTTACTCTTAGCATTGATTGGTATTATTTCTATTGTAACGAAACTGTTTTTTTTTAAGCAAGCACTAACACATTTCTTTGTTCTTTTCTTTTTAGGTAAGTTATCACTTTGAATTTGCAATTTCTAAATCTTTGCTGACGCAGAAGACCAGGTTAGTGCAACATTTTTACTATTAAATTATTGATTTGTTTTTCATTCATCGTAATTAAAATGGCTTTTTAGTGCTACTTACTAAAACACACATGCACACACAAACATATATATATATATATATATATATATATATATATATATATAGTGTGTGTGTGTAAAAAAGAAATAAAAAGAGTGCTCGATTACGCAAATAATTTATTTGAAAACTATACACATATATATATATATATATATATATATATATATATGTGTGTGTGTGTGTGTATGTATGTATGTGTGTGTGTGCAACTTAGAACGAAAAAAATCAAGCCAACAATCCAGTCGGTTCACGTCATAATTTATTTTTCTCGACAGGACGACCATCATCAGACGTAAAACTACTTTCTAACTTCTATTATTGCTCTGTTTTTACATTAACCTCTCCGACTCAATATTTCCTACATAAATGTTTACTCACTATTAACAATACCTAGACAATACCTAGACAATGCCGAGAATAAAGCGGTTTTTACAATAACTTAACAATTACCTAGACAATACATTGACTGAAACTGTATTTACACTACCTAGACAATTACATCGATAATTACCTAGACAGAATCTGTATTTAGAATACCTAGACAATTACATAGACAATACCAAGATTGTAGCTGTATTTACAATACCTAGACAATTACCTAGACAATACCAAGACTGTAGCTGTATTTACAATACCTAGACAATTACCTAGACAATACCAAGACTGTAGCTGTATTTACAATACCTAGACAATTACCTAGACAATACCAAGACTGTAGCTGTATTTACAATACCTAGACAATTACCTAGACAATACCTAGACAGAATCTGTATTTACAATACCTAGACAATTACCTAGACAATACCAAGACTGGAGCCGTGTTTACAATACCTAAACTATTTCATAGAAAATACCTAGACAGAAGCTGTATTTACAATATTTAGAACATTTACATAGACTGGAGCTGTATTTAAAATATCTGAACAATTACCTAAACAATACCTAGACAATACCTTGACCGAAGCTGTATTAGCAATACATAGACAATTTCCTAGACCATACTTAGACTGAATCTGTATTTACAATACCTAGACAATCACCTAGACAATACCTAGCCTTAATCCGTATTTACAATACGTAGACAATTATTTAGACGATACATAGACTGGAGCTGTATTTAAATATTCATATAAAATCTGATGTGAATAAAATGTGTAACTTTCAAATTCTAGAAGTCGGCGAGGGGTTAGGGAAGAACATGACAACTCACTAATCTATTAGGAAGGTGAAAATTGATATTGTCCGATATAATTTAATGACACATACATCATTCAGCAACTTACTGTTTGCATTTATAGTAATATTTATTCAAAAGAAATTATCCCTGTACTTGTTTTGCAAGTACTTCAATGAAATGTCCTCCGACGAACTTGCTGCATTTGTCTTCCCGAAACGTAAATACCCTAGATCAACCCGATAATCATCATCATCCTGCCCGTCATTGAAAGGGTTCCCAGATTCCGGGAATCATTCTATTCTAATAGTATTTTCATCAAACTGCTTGCCTTTGGAATGCCTTTCCTGTTCTCTGTTTCACCGACTGTACAAACATGCATATAAATGCTATATGAACAAACATCTCGCTGCTCAACTCCCTATTTAAGATGCCCTTATAATTGTGGCCACTTAACTAATTCACAGTAGCTATTTAAGGTGTCCCCTATAAATCTGGCTTCTAACTAATTCACAGTAGCTATTCAAGATGCCCCCTATAAATCTGACCCTTTAACTAATTCACAGTAGCTATTTAAGATGTCCCCTATAAATCTGGCTTCTAACTAATTCACAGTAGCTATTCAAGATGCCGCCCCTATAAATCTGACCCTTTAACTAATTCACAGTAGCTATTTAAGATGCCCCCTATAAATCTGGCTTCTAACTAATTCACACTAGCCCCTTGCGTCTCAGTGTCAATGTACCTCGTTTAGAGTGAATCTAAGTAAAAATAAAATTAAAAGATCTTTCACGCCAAACGGAAACTACTAACAATGACATCGACTTTGACAGATCGATTTCGGTTTTTCGTAATCATGATATCAACACCGGTTTTAATCTCTTTTATGAAATCAATTCCGTGTCCTAGTCGCATGACAATGTGTAAGTCACATAGTCGCGAGAAAAAAAAACAGGCATAGAGACACAGGAGAAGTCGTCGAAATTTGTTATTAATATGTATAGAGATATCTAACATTTGGTAGGATTTTCCGGCAGATCAAATTGATAAAAAGGCAATTAAATAAAACGGTAGGCGGTGGAAGCGGTCGGTGAATAGGTAATAAAATACGCTTTTATTAAGAAATGTTGCCCGATTGACAGATATATATAGGAAGTAACAGTTGGAATTCATTTGTAGTTATTCGTTGCATTGTTTGTAAGCCAGTTGTTGCCTTCAGTTTCTCTACACCCCCCCCCTTTCAGCTTCAGTTTTATTTTTGGCGGCCATTGGCTTTTCTTGTCGGCCATTGTCAACGTGTCAATCAAGCGACTTTTTCTTCATTAACCGCTTGTCACTTAATCTCTTATCATCTTTTCTCTTTCAAATCTCCCTCTCTATTTCTTATTCTGTCTCTCTCTCACTCTCTCTCTCTCTTTCTCTATTTTACCCTACCCCTTTTTTACTATCTGCATCTCTATTTTTCTCATCTCTCTCGCCATTTCTCTCCGTCTCTATATCCATAGACCTAACTCTCTCTCTCTCTTTATTTAACTCTCTTTTACACTCTCTTTCTTTCTCTCTAAGTCTGCTCCTTTCTCTTCTCTCTAGAGTTTTTGTATCTATTTCCGTTATTTCTCACCCTCTCTTGTTACTGACCCTCATTATCGCCATTTCTCCTTTCCCAGCTCTCTACCTGACTGACTATCTCTCTTCTCTCTGTTTATCTCCATAGTATCTTTATCACTCTTTCTTTCCTTACATCTAACAACCATTATGTTTCCCTCTCTTTATTTCCTTCGCGTCTCTCTCCTCCATCTCTCTTGCAATGCATCCCTTTATGTACAACATCACTTCTAACCCTAACCCTAAACCCTAGCCCTAACCCTACCCCTAAACATAACCCTTACCCTAACCCTAAACCCTAACCCTAAACCCTAACCCTAACCCTAACCCTAACCCTAACCCTAGCCCTAGCCCTTACCCTAACCCGAAACCCCAACCCTAACATTTACCCTAAACCTCACCCTAACCCTAAACCCTAACCTTAACCCTAAACCAAACCCTAACCCTTACCCTAAACTATACCCTAACCCAAACCGTAAACCTTACCCTAAACATTACCCTAACCCTAATCCTAACTCTAACCCTAAACCCTGACCCTAACCCTAACCCTAACCCTAACAATGCCTCTTACCCTAAACCATAACCCTTACCTTAACTGTAGCCCTTACCCAAACCAACACCTTTTACCCCAACCCTTACCCTAATCTTAAACCCTAACCCTAACCCTAACCCTAAGCCTAACCGTAACCATGACCCTTACCCTAAACCATAACCCTTACCTTAACCGTAGCCCTTACCCTAACCCAAACCTTTAACTCTAACCCTTAACCTTATCCCTAACCCCGACCCTTATCCTTACCCTAATCTTAAACCCTAACCCTAACCCTAACCCTTAACCCTAATCCAATCTCACTTTTTTTCTATTTCTTTATATCTCTCTGTCTTTAGCATTCTAACCTTCCTTTCTCTCCATTATCCTGTTATCATTCTCTCTCTTATATATATATATATATATATATATATATATATATATATATATATATATATATACTATTTTAATTAATAAATATATGAATTAAAAAATGAGAATAGATCGTCATTGTGAATGTTGTTTTAGGACACACCAACCCTATAATCAATCTTGTACTATACAATGTATTTATAGCATAGTCATTTACTAAGTGCTTTCGTTTGCTCATAGGAGATTGAAGTGTTTCATCTTTTCAAGTAGTTTGATTTATGCCAAAAATCTGATTAATTCCTAGCTTCCTGTATTTCACTTAGTGTAACTCGTTTGTCGAGTGGTATTTATCAATTCTCTGTTTAGATATTTCGTTATAATACAGCTTCATATTCTAGTAGCTTTTTTCCCCAAAAACTGCACGCTTTTGGAACTTTCTTCCTGCTGACTGTTTTACCCTATGACTAAGGTTATTACTCATATCCTGATGAAGTGGATCACAGAAGGAGCACCTGGTGTAGGTGATCACAGAAGGAGCACCTGGTGTAGGTGATCATAGAAGGGGCACCTGGGTAAGTGGATCACAGACGGGGACCCTGATGTACGTGATCACAGAAGGGGCACCTTGGTAAGTTGATCACAGAAGGAGTATCGTATGAAGCTACCGCTTTGAGTAAGTCTCTGCCTGTTTGATTGATTAACTGTGATTAAAATATGTATTTTCCTTTGTCAAATAGTTATTTCACGTTTTACCGAGTGTTGCTGAGAAGTCAGAATTAAATTGTATGATGGTTGTATGATTATAATTAAAACATAGATAAGCATGTAAATGGAATGGTCGTTATCGCTTATTAACATATATAACATAGGATTAGGGTTAGGGTTGGGATTTTAGGGTTAGGGTAAGGGTTAGAGTTTTAGGATTAGGGGTTTAGGGTTAGGGTTAGGGTTAGGAGTAGGGTAAGGTTTTAGGGTTAGGGTTAGTGTTTAAAGTTAGGGGTTAAGGTTAGTGTTGGGGTTAGGGTTACGATTAGAGTAAAGGTTAGGGTTTCGTGGTAAGGGTTAGGGTTAGGGTTTTAGGGTTAGGGTTAGGAATTAGGATTAGAGTAAGGGTTAGGGTTTAGGGTTAGGGTTTAGGGTTAGGGTTAGGGTTAGGGTTAAGGTTAGGGTAAATATTAGGGTTAGGGTTTAGGGTAAGGTTTAGGGGTTAGGATTTAGGGTTAGGGTTAGGGTTTTAGTGTTAGGGTTAGGGTTATATTATTTGGATTGTTCGTACAACTGATCTCATCATTATTCTCACAATGTTTCGTCTTAAATAATCTCTTACCTTCTTCAACTGAATCTTGTAGATCTCGGGAATCTTCACGGAATTTTTAACTAAATGCTTCATTTAATCGACAGTGTATATTGTTCTTGTTCAGCCAACTATGACTCGGTACAGGCCTTACGTATTTTAAAAATTTCATTTTTATTTAGTATTGCCTGTAGTGTTGATTGAAACTTCAACATCTCGAAGATGTCACTTATAACTGAGTATTTCTTAATGCCGTTATCCGTTGAGCCACGTGTCCAAATAATCCAGATAATACAAATGATCAATCCTCATCTCAAATGTTCAAACAATATTGTAACCGTTGTGAATAAGCATGTTTACCTACACGATTCGGATTCCTCATAAAACTACTGACTACCTAAGTTGTAGTAGAAACCGTTTTGAAAACAGACATCCATTTTTTTGTCCTATTCCTAATTTCTCGTGTATTGGCCTGTATAACACTTAATACACCTTACTGATACTCATTCCAGATTTGAATATCGATTTTAATAAACTCAGTTACAACAGTAATCGATTATTGTACGGATATCAAAACCCGTGTTCTCGCTAAGCATCCCTTCTGTCAACGGAATCTTCTTTGTTGGTATGATTTAAAAGTTTTTTTTTTTTCAAGACAAATGTTTACAGTTATCCTGCATCAAAAAATATAAACTTTGTTTCTTAACGCATATATTTTAAAATCAACTTGCTGACAAAGACAGAAAAAAGCAGAGAGATAGATAGAGAAAGATAGAGATTGAGAGAGAGAGAGAGAGAGAGAGAGAGAGAGAGAGAGAAAGAGGTGGCCTTATCCGAGTCTATTCTCGACATTTAGTCGTGGAGGTCACATCTATCTTGATTTTAAAAAGATCTGTAAATATATTGTAGTTGCCGGGCTCAACGCACATGCCATTTACATTCCTAACTAGATATTGTTTTCATTCTACAATATTCCATTCAAAAGCAATTTATGATCTGTTCACTTCTAATACCTTTGTTATATGTCTGCCATCCCTCATTTCCTTCTCCTTTTTCTTTACCTATCATATATATATATATATGTGTGTGTGTGTATGTGTGTGTGTGTGTGTGCGCGCGCTAGTGTGTGCACGCGCGTGTATATGTCAATTGCTATCTTGGGAAGTCGGTTTCCTACCGCCATCCCCTCGTTCAAGTGGACGTCAGTCTAATCATTGTCTGGACACCAGACCAGAGTAGAGTCTCTTGAACGACATCGCCTGGTCACAAATGTCAGTCATCCGGACCCTGAGAGACATAACGACCGCCAAGCGGACAGTGGCCAGTGAGCCAAGGGTGAGTGTTGGTGGTCGGGGGACTGCTAAAGGGGGTTGGATGTGGTCGCGGTGTGTGAATAGAACAAGCCGTTATCGGCGCGGACGAGGGAGACTTGAGTAAGCGAAGCGGTAAATAAATCGATCCGTCGGACATGACAACTGAAGAAGATACGACATAAAAAAGAAGGATGCGTCCGTGTGGATGCGAGACGGTGGTTGCCAGTGGAAGTCACAGTTTTCAAGAAAAGTTAAATATAAAGAAGGGGAATCGAAATATGGAAACAGAAAAGGCGAAAGAATGAGTACAAATAGAAACAAGACACCGGTATTAATTTTTTTTTTGTAAATAATTTACCGGGTGGATGTTTTTCCTTGTGTCCGAGCAAATAAGTCTTCGCATTTTGAAAACTAATTTCACTTAAATATTCATCAAAAGCGAAATCTTTCATAGACCTAATCAGGGAAAACCTAACGCAATATCAAATATTTTCCATGTCAATAACTTCAGTTGCGTCATATCTAATCAACCTAGTTTTTTTTTAAAATTAAAATTGGTGAATTTATTAATAAAGTCGATTAAAACAATTTTTTTATTAAAATAATTTTATTATACCTTCTTCCCTCTCATATCAAGCTTCCTGTTCACAGTTGAACGAAACATTTTATCGTAAATCGGCCAACATGTAAAGTTGGATAAATAAACGAAACACACAGGAATTGTCATATATAGTATACTAATGAGTCACAGCTTATCAAGGTCCAAAGACGACTCAAGTATCACACGTCAATATATATATATATATATATATATATATATATATATATATATATATATATATATATAATTAGAATTATAAAAAGAAAAACTATACACACATTAAGGTTGTACACATAATAACTTATTTCGACCCCTTTAATTAGGTCTCCTCAGATGTATAGACAACCACGTAAAAAAAAACCGTGGTTGTCTATACATCTGAGGAGACCTAATTAAAGGGG
The DNA here is from genome assembly GCA_963556195.1 of Sepiola atlantica. Classification (NCBI taxonomy): domain Eukaryota; kingdom Metazoa; phylum Mollusca; class Cephalopoda; order Sepiida; family Sepiolidae; genus Sepiola; species Sepiola atlantica. The sequence goes on from OY744539.1 coordinate 44,504,541, forward strand.
TCGAAATAAGTTATTATGTGTACAACCTTAATGTGTGTATAGTTTTTCTTTTTATAATTCTATTTTGCTCTGTTTAAATTACATTGAGCTCTGTTATTCAGATTCTCTACACAAAATTGAAATCTACACACTATATATATATATATATATATATATATATATATATATATATATATATATATATAACTGTCGGAATTTGGCTAACTCATATCCGCGGTCTAGATTAGTAGCGGCGACTACGTTCGCGCCAAAGCTTCTTTCCCGTTATGAGTTGAATTTCGTATACGTGTTGCATTACCCGTTCTTTTAGGGTACACGGTAAGATCCAACAAGAATGACAAAGAAAAGAACATGTATGGAAACACTTTGTTTTTCTTTATTTCCCATCACCGGATGGTTTACGCTGGCTACACACACAAATATAAAAATAAAGTCTATTGAAATACTTTTGTCCCATGAAAGTCTTTTTCTGCCTGAGGTCATAGACTTGGTCTCTGCTAGAAACTCGTTCATATATACATCCGATTGGAAAGCAATTTGCTATGCATTGTCTATCCGAGCGTGAACTGAAGCAATTGTTCCACAAGCACTTCCAATTGTCTGTTTGATAAAATACAAGTCAGAGGATTCATTCACTGCACTAACTTGCTTATCAGTCGCATTTTTAGTCAGCGGACACGAAAGCCTAACATAAAGACGGGCTTGGGTACCATAGCCAATAAAGCTTCATCGGTGCCATAAACATTGGTAAACTCTCATTCTTCCGGTACTTCGATACTCCGATCACAAAGCGCTTCGGCACTTAGCGTTTCTGAAACCGCCGCGTTTCAAGTCTCGCTAGCACTGCGGAATCTTCTCTTTTTTAGCAGTTATCAAGTCGTTTTCTTTCTTTCTCGACGTATCACCCACAATGGACTCGTCCATGATTCATTTTTGCGACTCTTCATTATCTTACATACGCTCTAACAAAAAAAATAACAGGGTTTTTCGATATGATAAGACAACCCTGGATGCTTATGCCTGTATAGACAGATACACACATAGACATCTTTTCCTTTTATATATAGCAAATATTTATAATTTAAATGTAATTATAATTTTAAGGAAATCGCTCCAGACAAGGCATGAAGCCACTTGATGTAAGGAGCTAACAAGAATGAAAGATGATTATCTCAAAGACAGGAGATACTTATTAGGCTTAGGCTTGAAAAGACCCAAGTTATATGTAAGACGAAACTGTAAAAGGTAAATGATAATAATAAAAGCTAAATGATAATAATAAAAGCTAAATGATGATAAAAACCTAAATGATAATAATAAAAGCTAAATAATAATAATAAAAGCTAAATGATGATAATAAAAGGTAAATAATAATAATAAAACCTAAATGATAATAAAACCTAAATGATAATAATAAAAGCTAAATGATAATAATAAAGCTGAATAGTGATAATAAAACCTAAACGATAATAAAACCTAAATGATAATAAAACCTAAATGATAATAATAAAAGCTAAATGATAATAATAAAAGCTAAATGATAATAATAAAAGCTAAATAATAATAATAAAAGCTAAATAATAATAATAATAATATAGCTAAATCATAATAGTAAAAGCTAAATTAAAATAATAAATGCTAAATTATAATAATAAATGCTAAATGATGATAATAAAAGCTAAATGATGATAATAAAAGCTAAATTATAATAATAAAAGCTAAATGATAATAATAAAAGCTAAATTATGATAATAAAAGCTGAATGAAATAATAAAAGCTAGGTGACAATAATAAAAGCGAAATGATAATAATAAAAGCTAGATGATAATAATAAAAGCTAAATAATAATAATAAAAGCTAAATAATAATTATAAAAGCTAAATAATAATAATAAAAGCTAAATGATAAATTTGAAAGCTAAATGATGATAATAAATACTAAATGATAATAATAAAAGCTAGATTATTATAAAAGCTAAATTATAATTATAAAAGTTTGATGATAATAATAAAAGCTAAATAATTATAATAAAAGCTAAATAATAATAATAACAGCTAAATGATAATAATAAAAGCTAAATAATTATAATAAAAGCTAAATAATGATAATAAAAGCTAAATAATAATAATAAAAGCTAAATGATAATAATAAAAGCTAAATGATAATAATAAAAGCTAAATGATATTAATAAAAGCTAAATGATGATAAAAACCTAAATGATAATAATAAAAGCTAAATAATAATAATAAAAGCTAAATGATGATAATAAAAGGTAAATAATAATAATAAAACCTAAATGATAATAAAACCTAAATGATAATAATAAAAGCTAAATGATAATAATAAAGCTGAATAGTGATAATAAAACCTAAACGATAATAAAACCTAAATGATAATAAAACCTAAATGATAATAATAAAAGCTAAATGATAATAATAAAAGCTAAATGATAATAATAAAAGCTAAAAATAATAATAAAAGCTAAATAATAATAATAATAATATAGCTAAATCATAATAGTAAAAGCTAAATTAAAATAATAAATGCTAAATTATAATAATAAATGCTAAGTGATGATAATAAAAGCTAAATGATGATAATAAAAGCTAAATTATAATAATAAAAGCTAAATGATAATAATAAAAGCTAAATGATGATAATAAAAGCTGAATGAAATAATAAAAGCTAGGTGACAATAATAAAAGCGAAATGATAATAATAAAAGCTGGATGATAATAATAAAAGCTAAATAATAATAATAAAAGCTAAATAATAATTATAAAAGCTAAATAATAATAATAAAAGCTAAATGATAAAAATGAAAGCTATATGATGATAATAAATACTAAATGATAATAATAAAAGCTAGATTATTATAAAAGCTAAATTATAATTATAAAAGTTTGATGATAATAATAAAAGCTAAATAATTATAATAAAAGCTAAATAATAATAATAAAAGCTAAATGATAATAATAAAAGCTAAATAATTATAATAAAAGCTAAATAATGATAATAAAAGCTAAATAATAATAATAAAAGCTAAATGATAATAATAAAAGCTAAATGATAATAATAAAAGCTAAATAATAATAATAAAAGCTAAATGATAATAATAAAAGCTAAATGATAATAATAAAAGCTACGATTTACAAGATAAATGTAAACAGAGACTATTTAAAACAACAAACAGAAGTGATCGCTTACAATCTAGCAGATACCCTATATCCTTACTCTAACCCTAATCCTAGCAGTCTCGCAGATACCCTATATATTAACCCTAACTCTAACCTTAACCCTAACAGTCTCCCAGATACCCTATATCGTAACCCTAACCTTAGCCTTAACCCTTACAGTCCTGTAGATACCCTATATTTAAACCCTAACCCTATATCCTTACCCTACCCCTAACCGTAACAGTCTAGCAGATAATCTATATTCTAACCCTAACCCAACCCTAACCCTACCAGTCTCGCAGATATCCTATATCCTAACCCTAACCTTAACCGTAACAGTCTCGCAGATACTCTATATCCTAACCCTTACCCTAACCCTATATACTAACCCTAATCCTAACCTTAACAATCTCACAGATACCCTATATCCTAACCCTACCCCTAACCCTATATCCTAACCCTAACCTTAACAGTCTCGCAGATACCCTATATCCTAACAGTTACCCTAACAGTAACCCAACCCCTATATCTTAACCCTAACCCTAAGTCTATATGTAACTAGTATATGTAAATAAAAGAATACAACATCCTGTTTTGAAAAGAAAAACAGCTTTTTAACACATTTGAACAACTTTAGCCGAAAGCTTCGCCTACAAAAAAAAAAAAACTAACACATATGGTCGTCGTTCTATTTTCATGAAATTGATGCCCCGTTGTATTTTCATCCTATTTTTCTTTACTGACGATGAACCCTAGACGTTTGAAATAATGAATCATCATGATAGAAAATTATGAAAAAACATATGTTTATTCTTTAAATACCACTCACAAATCATGATCAATATATATATATATATATATATATATATAGTTTTAAAGGTTCATACTTTTTTTTTTTATTATTTTTTATAAGCATCCGTTTGAAATTTAGTAAAAAAGAAGTGTGGTAAATTAAATACCATCAAAGCTTGTTATAGATGCAATATGTATTTTATAAAAAAGAAAAGACAAAATCGAAAACGATTTTTTTCCTTTTTTTATAAACTAACATTATGTATGTATGTAGTTTATAGTTATACAGATATTTCGCTAATAAAATTAGCCTCATCAGTGTAGTTGAAAATTCCGATGTAATTGGAAAGCCCGCTTCTGTTGGTGTGAGCCGGCGAATGAGATGTTGTTTTTTTTCTCTCTCGTATGAAATCACGCAAGCACGTGGAAGGTTATAGTTTTAAAGGTTCATACTTTTTTTTTTATATAAGCATCCGTTTGAAATTTAGTAAAAAAGAAGTGTGGTAAATTAAATACCATCAAAGCTTGTTATAGATGCAATATGTATTTTATAAAAAAGAAAAGACAAAATCGAAAACGATTTTTTTTTCCTTTTTTTATAAACTAACATTATGTATGTATGTAGTTTATAGTTATACAGATATTTCGCTAATAAAATTAGCCTCATCAGTGTAGTTGAAAATTCCGATGTAATTGGAAAGCCCGCTTCTGTTGGTGTGAGCCGGCGAATGAGATGTTGTTTTTTTTCTCTCTCGTATGAAATCACGCAAGCACGTGGAAGGTTATAGTTTTAAAGGTTCATACTTTTTTTTTTTATAAGCATCCGTTTGAAATTTAGTAAAAAAGAAGTGTGGTAAATTAAATACCATCAAAGCTTGTTATAGATGCAATATGTATTTTATAAAAAAGAAAAGACAAAATCGAAAACGATTTTTTTTTCCTTTTTTTATAAACTAACATTATGTATGTATGTAGTTTATAGTTATACAGATATTTCGCTAATAAAATTAGCCTCATCAGTGTAGTTGAAAATTCCGATGTAATTGGAAAGCCCGCTTCTGTTGGTGTGAGCCGGCGAATGAGATGTTGTTTTTTTTCTCTCTCGTATGAAATCACGCAAGCACGTGGAAGGTTATAGTTTTAAAGGTTCATACTTTTTTTTTTATATAAGCATCCGTTTGAAATTTAGTAAAAAAGAAGTGTGGTAAATTAAATACCATCAAAGCTTGTTATAGATGCAATATGTATTTTATAAAAAAGAAAAGACAAAATCGAAAACGATTTTTTTTTCCTTTTTTTATAAACTAACATTATGTATGTATGTAGTTTATAGTTATACAGATATTTCGCTAATAAAATTAGCCTCATCAGTGTAGTTGAAAATTCCGATGTAATTGGAAAGCCCGCTTCTGTTGGTGTGAGCCGGCGAATGAGATGTTGTTTTTTTTCTCTCTCGTATGAAATCACGCAAGCACGTGGAAGGTTATAGTTTTAAAGGTTCATACTTTTTTTTTTATAAGCATCCGTTTGAAATTTAGTAAAATATATATATATATATATTATTTGTACTTACTAGGAGTTCTCACACAGATCATCGTCAGTGATTGCTGACCAACAACAACTGTTGCATAATTACTTAAAGAAACTACACGTTACGATAGAACCACAGACGGGAGCTTTACTATAATTATCATTAATCGTTCCGACTGAGGCAGTTCTCCGAACCACCTCAACAGTTCGAATTTCATCCTTTCCGGGTCGAAAACATTGCAAAAAGTCTATGAGAGGATTAATAGTGGTTAAAATCTTTTTCTTAATACTTTTGTAAAACATTTTCTGTAAAACATTTTTGAACACACCTTTTAAACACATTTTTAAGAGGGTCAGTTTAACACATCTTTTAGAGTCACTTTAAACAGTTTCATTAGGACGATTTTAATGGCACTTTTAAGCCTCTTTTGATAACGAACTAAGAAAATTACCTTTGAGATTTCGTTCGTCGTGGTCGTGAGTTCATTGGCACCTCATCTTTGTTGCTGGCTCGTGATCGTCGTTAAGTATCTGTTTTATGTGGCAGATTTTGTTTTCAAGCACGAAAACAAGGACATTAAGAGACGAATTTTCAGAGAGAGATTTCATCATTTTATTTCACATATAATTCCAGTGGAGGGTTCTCATTCGTCGGTTTTTCATTCAGATCTTATCTTCATTCATACTGTGGGACGCTGGACGCAGATAGCTAATTTCTTAGCCCATGTCTGGCGAAGCTAACCGCCTCTGTACATTGCAGAGCTCAGTATATCGACGTATGTTCATGACCGCTTCCATGGTTTACTATTAACCCAACTTTCACACAAGGTTACATGGTTGAGACTCTCGATCCTTGTCGCTTCGAAGATCGGGAACTAACTGAATCGCAAACTAAATCTTTACACAAAGCAGGGAAGGAATTCCAGAGTCCAGCATCACGAGGAAAGAAGCTCGTAGAGTAGAAAGCTCTTCGGCATCTGAGGACCTCCACAGTGAATGGATAGAATGCTGCAGATTGTCGGGTTGGTCTAGTGAATTTGCGTCGTAGGGGCACCAAAGCAGCAAGCTCATCAGAGCACAATCCATTGAAGTACTTGTAAAACAGGCACAATAAGCACCATTGATATCTATATATCTATCTATCTAGCTATCCGTATATATATATATATATATATATATATATATATATATATATATATATATATATATATATATATATATTTATATCTATATGCATATATATACTTATGTATATTTATATATAAATGTATATATATATACACACACACATACATATATATATATATATATATATATATTATGAAGGTGTTAAAATATGAAATAAAAATTTCAGACAAAAATGAAATGCTTAAAACGCATGTTTACACCAAATGAGTATGATCGAACGAATGAACTGAAATATCTTTGTTCACCTTTAATCATGTGATTGTGTCCTTACGTTTACTAGTCTGTTATCATGTTCATCCACTATTTCGTAAACTAATATTCAACTGATATTCCATATATATATATCTATATATATATATATATATATATATATATATATATATATATATATATATATATATATATATCCTATTTCGAGCAGAGTATAAATATGAAAGAAATTGAAGAGTATGACAAATGACGAACCACATATGAAAGAGAAATATTAATGGAGTCCGTGACCAGTCTGCTGTAGGTGCTTGGAAACAACTAGGTGAGAGGAAGGGAGAATTGGTTTCGCCTTTGGGAGTGAGGCGGTTTCAGGTCTTTGTTCGATCGTTATTTGGGCTTCGGGACAAAGGTGGTGTATGGGCAAGCGAGGAATCATGTGGAAATCGCGCAGCGTGACTGTCAGTTTACGAACGAGCCAATCATCTTCGTCCTTGTAATCTTCGTGTTCCCTCGAGTGAGACCGCAAACCCACATCTAAAACTCACCCTTAACCCTTTGCGCAAGGAACGGATTTAAAATCGCAGGCGACGGTGTCCGGCGTGGCGGAGGAGATTGACAGAGTTTCTGGTTACAACGGGCAGCAAAAAAAATTGGACCGGCCCTAGATGTACAGAAAGTAAAAGAGAGAGAGAGAAAGAGAGAGAAAGAGAGAGAAAGCGAGAGAAAGCGAGAGAGAGAGAGAGAGATGGGGTTAGGATGGATGAGGGTTAGACCATATTGGATTTGATTGATTGAAGGTTTAGAGTAGGGAGAGTTGTTATGCGATCGGTTGAGAGGAGGGATCGACCGGGGAAAAAGAATGTGTAAGGTCTGCTTAGGAAAGCTGATAGATGTATCTTTTATTTGCCATTGAGGACATTTTTATGTATCAAGGTTTTGACAAGTGCACTTTGTAGTAAACGCGTGACTAAATTTGTGTAGGTGAAGGACTGGGGCAAATATTAGGCTCAATGAATCGATGAGAAACCACGGAATTGATATATATATATATATATATATATATATATATATATATATATACGTACATATATATATATATATATATATATATATATATATATATATATAAAAGAGAAAATATCATAAAGGCAATTTTCAAGAAGATATGGAAAGAATGTTTAAACATATATGATATGCATAGAAAAACAACTATATATATATATATATATATATATATATATATATATATATATATATATATATATATATATTTTTTTTTTTTCATGTGTGTGTGTCTGAGTGTAATGATATGAAACACAATTATTTTATGTAGTTCAGATCAATTGTTATGTGGAATAAAATTCAAAAATAAAGGAAACTAAATATTCAAATATTTAAACATATGTATATCTATACTGA
>OY744539.1:44515355-44540355 GCA_963556195.1 Sepiola atlantica
TTCCATTTCAAGCTTAAGCGTGAATAACCAAAGACAATGTTACTATTACTTAAGCGTTATTTATAAAAAAAACAATTCTATGGCAAACTTAAGCGTGACAGACCAAATACAAGATGACTAAATACTTACGCATTACTTATAAAATAAAATTCTATTTGTATCTTAAGCGTTACATGCCAACTATAATGTTACTAAATACTTAAGCGTTACTTATAAAATAAAATGTAATTTAAAACTTAACCGTAAGATACCAAAGAAAGTCTTTTTTAAAACTTAAGCCTGACAGACTAAAGACAATCTTATTTTTAAAAAATAAGGCGTGCCAGATAAATTCTATTTGAATCTTAAGCGTGACAGGCCAAAGATAATGTGACTAAATATATAAACGTTACTTATGAAAGAAAATTCTATTTGAATCTTAAGCGTGACATACCCAAGACAATGTGACTAAATACGTAAGCGTTACTTATAAAAGAAAATTCTATTTGAATCTTAAACGTGACATACCCAAGACAATGTGACTAAATACGTAAGCGTTACTTATAAAAGAAAATTCTATTTGAATCTTAAGCGTGACATACCAAAGACAATGTGACTAAATACGTAAGCGTTACTTATAAAAGAAAATTCTATTTGAATCTTAAGCGTGACATACCAAAGACAATGTGACTAAATACGTAAGCGTTACTTATAAAAGAAAATTCTATTTGAATCTTAAGCGTGACATACCAAAGACAATGTGACTAAATACGTAAGCGTTCCTTATAAAAGAAAATTTTATTTGAATCTTAAGAGTGACATACCAAAGACAATGTGATTAAATACGTAAGCGTTACTTATAAAAGAAAATTCTATTTGAATCTTAAGCGTGACATACCAAAGACAATGTGACTAAATACGTAAGCGTTACTTATAAAAGAAAATTCTATTTGAATCTTAAGCGTGACATACCAAAGCCAATGTGACTAAATACGTAAGCGTTACTTATAAAAGAAAATTCTATTTGAATCTTAAGCGTGACATACCAAAGACAATGTGACTAAATACGTAAGCGTTACTTATAAAAGAAAATTCTATTTGAATCTTAAGAGTGACATACCAAAGCCAATGTGACTAAATACGTAAGCGTTACTTATAAAAGAAAATTCTATTTGAATCTTAAGCGTGACATACCAAAGACAATGTGACTAAATACGTAAGCGTTACTTATAAAAGAAAATTCTATTTGAATCTTAAGAGTGATATACCCAAGACAATGTGACTAAATACGTAAGCGTTACTTATAAAAGAAAATTCTATTTGAATCTTAAGAGTGACATACCAAAGACAATGTGACTAAATACGTAAGCGTTACTTATAAAAGAAAATTCTATTTGAATCTTAAGAGTGACATACCAAAGACAATGTGACTAAATACGTAAGCGTTACTTATAAAAGAAAATTCTATTTGAATCTTAAGCGTGACATACCAAAGACAATGTGACTAAATACGTAAGCGTTACTTATAAAAGAAAATTCTATTTGAATATTAAGAGTGACATACCAAAGACAATGTGACTTAATACGTAAGCGTTACTTATAAAAGAAAATTCTATTTGAATCTTAAGCGTGACATACCCAAGACAATGTGACTAAATACGTAAGCGTTACTTATAAAAGAAAATTCTATTTGAATCTTAAGCGTGACATACCCAAGACAATGTGACTAAATACGTAAGCGTTACTTATAAAAGAAAATTCTATTTGAATCTTAAGCGTGACATACCAAAGACAATGTGACTAAATACTTATGCGTTACTTATAAAAGAAAATTCTATTTGAATCTTAAGCGTGACATACCAAAGACAATGTGACTAAATACGTAAGCGTTACTTATAAAAGAAAATTCTATTTGAATCTTAAGCGTGACATACCAAAGCCAATGTGACTAAATACGTAAGCGTTACTTATAAAAGATAATTCTATTTGAATCTTAAGCGTGACATACCAAAGACAATGTGACTAAATACTTATGCGTTACTTATAAAAGAAAATTCTATTTGAATCTTAAGCGTGACATACCAAAGACAATGTGACTAAATACGTAAGCGTTACTTATAAAAGAAAATTCTATTTGAATCTTAAGCGTGACATACAAAAGACAATGTGACTAAATACGTAAGCGTTACTTATAAAAGAAAATTCTATTTGAATCTTAAGCGTGACATACCAAAGACAATGTGACTAAATACGTAAGCGTTACTTATAAAAGAAAATTCTATTTGAATCTTAAGAGTGACATACCAAAGACAATGTGACTAAATACGTAAGCGTTACTTATAAAAGAAAATTCTATTTGAATCTTAAGCGTGACATACCCAAGACAATGTGACTAAATACGTAAGCGTTACTTATAAAAGAAAATTCTATTTGAATCTTAAGCGTGACATACCCAAGACAATGTGACTAAATACGTAAGCGTTACTTATAAAAGATAATTCTATTTGAATCTTAAGCGTGACATACCAAAGACAATGTGACTAAATACTTATGCGTTACTGATAAAAGAAAATTCTATTTGAATCTTAAGCGTGACATACCAAAGACAATGTGACTAAATACGTAAGCGTTACTTATAAAAGAAAATTCTATTTGAATCTTAAGCGTGACATACCAAAGACAGTGTGACTAAATACGTAAGCGTTACTTATAAAAGATAATTCTATTTGAATCTTAAGCGTGACATACCAAAGACAATGTGACTAAATACTTATGCGTTACTTATAAAAGAAAATTCTATTTGAATCTTAAGCGTGACATACCAAAGACAATGTGACTAAATACGTAAGCGTTACTTATAAAAGAAAATTCTATTTGAATCTTAAGCGTGACATACCAAAGACAATGTGACTAAATACGTAAGCGTTACTTAAAAAGAAAATTCTATTTGAATCTTAAGCGTGACATACCAAAGACAATGTGACTAAATACGTAAGCGTTACTTATAAAAGAAAATTCTATTTGAATCTTAAGCGTGACATACCCAAGACAATGTGACTAAATACGTAAGCGTTACTTATAAAAGAAAATTCTCCTTAAAACTGAACTGTAGATATCAAAGAAAATATTTTTTTAAACTTAAGCCTGACAGACTAAAGACAATCTTATTTTTTAAAATAAAGCGTACCAGATCAAAGAAAATCTTACCTATTGATTAAGCTTGATAGACCGAAACCAATCGTATACAAATATTGACAGAAAAATCAAAATCGTATATCATAATTTAGCGTGACAGACCAAAGACGACCTCATTTAAAACGTAAGCCTGACAGACTAATAACACTCATATTTAAAAGACAAGCGTTTCTAACCTACGTGCATAGCAATTCTTTTTACGCTCTAAAATATGCTTCGTCCTTTCAATCTGTTTGTTGCGATGAAAACCTTATTTATAACGTAAATGTGACAGAACAAGGTGCATGCTATTTAAAACTTACAAGTAACAGATCTACGAACGTGCTATTTTTTAGATACGTTACTGAGTTTCTGTGACGCATTATAAGATACGTTCATTCAATCTGCACGGTCAATTATATCAGATGCTATTTAGACATTAAGCGTGACAGACAATGAAATACAATTCCAAAGCTAGCTATTAAACAAATTTTCGCATACAATCATTGGACGTATCTAAAATAAGATACGTCTATTAAATATTAGCGTTTAGAGATGGAAATTCAATTTAAAATCTAATCCTGACAGACTAAAAAAATCGCATTAAAATCTTAAACGTTACAGACTAAACGACGAACAAGACGGTCTTGTAGATAGTGATAGACGCCTCTAAAATAACACGGATCTGAATGTTTAGCGATTTTAATGAGATTTTTCCCTGTACCGTGAATAACAGACGAACGGGCGGACGGACAAAGCTCTCCTTTCGAAATGCAAGGACGTGGAACCTATTCTTCATTTACCGCCCGGCATCACATCCAAATATTGCACTAACCAAGTTAATAACACGCTTCGAAATTGCCTCCGGTTATTTCGTTTCAAAATACCGTCGGCCCGAACCTGCAGAACATCCAACTTTGTGTTTTTACCTTTTTATTTTTACAGTATGTCCGCGCTGTTTGCTTCGAAGCTTGAAATAGGTTTCTGAAACGACATCACTCTTTATAAAACATTAATTATTTATTTGTTACTGCCTACTAGTAAATCGTTAATTATAATATATATATATATATATATATATATATATATATATATATATATGAATGAAGAAGTAAGTTTACCAACATTTATAAATTTTCCAAATGGAAAGAATGTCTGAAGAAAGACAAGATGCTCGTAAAACGTTATAAAATAATAAAATAATAAAATAATAGACAATTTTTGAAAAAAAACTGTTTTTTTTCCAAATTTACAAATGTTTGTTTTCTCACTTCTTTAAATATACACTTTTCTCTCATTGGAACCACGGTTCTTGGCCTTTTGGCTAATATCAAAGTGTAGTATCTTTTCCGATGGGTACTGCACCCCATACTGGTGTTGTCTTGGCCTTCGGGTCTTGATTTACGCCGGTCAATGAGTCTGTCCTGTGCAGTTCTGGGAGGTTCACCTTCCCAGGCTTTGCCTCCCCTCTTTGGAGAGGAGTAAGTTTATTGCTTACTGTCTGAGGCGCCTCTACCGGGGAATGCCGACGGGACTGCCCAGGCAATTTTTAAACTCCATTATCCCGACCCGACCTTAGGTCACATCTTACTTGTGGGAGTAAGATAAAAACTGGCCTTGTGCCTAACTCCTGGAGAGGAGTAAATCAATACTCTCTACTCTCTCTCTCTCTCTCTCCCTATCTCTCGCTCTCTCTCTCCCTCCATATATATATATATACATATATATCTATATATATATATATATATATAGAGAGAGAGAGAGAGAGAGAGAGAAAGAGAGAGAGAATGAGAGACAGAGAGAGGGAGAGAGAGTGAAGGAGATTCCGGTGTAGTTTCGTTCATATAAGTTGTTCATTCAATCCTTATATATATGTATGATAAATCTACATAACGGGAAGCGCTATATATTTATTTAGTATATACTTTTTATTTCTAGAAATAAATATATATATATATATATATATATATATATATATATATATATATATATATATATATATATATATATACTAGCAAAAACTACCCGCCCTCCGGCCAGCAATTACTGAAGCTGTAGTATTCTTTAGAGAAAATAGAGAAATACTATACAAGTGAATCTTACTGAATATGAATTTATTAGACAATGTTTAAAACATAAATATACAAATAATTTAAGAGAGTGTTTAGTAAGGTTTACTGTGAGTATATATACCCTACGTGAAAATATTTTAGTATATATTTGAATTACATAGAGGTAAGGTGTTTTGATATGAGTATAGTTCGAATAAATGACAACAATTGTCACATTTATTCATTTATATATATATATATATATATATATATATATATATATAAATATATATATATATATACACAGAAAATCAAAGATGATCATAAACGTTGTACAAATTCAATATTTATTAAAGCATCATGAGTTCAAATGAAAGGATATATATCATTATCTTTAACCCATGGATTTTCAAAGAAAAATATCTTCTCATCAGATGATAACATCGGTAATTTAAATATTACCGGTAAACATTCAACTTTGAAAATGAATACATATAATACATTTTCTGGCTGGGTGTGTTAGTGTGTGTTCACTTAAAAGTAAGAAACTACACAAGATATACCCGCAAAGCTTATATATTCTATTCGGTCATTACCTATGACAAAACATTGATACATTGCTTGTAATACTATTTCTTATGAGGTTTAACAAAGATAAGTTTAATCGAGAGGAGCCGAGGGCGGGGGCATTTTAGCGCTTTATTTCCATCGAGCCTTGGTGTGAAATTATACGTGTTGTCCTGATATTTAAAAATGTAATAATTTATAAATGAAAGTCGTGAACTTACACAATATGAATTTTAAAAAAAACTTACATCATTTCATTTAGTGTGACCCCGATATGGTTATGGTAAAAATGAATGGAAACCTCATCTTTAAAAAAGGGCGTTTGGGATAACTTTGCCGAAAGTTTTTTTATGCATTTTTTTGTTGGTATTATAATGATAAGTAAATGTGTAAGATCCGACAGGAATTGAACCCGGTTCAGCTCATCGCATATGGCACGCTGTGCTTACCCCACCCCCACTCTTGTAGTCAAAGGTGAAATCATCACGAGATTGGTGGTAAAAGCTGTAATAATCTGATGACAAAAAAGAAGCGGAATAATAAGGATGGAATTATTGGAAAGAAGATATTAAGATAGAGAATTCACGCTCCCGAGAGGATTGGGTTCGTTTGTGTGGAGTTATGGGTTGACGGTCGAGCAGGTGGAGCGGCGAAAATCCAATCTACTATTGTCAGTGTGATTGGCATTGTAAAACCGTGGCCATTCCATGGGAGAATGGCAGTCTTTCCAGTGAAGACACGACCAAACGAGGCAATTTCGGCTTTCGACGTGAATTGCTCTCATTCTTAACCGCGAGACTTGATGAGATCACGTCCGCCCATTTTAGAAAGACGTCCAACACTAGTGTAATCTATCTGGTAGGTACTTCACAGAACACTGGCGGATTTTCAGAGCTAATTAAAAAAAAAACTAGTTAAATATGTGTCTCAGGACGGGTATAAACAATAAATATAACTTTAGTTTAAAATTCTTCTTTTTTTTTTCTTTCTTTCTTTCTTTCTTTCTTTCTTTCTTTCTTTGGTGCGGTTCCAGTGACATGCCTCTGAATGGTAAAGTTTTTTAAAAAATTATTATAATGTGGCCTCGTTACTCATCTTGTTGCTTAGAATATATAATCCATACTTATTAATGATAAGTTAAATAGTTTCATATTTTACCAAGGGCGTGCATATTATAAACGCTCACGGGCTCTCATAGACCCTTTTAACAATTTATTACGATAACTCAAAATTTGATCTAGATAAATTATTTCACCTTTTTTTTGTGTATATAACTTTTTAAACAATGATCTCAAATTGAATCGTCTTAAAAAAAGCTACACCACACTATGGTAATTGTGGGCAAAAAAAAATGAAAAAACAAAGCGAAAAACCATCACATGGCAGATCAATCTCATTAGGAAGACATTTTTAATTTTTGGGGTACAAATTGTCCTCGTGTGAAAGTGTTTTTCTTTATTAATTGTATGTTTTTGCCTGCAATAACCCACAGTATGATGCAGGTTTTGTTTCATGACTTTCCAATTTAAGAACTTTTCTTCTTTGTGTTTTTTTTCTGATGATCTGGAGGTGTAGCAGAGCCGATATTGATATAATAATGTTGGTTGGTTAACCTCCAGGGAAACGAGTCGTAAATATACATATCACAGCAATTTTATGTTTTTTGATGATGTGAGAAAATAAAAATAGAAAATAAAAACCATGTTTATTGGAATATAACATTAACCTGTCTTATATATATATATATATATATATATATATATATATATATATATATATATATATATATATATATATTCAAAATTAAATAAACTAGAAAACACTTTTTTGGGTAAACTACAAAGATCCATCATCAACTAGCTAAAACTATAACTCCTTATTCCACCGTAGAGTGTGATATATCATAGCATATATATATATATATATATATATATATATATATATATATATATATAGTAATAAGGTATGTCTGAAAGAATATCCAACTTGAGGTCAGAAAAATATTTTAAATACGTGACAGAGTTGGGACCCTAATCGCCTTCAAAGTAGGCCCCTTTTGCGTGCACACATCGATCCATCCACTGCCGGAAACACCTCTGGAAGTTTTCTATTTCGCGTTAGCTTAAGCAGGTGTTTCGAGAAGATGTGATGTGAAGATGTGATGTGTAACACAATTAAGGAGATTTTCAACCGATTCAAAAAATGGCCGCACATCAGCGGAGAGTTACCAGCGTTCTGGCAGGCCCCAAACTGCTCGGAGTGCCGCTGTTATGGATAGGGATCGAAAAGAGAAATTATGCGGAGCACGGCGGTGGGCATTAACACCATTTCAAAAGAAGATTTGCAAAGCTGTTTCCGGCAGTAGATTAATCGGTGGGCCAAGTGTGTGCGAGCATAAAGGGGCCTACTTTGAAGGAGATTAGGGTCTTAACCTCGTCACGTATTTATAATATTTATGTGGCCTAAGGTCAGATACGTTTGTTATATCGTATGACCCTAAAGACTTATTTAAATCTTTTAAAATACATGTATATATATATATATATATATATATATATATATATATATATAGAATTATAAAAAGAAAAAACTATACACACATTAAGGTTGTACACATTATAACTTATTTCGACCCCTTAATTAGGTCTCCTCAGATATATAAACAACCACGTTTTTTGACGTGGTTGTTTATACATCTGAGGAGACCTAATTAAGGGGTCGAAATAAGTTATAATGTGTACAACCTTAATGTTTGTATAGTTTTTTCTTTTTATAATTCTGTTTTGCTCTGTTTAAATTACATTGAGCTCTGTTATTCAGATTCTCAACACAAAATTGAAATCTACACACTATATATATATATATACACATATATATATATATACATATATATATATACATTTTAATTAGTCAATTTTACTTATATATTGTTTGTTTATAAATTATACATGAATACCTATTGACCCCTTTATAAATACAAATATATTTGTCCGTCATTTGGGGCAACTATTGTGGGCAAGCGTAATTACCAAATTTTCTGCAAAGAAGGTAGTCTCCCTCTACCAAGCTAGAAACATTTTCACACCCGCTAGTATCTCATATCTCTACAAAGCCACTATTCGCCGATACATGGAGTATTTTGCCACCTCTGAGCTTGTCCCCCAACCAATAACCTCTTCCCCTTGGACAGGGTAAAACAGAACAACTAACCTTATAGGTCCTACACTATCTACCAAGCCTATTCTAGCAGCTAAATCGCACCCCTTCACTGTAGATCCCAACTGCCGGAACTGTTACTATTCTTTTCTCTCGGACCGCTCGTCTTTCGAAATGCTTTACTACTCGCCTTTTCTTCGACTGTATCGACATGCAACAAGTTAAATGTCATGTGAACAAACATCTGTCTGCACAACTTCCAACTGTATAGACTTCCTATAAATATGGCCACAAATCACTGTTGCTCCTTATGTCCGATGCTTTGTTCAGTGTGAAAAAGTAAAGAACATGTTAATTATTAAGAATTCTCAATTCTCAGAAGATTTATCTTAAATAGAAACTCTGAAGTCGAATATTAAATTCCTTAGATAAGACCTAACTATTAATAGTTATTTGTTCTTACGACACTATTTTCAGATGAATACAGCTTTATAAACTTAATCTCTCTCCTGTGTTTTATGACTTGAAGCATTCTTAACCCTCGTCCAAAGCAATGTCTAAATCCGATTGTTTGTTTTTTCTTACAATCGGCGTCGTTAAATGTTATATGAAATCGCGGCGTTATCCATCTTGAAAAATTGTGTGTTTATATTTACATGACTTTGCAATCGCATTCTGCTGTAGATCATTTATGCTTTCGATATATGTCACGCATGCGTACGTCGGTCGCTGCAGTCTTAGATAACACCAGTTTACCAACGGATAATGCGAGACGGGTGTGCTGACTATGCAAACACAAGTATCTCGTCTGACGAGCGCAAACTTTCGGTTTACCTCGCCTTTCAGAAGAATTTGGCTTCTTTTGTTTTCAATATACAGGAAATCATGAGATTTCCTCGAATGTCAACACGGGGGAGGAAGATAAGTGTATAGAGTTGGCCGTGCATGAATTAGATAGACGGGTTTGTTGGAAGAAAAAAAAGCACAAAGAAAACAAAAAGGGAACGAAATAAAAAAAAAAGAAAGAAAGAGAGAAAGAAAAAAAGAGAAATTAGATACACATAAAGTTTGGTGTGCTTTGTTCGTTTTACGGCATATCACCACTTTTTAATTATTAAATGTCGAAATATAACTACTTTTTCTCTCTTTACTTCTCATATATATGACAAATGTTTATTGAAATTGTATTTGAAGATCACCATCGTGTATCCTCCAGGGTACCAATCGTTTGGCAACGTGTTTTATAGATGAAAGTTATTTGAAGAAAACTGATGATGGAAACGTTGTTTTATACATGATAGGCGAAAACAACGTCATGTGCAGTTGTTATCTGAAGACGAGTTTTTGTCTGTAAAGCTTTTACAGAGAGTAGCCACGGATAGAAGCTCAGTTGCACACTCTCCATGGAAATAACGATAGAGTAGAGAAAGACTAGCAACGTCTCTTCTGTGAGGAAAAGGCTGACGAGTACACTAGGTTGGAATCTTATTTTGTACTTGGGGCAAAAATGAGCGGCACTTATCCCGATGTGGCAGCGATACTACATCTTCGAGCGTAACTGACTAATATGCAGGTACTTTCGAGAGAAGTGGAATGATCCAAGCATTGTTCAAGTCACTTTAAAAACAGATCAGATATTAATTTCCATTTTAGATCTCGAGTGAAATCGGTCCGAGGAGCTTATAAAAACGAGGGGAGTCATCTCTTTTTAATCTTATTATATAAAATGTACGTGTGAATGAATGTAAATCAACGCCTTTATCCGTTGCACCACAAGTCCACGGAGGTGGAGTCTTCTCATTGCGTATAAGCTCTGAGAATAACACCCAAGACGAGAATAGTTGTCCGAATAATCAAATAATACATGATATTTTAAATAGCATTGTAAGAAGTGCAAAAAAGAAAAATTTTTTTATAAATAACGTCCCGCGTTTCCGTGACTTCGCGTCGTCAACGTTCGGACAAGTCTCGGACGACCGAGAGTCGACGAAACTATTAAACAATAAGGTTGCAGCAGGCATTAGATCATCAGGTTGGAAGAAATTAATTTTCTACGATCTGCAGCGCGATAAAAATAAAATAATTTCTACCATGTGTCAACCCCTTGAATCTCCCGAAGGACTCATTTAGTTCTGTCAGACAACGGTCACTTCTAGCGAAATATTAACCCTAACCCTAAGTCAGAAAACGGTAAAAGGAAAAACACAATTGAAAACAAAAAAGAAAAAGAAATTGTTTAGAACAGTTGTTTCATTGTTTGTTTTACAAACGAATCATCTTTTGAAACATTTCGTTGTACAAAAAACATCTGCTTAACAATGGTTCCTTTGAGAAAAATATGTAACAGTTGTTTAGCTATTGGTTGTTCGTTCGTTCTTTATTTTTATATATGTATTTTACTTTTATATTTTTCGTCTAACTTTTTTATTTACAACGTTTTGAATTTATCGTCTGACAGTTTTAAATGTATCGTCTTGCAGTCTTCGCCTCGTCAACTCTTGCGCGCTTCCGAGACCTGCCCGAACGTTGACGACGCGAAGTCACGGAAATGCGGTGCGCTATCGATAAGAGTACGAAGCCGTCAAACCAAGCGAATCAAGTCATGTGTGGACTTAGAGAAAATAGCCTATGTCTATATAAAGAGGCTGTGATAATTACCTAGCAAAACTAAGAGACAGGACATCTATCTATTTTCAGTAATGACAGCATTGTCGCTGATGCGAATCTTGTCGATACAGTCCTCATCATAGATATAGATATCGAGGATAAATATTGATGGTACAACCAGTCGCTATGATTTACGAAATACATTCATTCGTGGTTATGGGAAATAAGAGTATGTTCGGTATTGATTGATAGAATTTGAGCGTACATTCATAAGCCTGCTCTCGGTCGACATCGTTGGGTTGGACGCTTTTGCTGGAAGCACTTTCACGATATCAGAATCTACTGTAGAATATCGGGGAGATAGAAAGAAGTCGATGCTGTTTCAAGACTTTAGAATCTCGAAATGGTTTACGAATTTCTTATCATTACTTAAGTGAATACAAGGTATGCTATTGTTAACAATATTAGACAGCGACTAAGTATGCTATTGTAACATTATGAGAAATACGGGCGAAGTCAGATCGCCTTGAAGCCGCGTTTAGAAAATAATAATGTACGCTCTTTTGGCTGAGATCAAAATGTAGTATCTGTTCTGATTAATACTACACCCCTTAAACCGGTTCCGTCTTGCCCTTCGGGGTTTGATTCTGCTTGTCTTAGGGGTTGTCCTGTGCTATTCTAGAAGGTCCATCTTCTCACGCTTTGCCTTCTCACCCTTTGAGAAGGGGTTAGTTTAATAATAATACTCTAGGTGCCCCTACCGAGGGATGCCCAGCCATTTCTTGCTCATACTCTGGGGAGCTGGCTTTACAATACCCCTTTCCGACCTTGTTTAGGAGGCAGATAAAATAAGAGAATAAATAATTATTTTTTAGAGCAGAAAAATTCGTTTGTTCCTAACGTCAGAAAGTCGAAAACAATGAACCTAAACTCAAACTATAATTTGGTCAGTAGACCGACATACATACTTATAAGCAGTTATTAAAAAGTACGAACCATGGGTTTCAGAGGAGAGAAGTTTGACAGACAGGATGTCTGATCGGGAGATGAGATACTACGCAAAGATCCAAGGCCTGTTTGTTTATTTGTGAAAGAAATTAATGGAAAATAAAATCGTCTGTTTATGAAGCAAAATGTTTTGTTTTAATCTATATGTAAAGGGGAATAACTTATGCCCCGACAAGAAGCGAACAAGTGAATTAGATTACGACCGTTACATCAAAACACTTCGGATTAATCAGATATACAGTAAAATATGTCGGTGATTTTGTTCTGCTATCAACTCTATTAAAAAAGAGTCAATCTATTAGAAGATCGAAACATTCTAAAATTATTTCAGAAAAGTTTTAGCTGGCACTTTGTAAGTATAGTGTATCTGAATTTCAGTTAAATAGAAATCGGTGGCTTGGCATTTTGAAAAAGATGGCAATACTACTCAATATTTGCTAAAAGAAAAGTCAATTCGTAGCTAGAGAGCTTCAGTTAATTTCTGTCTAGATACACATGAACGATAAAGGAATTGGTGGGGGATGTAGAGATCCGTGATCGTGTTTGTGAGGAGCGGACTTCTGTTCGCTGACGACTTTAAACAGACTGAATAACAGAATAAGGGACAACTTTAAATGGAATGTAAGGTTGACAGAGAGACGAAAACAAGGTAAAAGTAAATGAATAAAATAAAGAGTAAAATTATAAAATAAAATAAAAACAACAAAAGAAAGATAAACAATAATACACAATAATATAGACCAAATAATGGAAAGATCAACAATGATTAGATTATGAAAGAAAAAGAGATGTGTTATACTATAATATACACAGAACAAAAGAGAGAATGATGAAGGTAAATAAACGTATGCATACACACCTATATATATATATATATATATATATATATATATATATATATATATATATATATATATATATATATATATATATATATATATATATATATATATATATATATATATATATATATATATATATATATATACGGCACAATCACGTTGACACACCGGTTCCCGTTAGATCACCGAAGTTAAGCGGCGTCGAGCCTGGCCAGTACTGAATGGGTGCCCATTTGGGAATACCAGGTGCTGTATGTGCTCTCTGCTTATCTCGGCATTGTTTCCAGTCGTCTTGTATTACTACTTGCCATTGGAATCAAGCAATGCCGACTCAGGAGAGCGGTTGTAAGAGATTGCGCAACCCTTGTAATTACAAATTCACGCGTGGGCAGCCCCTGGTGGGGCACTCATACGTCGAAATCGACGGGAGAGTCTATCATATATATATATATATATATATATATATATATATATATATGCAGGGTGTTTCAATAAGATGCTAAGTCAGAGCTAGGCCAACATCGACGATCTACGTAACGATGAAGAAGCACTTTGGTGACTTGTTCTAGCACAAGTCTCACTGCATGCTTATCACAAATCCGTCAATGTCAAAACAGCGGCTTTGCTGACCGAACTCGAGCCCGGGTGCGCCGGGATGCTGATGTTCTCTGATGAATAGAAATTCGACCATGACCAGACAAGCAACAGGCAGAACGACAAGTTGATCCGAAAATACACCGAAAAGGTTTCCCGGTTGTGAAACATACAAGATGTCCACCTCCATCATCATCCTTTGCGTCATCTCAAGCGATGAAGAGCGAAATGCCTCCATTCTTCTTTCGTAAAAGCTTGAGAGTCACCGGCGAGTTCTACCAAGAAACGATCGCCGCTGACATGAGCTGTCAAAAGTCGACGATATTCTTAACAATCAACGAGTACATTGCTTACTTCTCGTACCGATAGTCTCCAGAGGCAAAGAAGGTCATGGCAGCGGCTTTGCTGAACGGGCTTATACACGAGTCTACCAGGGATGCTGATGTTCTCATGATGAAAAACAAAATCGACCAGATAAGCAACAGGCAGAACAACAGGTTCCCGTCGTGAAGCATACGTAGTTTCCATCCTCCGTCATGCTCCTTGGCGTCATATCCGGCTAATTTCTTCTTTTAAAATGCCTAAGAGCCACCGAAAGGGGCTAAGGGGCGTAGTGAATACCTGGATCGACGAAATCGGCGCCAGACCCAACATATATCTTCCAGCAGAACTCCGTTCCATCACACAAAACCAGGAAAATCAAGGCGGGGCTGCTGAAAAATCTTCCTTACCACTGGTCGCCAGACTTGTTGCCGTCTTCCTTAACTGACTGAAACACCCTTGACTAATATTTCTGGGACATGATCTAGGCCAAGACACACAAGCACGCCCACAACACGGTAAACTCTCAAAAGGATGCAAAAGCATGTGACTCATTTCGCACTCGCTTGAGATGGTCGTCTTCGCTGCTGGCGGTTACATTAATAAATAATGTATTAAGTAACTTTAACTGTTGCTAAAAAGCTATCGGGTTTTTACATACACACTTTTTGTTTTCATTGCTTATTTCTTTTTTTTTTTTGCAAGCGACTGATTTTGCTGCAACTCTCTCTCACTATCTCTCTCTCTCTACATATATATATATATATATATATATATATATATATATATATATATATATATATACATATATATTAAAATATTTAATAAATCAAGACATGACTTTTTAATTTTCCAAGAATTACAACATTAAGTCACTTATGACGTACGATCTTTTCCAAAACAGTTTAAAAATACTTTATTTTATTTTATAATTTAATCAATTTGGTTCAAAACGTCTTCAACAGCGCCTATGGCAAAGCGTCTTACATAAACAACTTCGTTCTAGAGAAATATCCGCTGAATTACATGTGGATGAGTTAGTAGCATAAGAGAAGAAAAAAACACAATGAGACTTACAAACAAATCACCGGTACGTATAAGAAAAATTACACAAACCTTTTAAATGATATTACCTTTTTAGACAGGAGAGTTTAGAATTAAGTAAGATGAAACAAAATAAAATAAAATAACAATAAAAATTAAAATAAAAATGTAAAAAAATATTAAAATAATTAAATAAAAAATATAATGTAAAAATAAAGAATACAAAAATTAAAATAAAAATTTTAAAAATAAAATGAATACAAATTAAACAAACTAAATTTTTTTAAAAAGAACAACAGAAATTAAAATAAAATAAAAATAGAAATAAACATAAAATTAGAACATACAAGTTGAAAAGGTCTATAATGTTTTTTACAGGGATTTTGAAAAAAATATCTTTAAAAAAGTTTGTGGCGAGTAATAGGGGAGGAGGTACATTAAAGAGTGAGATAAAGACAAATACAATTTAGGGGGAAGGAAACATGTTCATAAAAGGAGGAAAAAAACAGGAATTATAAGGAAATAGGGAGTGTAGTATAACTACATATAGCAAAGAATAGAACAACAGCACTGGACATAGAAGTGTAAGAATGAGAGACTGAGGAACAGTTCCTAGTAATATCTTAAGAGTCTAGAATCTATTTACCTCAAGTCTCTGGACTTTCTTTTTGTAAATAAAAAGAAATTCGTCTGTGGTTTGTATTTCATTAAATTTATTTTTCTCTCCTTTTTCGTAGCCGTGCTGAAAAAGACTTGCCTTATCTCTAAAGTACCACTTAACTATGTTTATTTGCCTGGTCACCTTTTCTTAGTCTTACTGGATTACCGTACAAGAATTTATATATATATATGCAGCTGAAATTACTATCTTGCTGGGTGCAGCCGTCGACAGATACTTCGTAGAGGGTGGAGGAAATCACGGTCAGTTAGGACAAATGGCTGGCGGAAGGTCAAGTTCATACAATAACCTACAGATGTGAACATTATCAGAAGGGGAAGATATATATATATATATATATATATATATATATATATATATATATATATATATATACATATATATATACATATATATATATATATATATAACATATATATCTAAATATATATATATATATCAGAAATGGGAAGATATTTACATGTATATATATATATATATATATATATATATTACGTTTCTGACATATATATATATATATATAGAAAAATATATATATATATATATATATATATATAGAGAGAGAGAGAGATAGAGAGAGAGAGAGAGATAGAGAGACATAGACAGAGGGAGATAAATATATATATATATATATATGCATATATATATATATATTTATTTATATATATATATATGATGAAGAATGGAAAATGTTCCGACGTAATGGAAAATAAATTAAGTAAAACCAAAATATTTATTAAATATTAATCTACGTTTCACCTGTATTAGAATGGCTTCTCAGGGCCGTCGATTGAAGAAAAAGAAAAAAAAATACAGCAACAAGTACTAAAGTCTGACAAATAAATGTGAGGAAGCAGTTAGAACGCTGATATATATATATATATAGAGAGAGAGAGAGAGAGAGAGAGAGAGGGGGGAGAGAGAGAGAGGGAGAGAGAGGGATAGAGAAATATAGATATTTGTGACATTTGGCGGGGGGATGGAATAGAAATGGTCAAGTTTAAAAGCGAGAGAAAAGGTATAATTAAACAAATGTACTAAACCGGTTTCGTCCACACTCATCAGAGTAAATCGATGGACTACGATTAAAAGTTAAGATATCAAATGAAATGAACACGAATTATACTTTGGGACGAAAAAAATAGTGCGGTGGCAGAAGGTGATTATATTGAGTCCTAGAAGCTACTGCTTTTGTTTACATAACAAGGGTTTTAATGACTTAATATAGATTGTTTCCAGGACTTCAAGATGGAATAGCGAATGTAATCTACTTATGACAGAGTATTGATTTACTCCTCTCCATGAGTTAGGCACAAGGCCAGTTTTTATCTTACTCCCACAAGTAAGATGTGACCCAAGGTCGGGTCGGGAAAGTGGGGTTTAAAAATTGCCTGGGCAGCCCCGTCGGCATTCCCCGGTAGGGGCGCCTCAGGCAGTAAGCAATAAACTTACTCCTCCCCAAAGAGGGGAGGCGAAGCCAGGGAGGGTGGACCTCCTAGAACTACACAGAACAGACCCATAGACCGGCGTAAATCAAGCCCCGAAGGTCAAGACAATACCAGTCTATGGGGTGCAGTATCCATCGGAACAGATACTACACTTTGATCTTAGCCAAAAGGCCAAGAAAGTAACTGTCACAAGTGTAAGTCGATGCATATTTGAAACTATTTATTTCGTGTTTAGCAATAACTGACCTGGATGTGTTGACTTCATTTTTTACATTAAATGTATCTCTATATATGTAACTCCCATAATAATAATGAAGCTAATAGCCACATTGGTCTTACAAGCACTACACTATCCCGCCGGCTCACCATGCATCTTGTAAAGGCTAACTCAATTTATCAACATCTACAAAAATATAACTGCCCTCCTCTGATTGAAAACAAATTCTAGTTAATAACACCAAAATAATACATTCCGGAACCAATAAAAATAATTAAAAATACTGGAAGCAATCTACATAAAACCACAACAATCTAAAATTTACAACATCATATATGAAAGTAATGGTAACATTTTAAAATGCTTAACGTAATGCGATGTTGTTCTGTGATGCCATCCAACGTTGCTGAATTAAAATCGTAAACGACTTAATGGAACCATGCGAAAAACGTTATATGCGCGTTTCTCCGCCGTCTTTTAAAAATTATCTTCTTTTTCAAGCTATTTTGTTCATTTGCTTTTCACACCCGAGGCTGATTCGACGAAGAATCGAAAAGGTTCATGAAACGTATAGAACAATTATTTTCTTGATTTTTTCAAATTTGAATACTAAAAAGACTATCAGAAAAATTGAACAAATAAAAAAGGTATAACTAAACCGAATTCTGTTATATTTAACAATGTTTGCATACACATATGTATATAGATGGATGGATATATATATATATATATATATATATATATATATATATATATATAAATGAAATTGCTAAAATTTGCGTTACGGTCTTATCGTCTGACCCTGTAAGAGGAAACGTCAGAATGATAAATTAAAATCTAAGAAAATCGAATGCGCGGAAAAAAAATGTGTAAGTTGGAGAATATATATATATATATATATATATATATATATATATATATATATATATATATATATATATATATATATATATATAGTCTAAAGAAGCTTTTAGTCATTAAAAAAAAAATGTAAAATGCAGTGTAAATTCCCAGACAAACTAACTAAATCCAAGATATTGCAGACTTAACATTCGTTGGAAAATTAATAAATGAAAAAATATAAGTAAAATAAAAAAGGGGGGGTTAATTATCTAAGAGTTAAACAAAAACATAGACCTTAAGCGTCTAATATTAACACGGAGATCATCAGCTGTTTACCATGTAACTGTTTCGAAGATTTAAAAACAGGACAGTTATAATATTCATGGCTCTCTAATGGTACTGATTATACGACTATTTCCCCAATAATCAAGTGTTGAAATAATTCAGCTTAAAATATCACTAATATATACATAAAACAAAATAATAATGATAAAATAATAATAATAATATATTACCCTTAAGACTACCGTATGATATAGTAATTTGCATATCAAATAACATTAATTATAACAATAATAAAAAAATAAAAATAATAATAATACTATCTAAACACTATATCCAAGAACCATTCTGCAATATGTAGCTAGCAATAAAATTATATAGGAATAAAAGTTGCATTAAAAAAAAAAAAAAATAAAGCTTAAGTACCTTAGGTACCAGAAAAGTAATTAGATAAGAGGAAGGAAACCTAGCCATACAAATCTAAATACCCAATATATAGTCTAAAGAAGCTTTGAGTCATTAAAAAAAAAAATGTAAAATGCAGTTTAAATTCCCAGACAAACTAACTAAATCCAAGATATTGCAGACTACGTATATGTATATATACGTATATGTATATATACGTATATGTATATATATACAAACATAAATACAATTTACAAGTAAGTTGACATTAACGAAATCTACTCTTTATAAATTGCTAAATATATGTTAGAGTCTTATATATATATATATATATATATATATATATATATATATATATATATATATATATATATATAAGGTTAATACAACAAAATATATAAGAGGCAACTAATATCTTTAATTAGTGAACATCCGGATAAAGATGGAGCTCAATATACTGGATACAGCATTAATAGCATTAGATGAAATGAAAGAATAAAATAAGGTGCGAATCAAATTTTATTACAATTTAAAGATCAAGCAAAGTAATTGAAAGTCCTTAACCCATGGGTTTTCAAAGAAAATTCATCTCGTCAGCGTATTATTACCATAGTTGAATTACAGCGAGTAAATAAAACTGTACTTTGAAAACATGAAAATGAAAATATAAAAATATAATAATGATAAACAAAATTAATAATAACATCAATAATAAAATTAATAATTATAATAAATAGTTGCACACAAATTGTATCGGCCAAAAACATAGATTTAAGTGGAAATATCCAATCAAGGTACGGCTAGAAATAATATTGATTAAAGTAGAATCAGGAGTC
This sequence comes from Sepiola atlantica, assembly GCA_963556195.1. Taxonomy (NCBI): domain Eukaryota; kingdom Metazoa; phylum Mollusca; class Cephalopoda; order Sepiida; family Sepiolidae; genus Sepiola; species Sepiola atlantica. The sequence goes on from OY744539.1 coordinate 44,535,409, forward strand.
AAAATATCTACGTCAAACATCAGATGTATTTTCACAAGTTTCGTTTAGAGGTTTTTAAAAAAGAAATTACTTTGCTTGAATTTTGAATTGTAATAAAATTTGATTCGGACCTTATTTTATTCTTTCATTTCATATATATATATATATATATATATATATATATATATATATATATATAGACTGATATATATAGACTGATATATATATATATATATATATACATATATATATATACATATATATATAGACTGATATATAGAGACTGATATATATATATATATAGAGACTAATATATATATATATATATATACATATATATATATATATATATGTATATATATATATATATATATATATATATAGTTCTATTATTTATTAATATTTGTCTGCATATGTCGGCCATAGATCTCTTCGTCGGCGATTATTTTTACTTGTTTCCCTATGCGACCCAAATTGTCTAATGCGTATTCTAATATCATTCAAATGTATATATTTATACACATCATAAAATATGCACGTGTATCAAGTTAGAAATAGAATCCTATGTCTCCTTTGAACAAACAATAAACCCCGCAATATTTTCCTCTGTTATCTGTTTTGTTCTCTTCTGACTTCTCCCGTGAGACTCTGAGCATTTCGTCCGGGTGTTCACTTACAAGATAGCCGCACAAACGGCGCTGACGCGAAAGATGCCATACGAACTTAGATTAGCATTCTCGAGCAGCACATCGCGCTCTCGCAGACTTCAAGAATCCATTAACCCCCGGCCTATACAGAACCCGTTATCAGCCTGAGCCGATCAAAGTCGGGTTTTCAAGCAGCTCAATGGTAAATGGTCATTGGCGATATAAGCCACGGGCTAATATCCATCAACTCGGATATTATCTCTTTTTCTTCTACAGACGAATTCCCTCCCTCTCGACTCTGAGATTCCCCATTTCGTATTAGCTCAGACTAGCTGAAGTACCCACCTACGCCTATAACAAATAATCTTTTTTATATATATAGTTCAATGTGTGCGAATATGTGTGTGTTTGCTGGCCCCTATACAAAGCAATCTACATAAAATCTAAAAGTGTATTCTTATGTAAAATTTACCATGAAAGACAATGAAAGTGTTTCCAAATTTCTAAGTACACCGCTCAGCGGCCTATAAGGGCATATTCGTCTTAAAACTTCATGTGTATTCCATTTTTTATTAGTGTACAAGCATATGTATAACATTTCCTGGGGAATACAATGGAAGCGGACCTAAATCTCTAAGTGCCCTCCTAACCTTAGGGAGCTATATATGTCGAACCTCCTTTACAACTTCAAATATATGCTATTCTAATGAAATTTACATCATATGTATGCAATTATTTGGGGAAGACAATGAACAGGATCCTGAATCTTTGACTGCACTTTTAACCTTAGGGAGCTGTATTGATCGAACCTATTTTTAAGACTTCAGATATATTCTATTTTAATGACATTCATATCATACAATGATTTGGGGAAGACATTATGTTATCTTTATGGATCATATAGAAGTAGACATGGACTATGTACAACCTATAACATACGCCTTAAGTAAAAACAAATATTTGTTACACTATTCATACTACTTCAAGGTAAAAAGTGTTAGATGGATAGATTCCGACTCAGAAAACAGCAATTGTTTCCCCGCTCATAGAATTTTATGACTAAAGGACGAAATAATGGAAGTGAGAGTTACAAGACTGCCGATAGTAAACCCATGGTTTTACATTTATACTCTCCTTATTAGATGACCAAAGAAGGAGAAGAAGAAGAAGAAGAAGAAGAAGAAGAAGAAGAAGAAGAAGACGAAAATAATGTTTCTTTCAAAACATATTTAAAATGCGGGCCGATAGTAAACCCATGGTTTTACATTTATACTCTCCTTATTGGATGACCAAAGAAGAAGAAGAAGAAAAAGAAGCAGAATAATAATAATAAGAAGAAGAACAAGAACAAGAAGTAGAAGAAGAAAATAATGTTTCTTTCAAAACATATTTAAAATGCGGGCCTGACTGAAGCCAGCCCTTATCTGCTTGCGGACTTTACGTTTGCGATTCCGAAACAGTTAATTATTCTCTGTAGATTTTTCAGATAGGATCAAAGCAGATATTGTTTAAGTTTCTATTTAATAGAATCTTCTCCAAGTTTTGTATATTCTTCTCATGTAAAGAGAAAATATAGAGTGATTGTTGCTATAAAACAAACGGAAGGGTAAAATTTGATCAACAATTTAAGTGATTGAGTCGGATAAGAATATAGGATTAGGGGTAGCCTAAAGATTAGGGGTAAGGTTAGTGTTCTTAAAAGGTTTAGAGTTAGGTTTAGGGTAAGGGTAAGGGTAAATGTTAGGGTTAGGATTAGGGTTAGAGTTTAGGGTTAGGGTTAATGTTAGGGTTTAGGGTAAGGGTTTAGGGTAAGGGTTAGGGTTAACGTAAGGGTTAGGGTAAGGTTTTAGGGTTAGGGTTAGAGCTAGAATTGGGGTTTGAGTAAGGGTTAGAGTTAAGGTTAGCGTTAGGGTTAGGATTTAGGGTTAGGGTTAGAGTTAGTGTTGGGTTCAGAGTTAGATTTGGGCTGTGGTTAGGGTTATAGGTTAGGGTTTGGGTTAGGGTTTAGGGTTAGGGTTAGTGTTAGGGTTACGATTTAGGATTAGGGTAGGGTTAGGGTAAATGTTTAGGTTAGGCTGTAGGGTTAGGGTTAGGAGTAGCGTAATGATTAGGGGTAAGGTTAGGGTTCTTGAAATGTGTCAACACTCTGCGGAGAATTGATCTATTTCCGCATAGTAAATGATAAAAAATAATTAGACTAAAATGAAAAGACAATTTCTTTTGCCGCAGACAAAAAACCTTGAGGCGAAACGATAAAAGAAACGAAATACACAAAGTAACTTGTGAGAGTAATGTTTCTAAGATTTCCTTAAACCTTTATTTCGATTTTATACAAACTTGGTACGTAAAAAAAAATAGTATTTGTTTGTTCGAAGAGAAATAGCTCTCGTCTAACAATGCAAGCCTTTTTTGAGGTTAGGGATATTTTCTCAGAGGGGAACGTTCAGAATTTAGCAGGCATAATTAAATATTTGAAGCACTGTGTGTAGTATGTAAAGTGTTGTTTTTGAAGGCTATGACAATGCAGTTTGAAAGTAAAACCAGTGGATACTCGACGAAATAAATATAAACAAACGAGAATATTGAACAGTTTCAATAATTTTCGATATTTTTATTTCATTTATAATAAAATCTTTACCGAAAATTGTTGAAAACTTTCTTGTTCTATTTACCTCGCCTAGGATCCTTGGGTTTCTGCAACACTGCATATTCATAGCTTTAAACACAACTTCATATATATATATATATATATATATATATATATATATATATATATATATATATATATATATATATATAGAAAGAGAGAGAGAGAGAGAGAGAGAGAGAGAGAGGGAGAGAATATGTAAACTATGAAAAAAATAAATTGGATAGTTTACAAGTTTATTAAATAACCAGATGTTCAAGAAAAGAATGTAATAAACTGACCATGGATTTTCAAAAAGTCCTTATCCTGATAATATCTAATATGAAAATAGTTATCTTTATATTATCAATACATATATATAGTCTCGGAAGTTTCTCAACCATAAAAACTAAAAAAAAATTTAAAAAATAAAATAAATATATATATATATATATTCATGACAATTAAAGTATATATACATATAGTATTAATATATATATATATATATATACATATAGTATTAATATATATATATATATATATATATATAGTATTAATATATATATATATAAATGATAAATAAGTCCCACATAGACGTTTATGTTTACTCTTTCGGTATATCATCTGGCTAAACATCCATATACATTTGTGAGATTGCAGTTTAAATAAAGAAGTGTTTACTCTAGTTACGTAAGCAATCAACTTATTATAATCGGTTGATGGCCGAGCTTTTCTCAAACAATAATTTGGCACTCTTTTCTTTGAGAGGCGTTTTGGCGCTCCTCACTTTTAAATGGGTCAAATTTACAGGTTGTGTTACCCAAACAGTAATAATAAAAACACTGATATATTTTCTGCTGTGATCGTTGCTACTAGTAATGAATTCCTTTTAAATTCTGAGAGAAATCGCTTAGAGAATAGATTTGATTCTGTGCAATGTCTTTTCTCACTTAAAAATGCTTCACGCACAGGCATTACTTGAAATCTTATCGTTATTCAGCCTTTTAGTGTGACACGACTAGCAACTTACCAAATCCCGGATCAAACCTTTAACCATCTACTGGATTGTCTGCGATTCTAACCGTTCAGCCACTACATTATCTTGCCGAATCACGATGCATTTTTAAACTCTAACTCAATTTAACACCATCACAAACATAACTGCCCTCATTCTGATTTAAGACAAATTCTAGTTTATAACACTAAAATAATGCATTCCGAAACCAATTTTAAAAAAATTAAAAATATTGAAGCTATCTACCTAAAAACACAACCTTCAATTAATAACATCACTATAAAATCAGTAGGAACATTTAGAGCATTTAAAAAGGTTTAACGTAATTCGATTTAATTTTGTGATACCACTCCCGCGTCGCTGAATTTATATCGTTAACGGTTTTCTTGTAACAAAACGAAAACAGGTTCTATGCGCGTTTCTCTGCCGTTTTTAAAGAATTATTTTCTATCTCCAGCTTTTTTGTTTATTTGCTTTTGAGACTTTAAGAGAATTGGACGAAAAATCGAAAACGTTTGTGAAATCTATCAGTCGTTTATTATTATTATTTTTAAAATTGTGTGTGTGGGGGGGGTAATACAAAAAAGACCATCAGAAAAATGTAAAACATGTAAAATGGTATCATTAAACACACGATTTTTTTTATTTTAACAGATATATTTTTTTTTGTCTTTCAAATT
>OY744539.1:44545355-44557855 GCA_963556195.1 Sepiola atlantica
TAACAAAAATTAAGTAGTTTCACGCGTCCTCCACGACGGAATTCAAAGTAATTCGTTCATTTAAACTAAGAGAGGTGAGGTGTTTTACATCGGTCAAATATAAGTAGTGACACAAATCCTATTATTTTTACAATCTATATTAAATAAGACGTTGCTTTTACATGTTTATTTTTTTATTTTTTAAGTATAAAAATAAAAGAACATTAAAAAAAAAACGACGCGATCCATTTGCTTCTTGTTAAAAACCTTATTGATTGCGGAAGAACGCGTTCAATTCTCATACATACAAACGTGTATACCTACCATAATAATGGGATTTGTGTCAGTCTTTCAATACTTTTCTGTACAAACATTTATTCGTTGGTGCATAAAACTAAGGGAGATAAGTCAGTATTGATTCAACCAAAATCAAAGTCAGGTAACGTTAGCAGGTAACGCGAAATATTATTGTACCTTGTATTATTATTTGAATTATTCGGACTACTGTTCTGATCTTCAGTGTTATTCTCACAACGTTTCGGCCGATGTAACCTCCGGACTTTCTTCAGGTGTATCTTGTCGAACTCGAAAATCTTCATGTCGAACTCAGTAATTTGTACGGAATTTCGAACTTAACACCTTTTTTAATCAACGTGGGTAGATTTTTCTCATTCCATCAGCCATGACTGGATAGAAGTCTTAATAGTAATTAAAGAAAATTGGTATGAATCAACGCGGTACAATTTTGTTGACCGTCTTTATTCTGTTGTTAGCATGTTTGCAAAAGGGGCCACGTAATGGTTGCAAACATCCCTAGATGAAAGTGATCCTATAGAACCGACTGGATTCGAACTTGGCACACCCAAGTCTTCAGTCCACGTCGTTTTACACTTAAGCACTGTCACCTCCAGTCTTAACTAATTCCTTATTATATTCTTAGCATCGCCTGGACTAAAGATTCAAACTTATATCTCCTAAATAATTTCATCATAAGTGATTGTTACAACGCACGGGTTCCCTGTGGATTCAGTTCGAAATTCCGTACAGATTCCTGAGTTCGAGAAAACAAACCTGAAGAAGGTCGAACTTTACATCGGCCGAAACGTTTTGGAAATCACATTAAAGATGAGAGTACTGGTCTGAATTGTTAAAATAACTCAAATTATGAATCGTCATCTGAAAAAGTGTGAAACATAAATGTCTAAAATAATTGCTATCCTTCGTTAGAATGTCTGCAGGAAAATTCAAAAACATACTTGACAAAGAATTGTCTGGCAAAGTCTGAACGTCAGATGAGAAATAACGGTGATCGGCCAAAAAGGGAGTGTGAAAAGTGTGGATTACATGTGGAGTGACGTCATTAAACCATCATGATATTCAGTGCAACGTCTCTTTTGAAACCCTGGCATATGTTAGGCGGCTTTAAGAAATTAACGTCTAATCTACCTCTGGCAGGTCTTTATTTATTCCCTTTTCGTCAAATCCATTGTTATCACTTCCTGCAATGTTTTAGTTGGCCTTCCCCTGTAAACAGAACCTGCTGCCATAACTGTTCTACATCTACTGACACAAGAACTATCACCCTTTTTTTCAACGTGGCAATACGATCTAAGGCTTCTGTTCTGCAGACATCTTCCTAAACTGTCTAGATTGAATCTTCTTCTGTAATCATCATAACTAAGCCTGCCATTAAGACTGGCATTACATATATATCATATTTTTTCATGTCATTTCTCTCCATGCAACGCATGTCCTCAACCCTATCTGGTGATATTTCACTTCTATACCTCAATACAGTTATTACATGTACCTGATATACTCTTCTCTTTATCGACACTCTGTTGGTTAGTAATGGCACATGTTTCTCTGACGTTTCTCAATCCATTGGTAAGTAATGGCACATGTTTCTCTGACGTTTCTCAATCCATTGGTTAGTAATGGCACATGTTTCTCTGACGTTTCTCAATCCATTGGTTAGTAATGGCACATGTTTCTCTGACGAGTCTCAATCCATTGGTTAGTAATGGCACATGTTTCTCTGAGGTGTCACAATCCAGTGGTTAGTAATGGCACATGTTTCTCTGACGTTTCTCAATCCATTGGTTAGTAATGGCACATATTTCTCTGACGTTTCTCAATCCATTGGTTAGTAATGGCACATATTTCTCTGACGTTTCTCAATCCATTTCTAATTCTTGCAATCACACCATAACCTGCCCCACGCAGTGCACCAATGGTGTCACAAAAATAACAAAACTTCTTGACAACTTTAATTAATATCGCCATCCAGATATACCTTCTCAACATTTGAGATATCATCCATTTCCATTGTCTTACACTGTTTGCATAGAAATTGGTTGTCCTTTTTAAACCTACCAGTATCTGCCATGAACCTCTTGTGTGTGCAAACGTTTTATTTAAAGAATAGAGACTGGAAGTGAGTCTTGAAATTAAGAACTGATTATACTTAGCACTTTATCCGTTGAGCCACGGGACGATGTGGACAGGTGAGAAAGTTCGAAACAAAAATTATTTAATTATTTCACGCACTTTATTCAAATTATCTCTATATATTCGTCATTTGAACGCCATTTTAAGACGAATATTATCTACTTGTGTTTACCATTTTATATGCACAATGTGCACATGCCTAAATAAATATATGTACATATATTACTGATTAATCTATTTTATTGTTATTATAAATTAATAAATTATACATATATGTAAATATATTTATATGTTTGACTATTTATTTTAACACAAAGAGTGTTTATTAGTAGTATTGGTTTGGTTTGGTTTGGTTGTTTTGTTTTACGGCATATCAACCCTTTTCAGGTTATTCAATGATGAATCCGGTCATTTTGATAACAGTGTTTATTCTTCGAGTTCCTAATATGTTTAAATATTTATTCATGGTTTGGTTGTTTTCTAGGGGAAACATGTTTTTTTTTCGTTTTAGACTTTGCAGAACATAGTTAAGTTTTGCAAAGGAAAAGGAAAAAAATAACAGCAATGTTTGGTGCATTTTAAGTCAGGAGCCAGTATTTTAAAACAGCCTGATATGGAAGAATCAAAGTTAGTTGTATAGGTATATATTTACGGCAAGAAACCCATACAGGACTTGGTGTCCTTACGAACTGATCGATCTAAGCAACTAGACTGATATTTCATACTGCGTGCCTCCTGTCTAAATCGTTATTTGAGATCCACAGAAAATTAATGCGGAACTAAATTCCTAAGGTTCGAAACCTTTTCAATTCATTGGCGATGACGATGAATAGTTTGATAGTGTGAAGAAAAGGCTTAATTGGCAATACTTCAACTGGTATTGCTACGGATCTAGATGATGTACCACAATGAGCTCGTTCCCAAAAGAAACTGGACGTTCTTATCTGATTTGATCTTCAAGGGCGAAATTTCCATTTTAATATTCTGTAAACATCGTCTACGCGTTCTCTCCTTCAGACATTCGCTTCCATCAACTGCGTGAATATTCCGCGCCGCTTGGCTTGCCGAGTTACGTTTTGAAAACTGAAAATGTGATATGTATCAAAATTCCTCTTACGGTGTTGTCCAGTTTTAAGAGAGTGGAATTTAAATCAATTTTCCCTATGAAATACAATTTTATGAAAGTAAATGGGTCGAAAGATGTTTGATGTAAATACTATTTACTTACATTAGGTATTATCACTTAATATTACATTTAAGTAAATTAAAATCCAGACATAACTTGTGAAATGCAACCATCTCATTTAAAACGAGTTCTCACACAGATAATCGTCAGTGATTGCACACTGGAGTATGAGTGACAACAAGTCTCCCAATATGTCCAATACTCTCAACCTCTATTATTATAAGTTTTTAATATTTCTAAAAGATATTTCACCCCAAACAAGGCAGGTTACAACTGTAGACGTGAGGGACTACTGAGAATTAGGAAGTAGGTGTTTGGTGTCATCCTAAGTTGGGAGCTGTGCAGCGAGATGTATATTCACATTAGTTTTAAACCTCTGCATGTCTGTACAGTCGGCGAAAACAGGGAGCAGAAACGGAGTTCCAGACGCCGGTAGCACGAGAAAAGTTGGAGTAGAAGAATCTCTGGCATCTGGGGATTTCCACGGTAGATGGATGAGACCTAGATGATTGTCGGGTTATTCTAGTGTAAGGATGCAACATTGCAGCGATGAAACAGGGGCTGCAGTTTTGTGGATAGTGATGGACCTATTAAGTTGGCGACTCTTTTATGGACCTTGTCTAAGAGGGAGAGACTGGTGGATGATGCACCAGCCCAGATGTGGCAACAATATTCCATACATGCTGGTTTTGTAGAGATACAGGATAATGTGATGTGTAAGGAGTTTACTAGCACGGTACAGGGAGCCCACCTTCTTTGCAGCAGCCTTGGCAATGTCTTCAATGTATTTGTTCCAATTGATGTTACCTGTGAATGCTAGGCCGAGAAGTTTGAATGTTGAACTCTCAAGTAGGGTGTTATTTTCCATGGATATCGGTGGTTGAACAGGTTTCTTGTAGTTATTGAATGAAAATAGCCTTGTCTTTGCGGCATTAAAAGTTATCAAACATTTATGACCCTAATCCACTACAGACTGGAGGTCATTTTCTAATGAGTCAGCCATTGCCTCGGATATGTGCGCGTTCGTTTTACCCACATGACGAGAGTAGAGCGTGGTGTCGTCAACAGATATACCCATCTCAGACACAATGTCATAAGGGAGGTCGTTGAAGGGGCAGCTTATTATATTTCTTACAGCTTCTGTGGGTTTTTTTCTTAGACTTCCATGTGACTGGTTACCATTTGTAGCTTATGCAGGTTGGTTTCCGCCTTCGAGGGTTTTCCTTAAGATTGCAGCTGTGTTGATCATTGGCGTCATTTGTAATGCCTCACTAATCACACTGATTCCTATTTCTCCTAGTCTTTTCTCCAGATTTGTTGGAACTGGACCTATCATTATTATTATTATTATTATTATTATTATTATTATTATTATTATTATTATTATTATTATTATTATTATTATTATTATTATTATTATTATTATTATCATTATTATTATTATTATTATTATCATTATTATTTATATTATTATTATTATTATTTTTATTATTATTATTATTATTATTATTATTATTATCATTATTATTATTATCATTATTATTATTAATATTATTATCATTATTATTATTATCATTATTATTATTATTATTATTATTATTATTATTATTTTTATTATTATTATTTCATAATAGTCTTAAGTTTTGGATGTTGTTAATGTGATGCTTTTAAACATCAAATCAATTCCCTTGATTTTACACCTTCATACAGTAGCTTGATACTTTCACCGGTCCTTTTGAAGAATTGGAAAACGAAATGGTCTTTTCAATCTGTTTAATCCATTTCTGGTACTTTTAGTTATGTTCTAAGCGTTCCAATTACAACGGGAATCAGCTAGACGTCTTAACATTTTCATGATCTAACTGATTTCCATTTTCGATATCGATATTTTTTTCATGTTCTTTCTCCTGAATGTTTGTATCTAACGAGCGGGCTATGTCAATGATTAAGCAAGTTGTCTTGTTTTTGTTTAAAAAGATTAAGGCCTGTTTGGAATGTTAAAGAACCTTATCAGTTTGTATGCGCATGTCTCACAAACGTTAACATTGTCGTTTTCCTGTACCATTTCTGACTTCTGCTCATACCACTTCTCGTTGTTATTATTATTATTATTATTATTATTATTATTATTATTATTATTATTATTATTATTATTTTTTTTTTTTTTTTTTTTTTTTTTTTTTAATTATTATTATTATTATTATTAGTATTATTGTTATTTTTTATTATTATTATTATTATTAGTATTAATATTATTATTATTATTATTATTATTATTATTTAATATGTACCCTTTTGTCGTGAAATTCGATTTCTTAAAGTCTGATTGATATTCACTTCTTTATTTTTCAGGTAAGTCAAAATCTACAAATGAAAGTCACTTTTCTGCCGGTCAGTATACATCATTATCTTTATTTTCACACCTGCGTCTCACCTGTCGCTGATTTATTTTGCATACGGAGGTATTATCTTCTCTCTTCCAACTGTGATTGATAAATATGTGCTGTCAAAGGTTTGTGGTATTTGATGACGTTTTCACACTAGTCAAATCTAATCACACACAAAATGGAATATCGAACAGGTGTATTTGTCTTTGAATCGATGGGCGTAGTTCGAACACGATCTAAACATTTACAAAAATAGCAAACACTTACGTACTTTGCTAAGAAATATGAGTTTATGAGAATAAAACCGATTTAACATCATCAAAAATGCATTTCATAAAGTTAAGATCTATAAAAAAAAAACTAGTTATAGTGTTAATATTTTCGATTTTGGGAGTTGGGAGAATTTTAACGGAAATGAAAAGCAATAAATATTATTTAAAATAATTATTCGCAAAATATTTAGTTAAAGGAAATCGTGTATATATCATTTCAACTGTCATTAAAGAGAACAAACCTAAATGTACATACTAGATATATATTTTTGAAATAATCAAAAATATACAAAATAAAAGAATGTTATTTTTTTTTTGAATCCGTACAATTTATTTACAATTTTAACCAATTTTATTTAATTGAACATATGTACATTTACCTCCTCTTTAAGAGGATCACAATTGTCTCATGACGTAATAACTGCATATATATATATATATATATATATATATATATATATATATATATATATATATATATATATATATATATATATATATATATATAAGAATATTTTATATTCCAATAATCAGGATTTTTATTTTCAATTTTTATATTTTCACATTTTACAAAAACATGACATTGCTGTGATATGTATATTTACAACTCGTTTCTCTAGAGGTGAGACAACCAGCAGTATTATATGAATATCGGCTCTGTTACACATGAATATAATCATAAAATTCACAAGGAAATAACATTCTCTAATTGAAAAGTCTTGAAAAAAACCTACACCACACTGTGCGTCAATGTGGGAAAAAAAAGGAAAAACTTTCGCACAAAGAATTTTTTTTCGGTACAAACTTAGCACAATATTGAAGATTAAAATAAAACACCATGGTTATTGGAATATAAAATGAACTTCTCTTAGTTATATATGCTCTATTGTTACTGGTTGACAATCATCGCGCTGAATCTTTTCTGAAGAGAATACTAATTAAAAAGTAACGATAGTATATGCTAATACATATATTGTCATAAGCCATATATATATATATATATATATATATATATATATATATATATATATATTGTTTTTAAATTCCTGAAACAGTTTTTTCATGGTAAACAACTGACGATCCCTTAAAATAGTGTTAGAAACAAACAAATATAATAACTGTAAAAAATAAATTTACTTACATGAGTGATTTTCCACTGAAAAACTTGGGACAATAAGTTTGTTTTTTATTTAGTTTTTTAAAAGTTTTTTTTTAGTTTTAATGGTTGAGAAACTTCCGAGACTATATATATATATATATATATATATATATGTGTGTGTGTGTGTGTGTGTGTGTGGGTGTGTATATATATATATATATATATATATATATATATATATATATATATATATATTAAGTTTTTCAAAGGTAGGATTATTTTAGAACATAAAGTATGTTATTGCTCTATAGTGCGTGACTAGAGCTATTTCACTACGTTTTATCTTTCCTGAAAAATGATGAAGGCATATGAAATGTGTAATGTGTATTGTCATTGATTTTTGTAGATTGTACATTTTTCACTGTGCACTAACGATGCCATGCTGACGAGTTTTATTTAACGTATTTTGAATTTACTTTTTAAACGTATTTTGAAAGTACTTTTTAAACGTATTTTGAAACGTACTTTTTGAACGTATTTTGAAACGTACTTTTTAAACGTATTTTGAAACGTACTTTTTGAACGTATTTTGAAACGTACTTTTTAAACGTATTTTGAAACGTACTTTTTAAACGTATTTTGAAACGTATTTTGAAACGTATTTTGAAACGTACTTTTTAAACGTATTTTGAAACGTACTTTTTAAACGTATTTTGAAAGTACTTTTTAAACGTATTTTGAAAGTACTTTTTAAACGTATTTTGAAACGTACTTTTTAAACGTATTTTGAAACGTATTTTGAAACGTATTTTGAAACGTACTTTTTAAACGTATTTTGAAACGTACTTTTTAAACGTATTTTGAAAGTACTTTTTAAACGTATTTTGAAAGTACTTTTTAAACGTATTTTGAAACGTACTTTTTGAACGTATTTTGAAACGTACTTTTTAAACGTATTTTTAAACGTACTTTTTAAACGTATTTTGAAACGTATTTTGAAACGTATTTTGAAACGTACTTTTTAAACGTATTTTGAAAGTACTTTTTAAACGTATTTTGAAAGTACTTTTTAAACGTATTTTGAAACGTACTTTTTAAACGTATTTTGAAACGTACTTTTTAAACGTATTTTGAAACGTACTTTTTAAACGTATTTTGAAAGTACTTTTTAAACGTATTTTGAAACGTACTTTTTAAACGTATTTTGAAAGTACTTTTTAAACGTATTTTGAAACGTATTTTGAAACGTACTTTTTAAACGTATTTTTAAACGTACTTTTTAAACGTATTTTTAAACGTATTTTGAAACGTACTTTTTAAACGTATTTTGAAAGTACTTTTTAAACGTATTTTGAAACGTACTTTTTAAACGTATTTTGAAACGTACTTTTTAAACGTATTTTGAAAGTACTTTTTAAACGTATTTTGAAACGTATTTTGAAACGTCCTTTTTAAACGTATTTTGAAACGTCCTTTTTAAACGTATTTTTAAACGTACTTTTTAAACGTATTTTGAAACGTACTTTTTAAACGTATTTTGAAACGTACTTTTTAAACGTATTTTGAAACGTACTTTTTAAACGTATTTTGAAACGTACTTTTTAAACGTATTTTGAAACGTACTTTTTAAACGTATTTTGAAACGTACTTTTTAAACGTATTTTGAAACGTACTTTTTAAACGTATTTTGAAAGTACTTTTTAAACGTATTTTGAAACGTACTTTTTAAACGTATTTTGAAAGTACTTTTTACACGTATTTTGAAACGTACTTTTTAAACGTATTTTGAAACGTACTTTTTAAACGTATTTTGAAAGTACTTTTTAAACGTATTTTGAAACGTACTTTTTAAACGTATTTTGAAACGTACTTTTTAAACGTATTTTGAAAGTACTTTTTAAACGTATTTTTAAACGTACTTTTTAAACGTATTTTGAAACGTACTTATAGAAGTATATCTGTAAGTATTTTGAAATACGTTGACATTCTTAAAAAAACTATATCCTTGGTTTTTAGCTGAAACAAATGTCTACCTAGATTGAAAACGGTGTTTAACTGTGAACATATATCCTTCATCATTTTTCAGGAGAAACTAAACTTTATATATATATATATATATATATATATATATATATATATATATATATATATATATATATATATATATATATATATTCTTTCAGAATAAGAACATCAGTTCAAGACGTAAAACCAATTCTAAAACGTCATATTATTTACGAATACATTAGGTTGGTATACAATCGTCTCAGAGATATTGAACACCCAACTATAATATAAACAAGATAAACACATGCAAAAAGTAAAAACTGAACAAGTTCATTATGAATATTTATGTATAATAGTTTTATTTGTTTTAATTACTTTTAATATATTTGAATCAATTGCCAAAATAGAGCTGATTACATTAAAAAGATCATTGTAAATACAAATATTGTCACATTAAGAGATATATTGTATGATTAATTAGTAAAGTATCAAGAGTAATTTTACTAGGAAAAGTATATATATATATATATATATATATAACGTTTAATAAGAATTTAAAGATAAATGAGGTATCCTTTAATTATAATCTATCGTGATAATAGAAAGCTCAATATATTGGATACAGCATTACATTAAGAAAATATGTGATGGAAATAAAAGTGGTATAAATACAATATTTATTGCAACATCATGTGTTAATATCAATTAGGGGTCTCGTCATCCTGAATCCATGGATTTTCAAAGGCCAATTCTTTTCATCAGATGGTTACACATCACTAATGTAAATATTAGCAGTAACATTAGACTATGATAAATTAATACATAGATGTACACCACTTATTGGCTAGAGGGATCATAAAATTAGGAAAGTGAATGTCAAGAAAAATGTTGTTACGGTCCGGAAAGTTTCAAAATAATTCTCAAAGTTCAGATGTTGTTTATATTCTATTGCAATTAGATTAGTCCGTATGCATAGAGATCGGTAGAAGTTGTAAAGAGGCGAAAAATGAGGTATCTAGTCCGTAGGATCCAAAATGAAGGTTATATGTAATAATTAGATTTTTAATATAGTGGCCATTGCCGAGTTAAGCTTCCAGGCAACGTAATGGAATTCAATGGAGTTTAAAATCAGGATTTCACAAGTTGGTGTTTTGAAATCCAATGGCCGAATGAGAATATATATATATATATAAATATATATATATATATATATATATATATATATATAGTGTGTGTAGATTTCAATTTTGTGTAGAGAATCTGAATAACAGAGCTCAATGTAATTTAAACAGAGCAAAATAGAATTATAAAAAGAAAAACTATACACACATTAAGGTTGTACACATAATAACTTATTTCGACCCCTTTAATTAGGTCTCCTCAGATGTATAGACAACCACGTCACGTCGTGGTTGTCTATACATCTGAGGAGACCTAATTAAAGGTGTCGAAATAAGTTATTATGTGTACAACCTTAATGTGTGTATAGTTTTTCTTTTTATAATTCTATATATATATATATATATATAAATATATATATAGTTTGAAAACTCACACATGGAAGCGTTGGTGAAATAGTACTATTTAATTATTTGAATTTGTATACATGACAATAATAAAAAAGCAATACATATAGCTTATCTTAAACATTTCAATAATGGCTATTGTAAAGCCACTCCTTAATAATCATCGTGTATTCAGTCTTGATTCAGTACCGTTTCCGAATTGATTTAATGTTATATAACATAAACTTATAATAAGTAAGCGACACCGAATTGTTTGTGTTTATTTTCTCAAATGAGTTTTTCAGTAGTCCAAACTGTAGACATGGAATTATGTTAATTTTGATATATATGTAACCGACATTCATATGCACTTCATTTTATGAAGTGCATATGAATTTTTGAAAAAACATTTAATAAAAGATAAAACTTAAATAAAATGTCAACTTTTGATAGAGGAAATACTATAGTTTTTAAATCATATGCATTAGTTCGATAATGATAGACAGTCTCAAGATCAGACCGTGGTTAACAAATAGTTACGCTGACTAAGTTAGCACGACTGAACCTATTTTAACACTTACGTTTTTTAGCTAAAATTTCTCAACATTAACGCTAACAAAACAATAAAAGAAGCAGATTGTAACGAAAAGAATAAAGAATACGAAATGAAACACAAGCATGTTTGTGTATATTATTTGATAAAATTATACGTTTACACTACTACGTAGATTTATTGATGTTTAAATCACGGTTGAAGTTAATACTCTAACTAAAATATAGATGATATGGTATATTATCATTCATATATATATATATATATATATATATATATATATATATATATATATATATATATAAAATTCCCGAAAGAGTTTTTCATGGTAAACAACTGATTATTCCTTAAATAATGTTGAGATTAGCGTAAATTCTTGGAAGCATACTTATATTAAGACTGTAAAAAGTAAATTGACTTACAAAATAATTTTCATCGGACCGACTTGTGGCTAAACGTGTTTTTATTTTTTTTATATAGTTTTAATGGTAGAAAAATGTCCAAGACTATATATATATATATATATATATATATATATATATATATATATATATATATATATATATATGTGTTTGTGTGTGCATATATATATATATATATATGTGCATATATATATATATATATGTATATATATATATATGTATATATATAAATATATATATATATATATATATATATATATATATATATATATATATATATATATATATATATATATATACAAGTAGTTTTTGAGCGTACGTGCCCGGGTCTCAAATATGTAGCAGATAAATGGTACTGCTATTGATTTTTCACCAGTATTACAAACCTGTCCAATCATTGATTTCACACAAAAAGTAACATCAAATTAGAATCGTAAAAGCAAATGAAGTTCATTTAGCCTCGACGCTGCGTTCCTTACACATGTAAGTGTAAAACGGCAAATGGCTTCAACAAATAGTGGATAATTCGTTTTTATATATTTATTTTAAATCATGAACATACAAATAAAATAAATATTAAGGTAAGGAACATTCTAATTTTCGAAAGCTTAACTTAAAGTAAATATAATTGATTTTAAC
>OY744539.1:44560355-44607855 GCA_963556195.1 Sepiola atlantica
AGGCCTTTGCCCCATTTCATCTTCTTTGCATAAAAAAAATTAAACTAAATATAACCTACATTTGTACACAATATGCCTGGCTACTTCGTTCTCAAATTCATCATAACTCTCTCAGACTATACAACAAATGCCTTACTGAATCTTACTTCCCTGATAAGTAGAAAATTGCCTCTGTGGTACCAATCTTCAAGAATTCTGGAGATAGAACTGCCACTCAGAATGATCACCCATCAGTCTACTCTCTCTTCGCATAACTGTTTGAATCCTAAAGGAATGTAGCACTAAGCCGGTACCTCGTTAATGCTAAACTTCTTTCTGGCCCCCAGTATGGATTTAGTCAACCATGGCCTTCTGCGGATATATTAACGGTTATCTCCGAACGCATATACCATACACTCGACAAGACAGGTGAAGCTAGGGCAGTAGCGCTTGATATATTCAAGGCCTTTGACTAGGTAGGGCATAAATGCTCTTCCTAAAAATACACTCATATGGTATTACTAGACGAATATTTCATATAATTAGTTCTCCATTATGACATTGTGTCTGAGATGGGTATATCTGTTGACGACACCACGCTCTAATCTCGTCATGCGAGCAAAACGGACGCTTACATATCCGAGGCAATGGCTGCATCCTTAGAAAGCGACATCAAGACTGTAGTGGAATGGCGTCATAAATGGATGGTGACATTTAATGCTGATAAGACAAAGCTTAATTCCTTAAACCTGTTCAACAACTAGAGGAAACCTCTTCAACCACCGATTGCCCTGGCAAATAACACTCTGCCTGAGAGTCCAACGTTGAAACTCCTCGGCCTAACATTCACAGGTACCATGAATTGGAATAAATATATAGAAAACATTGTCACGGTTGCTGCAACAAATGTTATCTCCCTCTTCTGTGCTAGAAAACTTCTCACACCTGACAGTATCCTATATCTATACAAAGCCACCATGCGCATATGCATGAAGTATTGTTTTCAGATCTGGGCTGGTGCACTATCCACTAGTGTCTTCCTCTTACATAATTTCCCAAAACGAGTCGCTAATCTCATAGATCCGTAACTATCCAGCAAGCGTCAGTTTTTATCCTATCGCTGCAATGTCGCATCCTTGTGTTTGTTTAACAAGTACTTCAATGGAATGTGCTCCGATGAACTTGCTGTTCTCCAAATAAACGTGACTAACCCCAAACTCAGTAAAATCCCATCCATTCACTGTGGACGCCTCCAGAGCTTTTTACTCCAATAGCTTCTTTTCGTCGAGTTGCCGGCCTTTGGAATTCCGTCCCTGCTCCCTGTTTATTCGACTATTTCAATATGCAGAAATGTAAAACTAATGTGAGCAAGCATCTCGCTGTACAATCCGCTAAACGTTCACTATAATTCTCAGTAGCCTCTACAGTGAAACCTGTCTCGTTTGAGGTAAACTAAGTTAAAAAAATGTTTTTGAAAGCGAAACGATACTATTACATGTATAAATCGTACTATTGTACTATTTTCTGATGCTCAATACATGGTGTTAGTGTAGCATTTAATATGTTGCCATGAGACAATCCTCTCAAACATTACCTCCGTTGTGTTAGGGTAGGTAGTGTAGTATCTTTTATGTTATTTTGTGACTATCTTTCATAGCAATACCTCCTCTTTTGGAAATAACGTAGTATTCCTTTCGTTCGTGATAATACACTCTCTCTGACATTATCTCCTAATATTTTTTGGGGGAAAGTAGTGTAGTATCTGTTCTGTTTTCATGATACCATCCTCTTATACGTTACCTCTTAAGGTTAATGTAATTGTAGTATCAAAAGTATTTGATACCCATCTCACCCCTTTGTTTATAATGGAATATGCTACATTTGTGTAAGATATTAGGAGTGGATTTTTTACTCCCATTGTAGAATAAAGCAACGAGAAGTTCAATAAAGCTTATC
The DNA here is from genome assembly GCA_963556195.1 of Sepiola atlantica. Lineage (NCBI taxonomy): Eukaryota > Metazoa > Mollusca > Cephalopoda > Sepiida > Sepiolidae > Sepiola > Sepiola atlantica. Next base: position 44,562,291 of record OY744539.1, read on the forward strand.
AGTAAGTTATTCTAACTTACAGTTTGTATTACAGTAATATATGTTCGTTCTTAAGTATCCCATCTTTCAAGCCTAGCCGAAATAGTCGACCGGAAGGAGCATACAGTTGCTAGTCACCATGACTGCCAAATTAATGTTTAAAAGGAAAAGGGAGAAATAGAGAAAGAAATTAAATCGATGTTTAAAAAGAAAAGAAAGAAATAAAGAAAAAAGAGCAAAAACATAAATAAATGATTAAAATGAAAAGAAATAAATAAAGAAAAAAAAGAAAAGAAATAAATGATTAAAAAGTAAAGAAAAAAGACAGAAAAAAAGAAAGAAAATAAATCAATGTTTTAAAAGAAAAGAAACAAATAAAGAAAAAAAGAGAAAGAAAATAAATAAATGATAAAAATGAAAATAAATAAATAAAGAAATAAAAAGAAAATAAATAAATGATTAAAAAAGTAAAGAAAAAAGACAGAAAAAAAGAAAATAAATAAACGTTTAAAAAGAAAAGAACGAAGGAAAGAAAAATGAGAAAGAAAATAAAGAAATGTCTAAAAAGAAAGGAAAAAAAATAAAGAAAAATGATTAAGAAAATAAATCAATGTTTAAAATGAAAAATAGAAATAAAGAAAAATGTGAAAGAAAATAAATAAATGATTAAAAAGAAAAGAAAAAAATAAAGAAAAAAGAGAAAGAAAATAAAAAAAACGTTTAAAAAGCAAAGAAAGATAGAACAAAAGAAAGAAAATAAAAAAGTGTTATAACATAAAGAAAGAAAAAAAGACAATAAAAAAGAAAAAAAGAAGGAACAAATGCAGAAATTTCTTCAAACAGAAAACAAAGAGATAAACTAATTTTATTTCCTTTAAAAATATGAAAACCGAGAGAATACAATTCAAAGACAAAAGAAGAAATAAATAAAGAAGAAATAATGAAATAGTTAAGATTAAAAATGATGACACTGAAAAGCTAACAAATGAAAATCTCTTCAAATAATTTCAAAAAGAAGATAAAAAGGCGCGAAAGATGGAGTCGAGGAGAACGGCAAACATGGCCAACCGTTTTGAAGCCGATCATAATAAGACGTGTTTACCGTCTGCCGTCGCAAATATGTTTGCCTTAGGCGAGTAGGAATGGCCGAGAGAGCGAAAAACAGGATAGAAAAATAAACCACATTCAAACTCACACATACATGCATTCATTATTAATATATATATATATATATATATATATATATATATATATATATATATATTATATATTATATATATATATTATATAATACATATGTACATATATACATATATATAATACATATATACTTATATATATATAATACATATATATATAATACGTATATATATATATATATATATATATATATATATATATATATATATATATATATATATATATATATATATATATATACGGCACAATCGCCGATGTTAAGCGACGTCGAGCCTGGCTGACCATTTGAGAATACCAGGTGCTGTATGTGCCCTCTGCTTATCTCGGCATTGTTTCCAGTCCTCTTGAATTGCTTGCCATTAGAATCAAGCAGGGCCTACTCAGGAGAAGTATTGTTAAGAATTGCGCAACCCTTGCTTCACAATTACACGCGCAGCCAGCCTCTTACAGGGGTGTCCATAGTCACTCTTGACTGAACGGATGGCATATGTATATAAATTTTTTGTAAGATGGTAGAAAAAATCCCAGCACAGTGCCTGATCAATTGAGAAAATCAAAATTAAGAGTGTAATATTTATGTATTATTCGGTATAGAAAATAAGTACAACATCAGTACCATTTGTTTCAAGCTCAGAAGGTGTTTCCCACCAACTATTTCCAGCTTTGTTTCTATAGATGTTAATCCAATGAAACTCTAGTGTGTATTAGTCAATAACAATTAGAGCTGTTTTTAGTATACACTTTTCTTCATACAAACATTATTGGTTCCATATGTGCATACATGTTTCAGTGGTCCTCTCCATCGAGGAAAAGTCTGGGGAAGTTTACTCTCGATATAGATGGCAACTAAAACATGCATACACATATAAACCAATGAGGTTTGTATAAATAAATAAATAATACTATACATATATACGTAAATATATTTAAATATATACGTATAAAATGGAAAAATCATATAAATAATGAATGTATTAGCATTTACCAAATAATAGATAACCTCATAGAAAACAGGAAAGCATGTAAAATTATAGGTGTTATTATAATTTACATTTATTGTATAAATAAAAAATATATACTATACATATATATGTAAATATATTTAGATATATATATATATGTATAAAATAGTAAAATCATATAAATAATGAATGTATTAGCATTTACCAAATAATAGATAGCTTTATAGAAAACAGAAAATTAAAAATAATCTAATACTGGCCAGTCCCAACTATTATTACCAATCCTCATATTGTTGTTTCACTGTCCTCCTGAAAAATTCATTAACCCTTATCCTCGAGAGGCCTTTAGGCCTAGATAAGCGGTTACCTATTAGTACATACAACGATTAGTTGTTGTATTTGGAGATTTTCAACTCTCTCTTAGTATTCATCATTCAACCGTCACTGTATCCATCTCATTAAACCTTATCCTCGAGTTGTTTTTGGCCTTGTAACGTGGTCACTCATTCGTAAAAAAATATTGCATTTATTTGTGTGTCGCATTTATTTTTGTATGTCACGTTTAATTTTAAACGGCAGTTTTCTCGCTATACGCGCAGATTTAATAAACGCTTAATAAACGCTTAATAAACGCATTTTTGCGATATTGTTTAATTACCGTTGACTATATCTGCCTTTACGACTGTTAGACGCTTGTGCTATACTGAACTTATTATCATAAAATAAAACGAATTTCATAATCTTTCCAGAGAGTGTCGCAAGATGATTGAGTACAGAACTTCCATCCAAGGGGGTAGTTGTTTTGTTGTGTAGTGGGCAGGCGATACTGCACGTCGTAAAGGTCTCTTCAATGATTTTTTTGCAAAATGGTTTCATCTTTCCAAGGTAAAGTGCCTGCTATTCTAGAAGGGGTCAGGCTTAAGATCGCTTAATTTCGGTGATTTAACGAGAACCTGTGTTTCAACGTGATTATGACCTATTAGCGTTTTTTTTTCTTCGAAGATGTTTTCATTTTGCTAAACCCCTCATTTTTGTCAACGAATATTTTGATATCGTGAATAGATGTTCAGCATTTCGATGACATATGTTCTAGATTACAATTATAAAAAAAAATCCCCAGGAAACGTCGGGACACGGGTCCAGCTAGTAGCTAACAGGAGAAGCCTGCACACAGGTAGTCAGATAATTAAATTAAGATGCAACTGACCGACTGGTGATTGTATGTTGAATTGAGTTGATGAATAAATATCAGGGATATACCAATTCATGTGATTATGCCACATTATTTTTTTTTTTTAGATATTAAGATTATTAGAAGCGAATACACAAACCAGGGGGAACGCCGTTATTCGCTTTAGTCTAAAATTAAATCGTTGAAATTGGAAACGAAACTGAAAGCCGGAGAAAACGAATCATGAAAAACCGGCAACTTTTTTCAAAGGTTATTTTTATACTCGCATCGCGATAATAAAAAAATAATTCGATGAAAATACAAAGATTCTTGTTCGCAATATTCATAATTTCAAAATGGCGTCGCTCTCGTGTTTCACCAAATTAAATGCAGTGACATTTTTAGTGATTCAAAAATGAGATAACTCCGTTATTAAAGGGCAAAATAATCAAAACTACAAGACGAGAAGGTTTTTACATTTGCTCTTTTTAATTTCAAAAGGAAAATCGATTTTGGCTCTAATTTTCTGTCGCGTTGTTTCAATTTTCGAAGTCTCTTATCGAAGGCATCAGTTATTTTGACGTCTTTTAATTTTAGTTATTTAAATTAATACTCGGTGCGAACGGGTTTGTAAAAAAATTGACTGGGAAATAAAGAACTTCTTATTCTTTGTTTTATTTTTCAATTAAAATAGGACACTTTTAATTTCTATATTTCTCAAAAATAGACTTTGAAATTACATATATCGATTAACTAAGCACATATACATGTATTGTGTGTATTTAAACAGCATTGTTTAAGCAAACATTGTTAAAGTAAACAAAATTCTACTGATTGATAATAGATTTTTTATTTTGTACATGTTTCTAACAATCTTTTTAGTGTAAAAATAATAAAGAAATCAATGTACCATAAGTTTCACAAGCACTTTCGATTCTTCGTTAGGTCAGTTCGGGTTACAATAACTAAATATATAAAAAGCTAAAGAAAATAAGAACATTTTTTAAAAAACAGCCGAGAAGACGTCACGTGAAGTCGTTAGACGCTAAAACAACAACAGGTGCAGTTCCAGTTTCATTCATTTTTTTAAAAATAGATTTTAACACAAAAAAGATTATGGGAACCAATGAAAAAATAAAAAAGGTAACATCAAGCAAAATAATTGGTCTACGTTTAACAATGTTTGCTTAAATATATATATATATATATATATATATATATATATATATATATATATATAATTAGTATAGAGAGGTGTTTATAGAATCATACTAAAATCTGTATAAGAAAATGTCGGTTGGAACTATCTAAAAAAGATATGACAAACTTGCAATGAAGAAAAAGCAGCTTACGTTTCATATAAAAACGACAACCGGAAGATTTACATATGTCCACATTCTGATCGGACATATTTGACTCATATTATAATTAGATCTCATCGAATATGCTAGTATCTGTTATTTCTTCAACGTATTAATATGTAAATTTTCGGAAATCAACTACCATATTTCTGCTTATGCATTTTGCCGATTAATTTAATAAAGTATTTCTCGAAACGTACGGAACATGTTCCTGTATGTTTTAATGTGTTGTGTCGAAACACGATTCAAATGCTATTTAAAAGGTATGACTTCTTAAATATGTATATTTATTTGAAATTCAGAAATTCTGATGATGAAGTATATCTTCGAAAATTAAATTGAAAAAAAAAAGTTAATAAAACTAAAATGCATTGCATGGCGTTCTAATTACTTATTATTATTTTTAATAATTAATATTTCCATGTAAACAATGCTTTCTAACCTAGAACAACATCTCTTATTAATATATATATATATATATATATATATATATATATATATATATATATATAAGCAAAATATATGTTATAGAATTCTTTACAGTACTAATGTAATACAAAAGACAGTTCACATCTTATTGTTTTCAATATTTCGACAATAACATCTCTTCTTCAAGGTACAATAATGAATTGTTCTCTCTGTTGATTTTAAAATTTCAATATGGACTTGCCAGCCGTATTGCTGTTATTTCTTATTGAATTATCGTATGTAAATTAGAAAATATTAAATGCTTGCAATGGCTAGTCAGAACCAACGTTTGATTTGTCAGTTTAAATGCTATTCAGGTCCAACTAATAATAATAATATATATATATATATATAGTTATGTATATATATATGTATATATATATATATATATATATATATATATATATATATATAGTTATGTATATATATAACAGATTGCATACTATTCCCGCCCATAAGTCGATTGTTCAGTTGTGTTAATTAGCACGTTATACTGAGTTACTTGCTAAAGGTAACTTCATGGCTGTATTTTTCGTATGAAAGTTTCGGCGTCCTTCCACATACAGTCCTGGCATTCCCTAAAATGAAAACGAAACATTATAATGTATCCTATTTCATGATGTGTTGAGATGGCGCAGGATTAAGTGCTGACTTCTGTACTGACAGACGGCTGTTTAATCTCAGTGTAAGATAATTTAGTAATATTAAGGAGCCGTGCTAGAACAGCTGTCTCTGGGTGACTACATCGTGGGACAGGTTGCTAAAAGCTGGGGTCAGCCTATAGACGACCAAACAGTTTAAGGCAGCACTGGATGCATCATGGCTGTTGATCTTTAGATAATTATACCTTGAGCAGCGGAGGATGCGAGGAGACACGAGTCTGGTGTAAAACATTATTAGCAGAAATTTAAATAGATATTTCGATGGGTTTCAAACCCAGAACCAAGTCGTGGTAACTACACTACCCAACAAAAGTTGTACTATTGGAGATTTTGTATTATTCGAAGAAATACAGAATTCTCTGTCCGTGTTCATGCTCCGTTGAAGAGTCTACAAGAAGAAATAGTGACAATGTATATCCTATTCATGTTTAAAGTCGCCTTAGACAAACATTCATATATATAGACATACACATCTTTGTCCTTTTACATGGTTTGTTGCATTTTGATATTATCAGATTAAAATGTAATTGATTGATTTATATTATTTGTGTGTGTAACAGCGATATTAATATCATTGCACAATAATTCACGAATATTGCATAATTACACGAATTCTATAGGAGATACGGCGAAATATCCGTAAAAGGGCTGAGGTAGACTGGCTTAGCATGATTAAATACTATTCTACCTTAACTACTGCCTTATATATCGCGACTCGGACAAATCCTCGAATTTTGCGCCTGGTTGTCGAATGTTGTGTCTCGTACGAAGCAACCCTAATGACTCTTGAGGAATAGATTTTCTTCCCATATCTCGAAGTAGAAACGGTCGTGGGTTTATCGGGAATGTTTGCGAGATGCGTATTGTTACTAATGGAAGGTGGTGACGGTGTTGGCCGGTGCGTGCCTGTTTTTCAAGAGGGTGGCCGCATGGCAGTAAAAAAGAGAGAAACAAATATAGATTAATGGAAGGAGATTGGGATCGGTGAGAGGATGAACAAGCCACCTAGCGGCCATTAGTCGAAGGAACTTCACCTTTGACTTAATCAAGAACGTCTTCCGGCGTGATTGCAATGGAATGAAAATAGGAAATAAACGAAATTATCACGATTGCCAACGAAGAGCATAAGAGGAAAGTGAGAATCAAAAGGCAATATTCATAGAATTTTAAAAGAAATAAGGAGAGGAATGGATCATAGCAAGCAATAAGAAAGCTTAAAAGAAAGAGCCAAATTGTGGTCAGAGATGCGTATATATATATATATATTGGCAGGATTCAATGCTATACCACTTCAGCTTATATCGGCTCGACCAAATGCTCAGATTTTGCGCTTATTTGTCTAATGTACTATGTGACGAATTATATATATATATATATATATATATATATATATATATATATGCATATGCAATGGTCCTTTCAAAAGTTGAACTCTTTACGTCAGCTTCCTTTAAGTAAGATTAATCTCTTTCTGATTTACCGAGTTATTGGCAATTGCCGTGTAGGCAAAGACGTTGGAATTTAAGTTTGAAATATATCTATGGTTCCGGGGTTCGATCCCGCCGACAGTTATGAATAATTACCTTCTACACTTACGATTCCTGTAAAGATAAAGTGTATACGTATGCAGGTAAAAAAATATTTATAATTTATTTATATACATATATATATATATATATATATATATATATATATATATATATATAATTAAACCCACATCAGAAACAGTCTAGTCGGATAAACCAACGTTTCAACGCGTGCACGTCTCGTCAGGATTCTTAAGTTATTTAAGAAATGAAAATTGAAAATATCCAAAAGAAAAAAAGACTAATAGTTTCCATTTTAGTTACCTCCCTTGAAAACTGACGTTTTCTAAATGTTTCCCTTCTTTATAAAATCGCTTTAATACATTATTGTCAATGTCGGCAAAACAATTACACATGTACTAGAAAAATAGGGCAATAAATATACAAATCAATAACACCAAACATTAATTTATTATAAATCGTTTAAGAATAGTTACGCTAATCAAACACACATATTGATGTGTTTTGATCTTTATCTCAACTATATATAAAGCATTTCAAAAGACTATATTGTATTTCTCATTTAAAATAACTGTGAGCTGCTTTTATGTTAATATATGTGTGATAATTTTTTTTTAAATCGCATTTATTCATTTTGATATAGTTTATTTCCTATCCGTGTGTTTGTTTTATTCACAAACGTCCCCTAAGTTTTTTTAGATAGACCACCATAATATAAATATATTCGAAACCTTACTAAGCAGCTTTGATAAGTATATTTCATTTCATGAAAACGGGTACAATATCGTCTTGGCGTCTACATTCACGTTGCACATACATTTATTATATGTTATTACTCACTTGTAATTTTATGTTATTCATCACTTGTAATGTTATATGTTATTCATCACTTGTGATTTTATGTTATTCATCACTTGTAATTATACATGTTATTCATCACTTGCAATTTTATATGTTATTCATCACTTGTAATTATACATGTTATTCATCACTTGTAATTTTATATGTTATTCATCACTTGTAATTTTATATGTTATTCATCACTTGTAATTTCATATGTTATTCATCACTTGTAATGTTATATGTTATTCATCACTTGCAATTTTATATGTTATTCATCACTTGTAATTTCATATGTTATTCATCAATTGTAATTTTATATGTTATTCGTCACTTGTAATTTCATATGTTATTCATCACTTGTAATGTTATATGTTATTCATCACTTGTAATTTTATATGTTATTCATCACTTGTAATTTTATGTTATTCATCACTTGTAATTTCATATGTTATTCATCACTTGTAATGTTATATGTTATTCCTCACTTGTAATTTTATATGTTATTCATCACTTGTAATTTCATATGTTATTCATCACTTGTAATTTTATGTTATTCCTCACTTGTAATTTTATATGTTATTCATCACTTGTAATGTTATATGTTATTCCTCACTTGTAATTTCATATGTTATTCATCACTTGTAATTTTATGTTATTCATCACTTGTAATTTTATGTTATTCATCACTTGTAATTTCATATGTTATTCATCACTTGTAATGTTATATATTTATTCATCACTAGTAATTTCATATGTTATTCATCACTTGTAATTTTATGTTATTCATCACTTGTAATTTTATGTTATTCATCACTTGTAATTTCATATGTTATTCATCACTTGTAATTTCATATGTTATTCATCACTTGTAATGTTATATGTTATTCATCACTTGTAATTTCATATGTTATTCATCACTTGTAATTTTATGTTATTCATCACTTGTAATTTTATGTTATTCATCACTTGTAATTTCATATGTTATTCATCACTTGTAATGTTATATGTTATTCATCACTTGTAATTGTATATGTTATTCATCACTTGTAATTTTATATGTTATTCATCACTTGTAATTTCATATGTTATTCATCACTTGTAATGTTATATGTTATTCATCACTTGTAATTTCATATGTTATTCATCACTTGTAATTTTATGTTATTCATCACTTGTAATTTCATATGTTATTCATCACTTGTAATGTTATATGTTATTCATCACTTGTAATTTTCTATGTTATTCATCACTTGTAATTTTATATGTTATTCATCACTTGTAATTTCATATGTTATTCATCACTTGTAATGTTATATGTTATTCATCACTTGTAATTTTATATGTTATTCATCACTTGTAATTTTATATGTTATTCATCACTTGTAATTTTATGTTATTCATCACTTGTAATTTCATATGTTATTCATCACTTGTAATTTCATATGTTATTCATCACTTGTAATTTTATATGTTATTCATCACTTGTAATTTTATATGTTATTCATCACTTGTAATTTAATATGTTATTCATCACTTGTAATTTCATATGTTATTCATCACTTGTAATCATACATGTTATTCCTCCCTTGTAATTGTATATGTTATGCATCACTTGTAATTTTATATGTTATTCATCACTTGTAATCATACATGCTATTCATCACTTGTAATTATCCATGTTATTAATCACTTGTAATTATACATGTCATTTATCACTTGTAATTTCATATGTTATTCATCACTTGTAATTTCATATGTTATTCATCACTTATAATTTTATGTGTTATTCCTCACTTGTAATGTTATATGTTATTAATCACTTGTAATTATACATGTTATTCATCACTTGTAATTATACATGTCATTCATCACTTCTAATTTCATATGTCATTCATCACTGGTAATTTCATATGTTATTCATCACTTGTCATGTTATATGTTATACATCACTTGTAATGGTATATGTTATTCATCACTTGTAATTATACATGTTATTCATCACTTGTAATTATACATGTTATTTATCACTTGTAATTTCATATGTTATTCATCACTTGTAATTATACATGTTATTCATCACTTGTAATTATACATGTTATTTATCACTTGTAATTTCATATGTTATTCATCACTTGTAATGGTATATGTTATTCATCACTTGTAATTATACATGTTATTCATCACTTCTAATTTCATATGTTATTTATCACTTGCAATTATAGAAATGATAAAAAATTAAGATTAGAAATGGCAATTTTGGGTTCAGGTCTATATATTAGTATTTCTGGGCCTCTATCATTATTGCGGAACGTCAAAGGTCTCAGACGTCCAATATTATAAACTTTCTGAAAATCTATTCACTAAATATCACAGTATATACTCAATCTAACAGTATACATTCTGAGTCCATATTTGGAATCAACCCCATAAATTGAATATAATAAAATGAAAAAAATAAAAAGATAATACAGTTTTATGAGCTGGCTCTAACAGGACACAGAGTTACTCTTTTAATGTCGGGCAATACAAGATGGCTCTACTAGTTTTTCATATTGTACACAAAGAAAGATGTCTTAATATTGGGCCAATAAAATGCCGAAAGGCAACTATCGCAAAGAATAAGAAAAATTCACTAGAATGTTTAAAATAAAAATTTTAAATAAAAAGATACATTGAGAAAAATAGAATAAAATATGTCTGAAGCATTTTTAAAACGACATATTTAAAGCAAGTTGTTGTCACTTGATCCTTGTTACGGATATAAAAAAAAAGAATATTTGACATATCAAGAAAAAATCTCATTTTACACGTGTGTTGAAAATGATTACAAGAACGTAGTCAATATGGTGGAATTACACGACTTCTTTCTCTGCCATGCACAGAACAACCGGAAGACACCAGTCGGCGCATGCGCACTGCAGCAAGCGGAAGTATCGATAAGTCGTGTATCGGTTTCAAACCAATTAGTGTTGTGAGAACGAATGCACGTGTGGAATAGAAACAAATAAAAAGGGAGGAAAAAGAGGAGCGCGGATCTAGTCGCATGTAATGAAGACACGATCTTGGTGCGACTGGGAACGCGCGTTGCCCGGCCACCGCAAACATTTGCTAAAAACTTTCGATGTAATTTATACATCAGTCTGACGATGCACGTACGCAAACAAATATACACAAATGGCAGTGTTTGAAATGAATTTATTACTCACTTTCTGCCTCGACTGGTACTCGTCCTATCTTTTCCTTCCTTCGGACAATACTTCATATGCGAATATGAAAGGACGACTTATCGGCCTCTGAGCCAGAATTAAAGTGTTCTATCGTCGGTCAGTCAGGCAGTAATCTTTCTAGAACCAATCCAGGGTGCTCTCTTATTAGGGAATTCGATTTGCCTTACATCTAAAATTGGGGAAGAAAATAAATAGGGACAGTGAAAACGCTACACATAAATAAATATTTTGAAGAGATAAAAATCTAATTTCAAATGTAAACGTAAAGGGCCCCTGAATAATGCTTACCCTAACCCTAACCCTAACCCTAACCCTAACCAGTGCAAACGCTACACATGGATAACTATTTTCTGAAGATATACAAATGTTATTTTAAATTTATTCGAAAAGGAAACCTGAATAATACTACCCCTACCCCTAAACCTTACCTTAACTCTAAACCCTAACCCCTAACCCTGATCCTTAGTCTTAACCTTAACTCTAACCCTAACCCAAACATCAACCCTTAACCTTAACCCTAACGCTTACCTTAACCCTAACCCTAACCCAAACATCAACCCTTAACCTTAACCCTAACGCTTACCTTAACCCTAACCCTAACCCAAACATCAACCCTTAACCTTAACCCTAACGCTTACCTTAACCCTAACCCTAACCCAAACATCAACCCTTAACCTTAACCCTAACGCTAACCTTAACCCTAACCCTAACCAGTGCAAACGCTACACTTGATAACTATTTTCTGAAGCTATACAAATGTTATTTTAAATTGATGCGTAAAGGACCCATGAATAATACTAACCCTAACCCTAAACCTTACCTTAACTCTAAACCCTAACGCCTAACCCTGTCCTTAGTCTTTACCTTAACTCTTACCCTAACCCTAACATTAACCCTTAACCTTTACCCTAACCCTAACCTAACCCTAATTACTGAATAATGCTTTTACAAACTTAGGTGTGACACACGAACAAACTCGCATTTTTTTAGTAATTTCAACACATTGGTCTCAATCCAAACAAAATGATACCTATATTAAGATTCAAAAGTCATGGTATCCCTGTACAAAAATAACAGCACTAAAGGAACGAGTAATACAGCAATACACATCACATGTTCTGGAGTCAATTTATATACTAAACCAAGTTAAGAACAGCAGAGCAATTGAAGAACAATAATACACGACTAGAAAAGAACATGTAATAGTTTATTCACTTCTATTGACACTGGCTCGCACAAAGAAGCATTTCATTTTTGAAACGTCATGTCAACATTTCTCAAGACCTGTTTCTCACTGTATTAAGTTCCGTGTGACGTTTTCACTATTCACATCTTTAAACTCCTCCGGATAGCCCTCTACCCCAGCATGCCCTTGAAAAATGGTGTCCACCGACACGGTAAATAACCATTATTTGAATTATTCTACATAACCGACATTCAATATATAACATCGTAATTTGAGATCTTGATAAAATCATTAAAATATTTAACACAAATTCACACATTTCGATTAGGGTACCCCCTCGACCATGATAGTGAATGTTCTTGGTACCAGATAAGTAAAAACTGTACATATATTCGGTGTGTGTCTTACATAACAGAGCTCTACATGGACGCATGTTTTTTTCAGTTAACTTACTCTTAAGATAATTGCTCTACCAATGTTTGATAGTATTGTTGCCCCTATTTTACTATTATTTTGGAAAAATGGGAGACAACGATCTGGGCTCAAAATATATTTTATTTATTTAAGGAATTGACATCTATTTTCTTAACAACGAGTTTCCTCATGTTGATCCTCAGGGAGAGCAAGTGCGGTCCAAACGTCCCTTTCTAGAAGGGCCGTACATTACATGTTGATTATAAATATTTCCTGTTTCACATAATGAAAACAATCAGACATCAAACTATTTTCCAAGAACCAATACCCGGTTAATCGTAACAAATAGCACGTGAACTGGGCATATATCACCTACACTTGAACCGGGCATATGGCATGTACACTTGAATCAGGCATATAGCATCTACACTTGAACCGAACATATATCAGTTAATCTAGAACCGGACATATAGCATCTACACTTGAACCAGACATTCAGTACCTACACTTGAACCGCACATATAGTACCTACACTTGAACTAAACATATATCCTCTACACTTGAACCAAACATATAACATTTACACTTAAACCGTACATATAACACCCAATTTAAAACCGGGCATATAGCATCTACACTTGAACCAGACACATAACACCTGCACTTAAATCGGACATATAGTCCATACACTTGAACCAGATATATAGCACCTACACTTGAACTGGACATATAGAACCTACACTTGAACCGAAAACATAGTAGTTAATCTAGAACCGGACATATAGAATCTATACTTGAACCAGACACATAGCACCTACGCTCAACCGGACATATAGCGCTTACACTTGATCCGAACATACCGTAGCAACACTCAACGTTAAAAGTAAATTATTGCCAACTAGCAAAAGTTTTTAATAGAATGTAAATGTTGAGTTTACTAATGAACAAATGATTGTGCCCATTCATGTTGACGTACGTTACCTCTTATTTTTAACTTATTTCACCCCAAACAAAGCAATTTTCCAGTGTAGACGGAAGGGGCTACTGGGAATTAGAGTGAAATTAGGTAATCCTAAATTGGGAGCTGTGCAGCGAGACGCTTCTTCACAGTAGTTTTACATTTCTGCATGTCGGTATATTCAGGAAACAAGCCGCAGGTATGGAGTTCCAAAGGTTGGCAACCCGAGGAAAGAAGCTATTGGAGTAGAAGGCTATCCAGCATATGGTGACCTCCACAGTGAATGGATGGAATTTTCTGATTGGAGGTAATGCCTATGTGGGTAGCTTCATGAAAACAGAGCACATACTATACTACGCGCTACAAAAGGAGGAGCTAATCCATAGGAGGATAATCTGGTGACAACAGAACATATACTCGACTTAATCTCTGGACTTACTATTGAAAGATAGTACATTAATTTGAGATAGTATAGTAAACTAAATTGAGCATTAACAGATAATAATATTATAGTTTCGAGTTCGGACATTTAGATACCAAATCTTCATCATTAATAGAAGCAATAGTTTCGTGTTTAGGCAGACATATACTAAATCTCAATTAGTTATAGACGTGGAACACAGGCAGGGCAAGAAAACGCCATCAAATTGATTAGTCATGCGTATTAATAAGGATAAGTGTAAAGCTGTGGACAATACCTCATCGACCCAATAAGTGACAGCGTTGAGTAGAAAAAAAAGTTGCTAGTGAATGAAGAGGCATTTTAGAAGAGGTGGCGCTGTACTACGCTTTCCGACTACGATTGACTCATTCGAAGGGTCCTTCGAGATTTATTTGCACATCGAGAAAAGAAAACCTAAAATGTCGGGGCTTCCGCTTTGCAAAAAGATGAAGATGACGAAGAATGTTGCGGGTCGGGGACGTACTGCTTTAGAGGGAGCCAGTCCGGCTTTTTCCTCTTTCTCCCCTCAATTTCTTTTTCAACACGTTCAGTGGAGAACTTGCAAAATTGGAGGAGAAAAACAAAGAATACAAGTAGGGAAATTCGTAAAATCCGCCTATTTAAACTGCGCGTTTATAGATGAAAATGCTATTTCAAATGTAAATGGGACAGACTAAAGAGAAGCGTGATAGACCATCGATTTTCGTAGTGCTGAGAGGACATATCAAAAACGGCATATCAACGTATTGTGTGTAATTTAATGCTGAATCCTAATTATAATCGTAATTTGGTACAAAAAAGTTACACAAACTTATCTAAAAAATTAAATGAATTAATAAAAAATTAAAAGAAAAAGATGTATGTTTAGTCAGTAAATTAATAAAAATAAAATAATCCCCAGTTATTATTTTAATATATGTATTGCATATCGAACGACATTAATTTTATTACACAACGTTTAGCTTTTGACTTGCTTTGATTTTTCATTTTCTGCGATCCTTAAATATAGCAATCCCGCAGCAAGAAACGCAACGAACAAAGCAGCGAGTAACATGAGATACATCAATAGAAACATTTAAGAAAAGCGGTTGTATCCCCGAAATATTGTGATATTTCGGCGTCACACACGATTCTAGTGGCCAAGTAGAAATCTGGCAGCAAATAAGATTCATCAAATAAACAAAAAAAGTAAAATCGCTTTTCCATTCAGTATTTAGTTTTCCTTCTTACAACCCGGTATATTTCGCATTGTTATTTGCTTTCTATAAATATTTCACGTTGACAATATTAAATCTGAATATAAACAGAGTTCATCTTAAAGTTCTTCTTATAGATCAACGCAGTTAATGTTTTTTTCTATATTACTTTGTAGATTAATTTGATTTGGAAGCATATCTCCAGATATATAAAGTTAACTATATATATATATATATATATATATATATATATATATATATGTATGTATTTATGTAATTATTTTATTGGTGATTGCAGCGTTCGTTTGAGCAAAAGAACAACAAACGCTGAAATCACCGATAAAAATAATTACATAAAAAGACATTGGATGTTTAAGTGATAAAAATCGTACATATTTTTAAGCAGTTCGAGTGTAAAACGCTGGACTATAAACATCAATATTGAAGGTTCGGTCCTTGTCAAGGTTGCCATGCTGATGGCGGCTGTGGACGAGAAACGCTTGCCTATGGAATATATATATATATATATATATATATATATATATATATATATAGAGAGAGAGAGAGAGAGAGAGAGAGAGAGAGATAGAGATAGATAGATAGATAGATAGATAGATAGATAGATAGAGAGAGGGGGGAGAGACGCATTAGAATGCTATCATAATGCAAAGAAATAAATATATCGGCATGATTTTTGTTTTATATATATATATATATATATATATATATATATATATATATATATATATATATATTGTAAATCTTACTTTATTAGGCAAGACTTTTACACTGTGATGTAAGATGTCTGACTGTATTCTATATTATAGTTGACTTATATCAAATATGACATATTTAGAGAAAAGAATCAGTTACTTATAGTTTAATTCTAATTGCTGCGGATATTAATATTTACTGCGTTATAAGCATAATCAATATCACCATTCCGCGCGTGTTTTAGGGATTTGAAACGCACAACATTTGATAAAGAGGTTTTCCTCGAAATATATTATGGAACACGGTTACAGACATCACATTACAGTGTTGAAGTCTTGCCAAATCAAGTAAGATTTGCTATTAAAAAAAGAAAATGGTCTAACTTCTCAACGTCGACATATTTTCATCTCTTGCATTGTGATACTAATGCTCCTCTATATACGTATTACAGACAATGATTCAAGCACAGTTCCTATCCTTTATATATATATATATATATATATATATATATATATATATAGAGAGAGAGAGAGAGAGAGAGAGAGAGAGAGAGAGAGATTGATTGATTGATTGATAAAGTTCAAATATGTTGATTAAATTAACATAAAACCAATATTTTTAAAGGTGCAGAATAGCAAGTATGTCATTTATCAAATTACATGAACAATATTACAGATATACGTCAATCAACCGACGTGTCGATGGTGTAGCATCGAAACGTTGGTTTACATATGTATAATTAATAAATAAAAATATTATGCCAAGTCTAGCACGTATCATGAATAAAATAATGTTATTCCTTACTTATTAAGTATAAGACATTAAGCTTTAATATTATTTTAAATTTTATCATTTAATCTTCTAGGTTAAAATCGAAAGTTTTTCTTTGTACATTCTTTTTTCTTTTTCAATATAAACAATTAGATGAAAACAGACATTTCGCCTGACTAGGGCTTAGATTTTAATAACTCCAGATCAAAACATCGTCATGTTAGTGCCCCGCTTGTACATGTTTGTATTATTAATAATAATAATAATAATAATATATATATATATATATATATATATATTAATATTCAATTTTTGATGTAGTTTTATACTGTTTTTTTAGGACAGATTTACGTAATTTCATAAAACTTATTTTTTTGTTCAGTATACAATTGTTTTTTCATGTTAGGATATGTATATATATATATATATATATATATATATATATATATATATATATATATATATATACCATGCTTATAATGAGTACTGATTGTAATTTAGGCTGTGATCACCTAGTTTTTCATGTTTTTCTGCGTTTTATCTTTGTTTTGTAAAATTACACTAAGATGTAAATGCACTAGAGCATTTTACAAATATATTGGTGTTTGTCGAAACAATTGTATGCTGAATGAAAACTAAGTCAAATGAAATAACATAGATCTGTTCTTTATGATATCGAAATGGTATAAAATTACATGAAAATATTAAATATAACATAGCTCTGGCCTTACACTATTGAGCTGTTATAATTACTTTATGTAATAAAATTGATATTTTAATATATATTAACATTTGAAATATAAATTTAAAAAATACACACACACACACACACATATATATATGTATATATATATATATATATATATATATATATGTGTGTGTGTGTGTGTGTGTGTGTGTGTGTGTATATATATATTAGACCTCAAGTTGTCTAGCCGTTCGTCTGATAGACGACTCGTAACCTTTCGAGTCACGGGTGGTCTAGATAAAAGATCTATCATCCCTCTACTATTAATTTGATTGGTGACATCATCATTTTGTTACGTCATACACTGTGGATGGTTATCCACGATCTCTTGTTGAATAGTTGACGTCATCCTTTACATACTTAATCCAGTAGGCATGGGGACATGACAACAGGATAAGATAACAAGCAGGATCTACAGAGGTATATTATTATATAGATAGTAGCTTTAGAGTGATCTCCAAAATTAATAAATCGAGCATCATTAATTTTTAACGACAGCATTTATACGTAAGGGTGGATAATATGGGCTATATTTAGTTTAATTTAATTGTATGCAAAGGGGAAGGGGGTATTATGTTCTGTTGCTTTGAGACTACCTTCGGACGGGCAAACTTCTGTTTTTAGGCGGGTTGTGTAGTATTAGTTCTGTTGTCATCGTACACTCTTACCGGGCATTACCTCCTCCTTTTTTGAAGTAGTGTATTATATGTTTGTTCGTTAATTATCATAAACTCCTCCCAGACATTGCAACCTTCGTTGAAGGGAGTAAATAGTACAACATATTTTCTATTCATCATGATACATACCTCCCAAGCATGAATTCTTCTTTTTGAGAGGCAGGTAGTGTAACATATGTTCGTTTCTCATGATACTATCCTCCCAGGATTACCTACTCCTTTTATTTTTTAGGGGGGTGGTATCTGTTTTGTTGACATGATATCATTCTCCCACTGATGTATTATTTCTTTTAAGGAGGGAGCCATGTAGTATTCATTCATTATGATAGAGTTATCTCAATCATTACCTTTTCTTTTCGATTCAGTGTAATTATATCTTCGATGACAATCCTTCCAGGATAGCAAAAATATGTGACTGGAGTATATATTAGCTGGTAGATGAATGATGATGCTGTAGTTTGCTCGAAACATTACGCTTAAGGTATATATAAGGTTGAGATTTAGAAATATATAACAATACAATATAAAGTTATGTACAATGGGTAAATTGAAATAACATCTCAAAAGACAAATTAGATTATAATAGGCATGAATAGACTATGTGTAATGTACTGAAAACGTTTGATTGTAATTTTCAATAGTTTAATATTCGGTGTCATACTATATATATATATATATATATATATATATATATATATATATATATATATATAAATATATATATATATATATATATATATATATATATATATATATGATTGTTTATATTTACAAAGACATTTACAAAATCTGAGACACTGGCATGTCGATGTTATCGATCGACAGCTATTATAAACTGAGATCTCATGAGACAGAGTTAGAATCCGATCTTAACCTTAGATCTTATTTGGAAATATGATCAGTGTCCTAGATTTTATACATGTCTGTGTAAATAAAAATAATCATATATAAAAGCTCTATTTGATATTGAGCACTTTTTATAAACCGGTTGAAATTATTTTGATTACTACCCTGTGCATGTTTTACCTGGATTATAATTATATATATATATATATATATATATATATATATATATATATATTACAAAATAGGCTAGAAAAAACGGAATCTGGAAAACAAAAAAAAACTAGGTCTTACATTAGAAACGTGTTTTGTTCTTGTTTTTATTTAAGGAAAGTGAGGTCTGATCAACTCTGCTGGGCAGCCATGAGATGAAGTACAGTTTTGTTTTTAAATTCTCGAAACAATTTTTCATGATAAAGAACTGATGATCTCTTAAATAAAGTGTACACTAGCGTAATTTCTTGGAATAAAAACTGATGTAGTGACAGCAAATATTAATTTACCAACAATCAAAGTAGTTTTCCAACGAAAGACTTGAAACTAAAAGTGCTATTTTTGTTTGTTTATTTTTGCCATAGAGTTTTAATGGTTGAAAAACGTCAAATACTATATATATATATATATATATATATATATATATATAAATTGTTTGTATTATTAAAACATACGTAATTGTTGTTTATTTATAAGAATATGTTTTTCAATGAATTGAATTTACGGATTCGTTTATGGATACTTGAATATTTATTATACAATGTATTTCATTAATAAGCCAACGCTGACATTAGGACTGGTATTGTTTGAATGATATGTTTGTCTATTTTAAATACACACACACACATATATATATATATATATATATATATATATATATATATATATATATATATATATATATATATATATATATATATATATATATAATGTTTCGGAAGGCGACATGACATAAATACGCAATGGTTAATGAATAATGCTGTTTATCTATTGTTCTCATACTTTATTTTAAAAAAAAACAACTCTCTCAACAAATGGCCGAAATTTACAAACGTTTAAAACGTCATTAAATTAGTTTGAATAGTGTATACATTTTTTTGAATTCATGATTGTCATCATAAAATATTAGAAATGAAGCTGAGTTTTCTTACTCAAAGAAAATAATGAAATTAGTTTTGGAAACAATTCTGTAATCCGTAAAAGAATTAATGAAAACGCTAAATGTTTTGAATTTGCATCATTTTGATTATTCGGACTACTGTTTTCATCTATTACGTTATTCTATCAACGCATCAGCTGACGTAACGTCCGAAGTTTTTCAAATTTCTCTTGTCGACCTCGAAAATTTCTAAATGTGGACCCTTGGCGCACAGTATGAAGTGCTAAAAATTAATGAGTTCTATATAACAGTACTCTGTGGTTTAAGGTTCAATCCTCAATACAGGCGATAAACAGAATACAGTAAAGAATTAAATCTTAAAGAAAGAGGGAAAATGCCTTAAAAAACAATGTGTTAGATGCAGATATTTTTTATTATAATCAAAATATATTTTTTTTCATCTTGACCTTTTTTCTAATAATTTCGCTCGGTACAACGAGCCTCATGAAGCTCATTGTAAATTATTTTGATTTTAATAAAAATGTCTGCATCAAACATGTTTTTTCGAATGGATTTTGCCTTTTTCTTAAAGTTTTAAATTCTAAAGATGCTTCAAAACATGAACTTTCCCAAATTTATACTTAGTAAATTATTACTTGAGACTTCTACTCGAATATTGCTGACGGAACGAAAACAATCTACCCCACGGGTTATATAAAACAATTCTGTTCGAAATTCCATAAAGATTCCATAAAGATTCCTAGCTTCAAGATAAATATTCCTGAGATCGACAAGACGCACCTGAAAAATATCAACCGACACTGAAGATGAGAACGATTTCCAAATAATCTAAATGATGCATAAAACGCTAATTGGTCTTAACAAATACGTTGAGAGTTCAATACCTATTCGGAGTGAATCTGTATTCATAACGAAGAACAATACTTAAATACAAAACGAATGTGGGAAGTACTGGGACGCAAACTGTATTTTCGACGATGGAAAATCAACATTAGATCTTCAAGTATACTTTTTAAACGTACTTATATCTATTATTTATTTAGAAATAATTATGTCCCAGGCAAATATTAGTTTTATTTTACTCGAAGACTTTTTGACAACACTCTGAGCATCTGTAACCATTTTTGAGTTATACTCAAGCAAGCAAAATGTCTATTCCGAGTGAACAAAGTATAGTCGACGTTCACTTGCAAAAGTCTATTTTGAGCTCAATGTTTGGCTACGTGGTACGTTGAATACGACTATTTTGTTTTTGGATATCTTCTATAACAGTGGTTCTTCACCTTTTTTGTTTTTAGGGTCACGGATTGTTAAAGGTAAATACGTATTTTATTTATTCAGTTAGTTTAATGGTATTAGATATTTCGTGTCTACATGTTTGTAACCCAAACTCAGACTATCGAAAATAGGAAAAAATTGAAAAATATCTGCCCTCCTCCAGGTGCATATATTTTCTTGTTGTAAAGGTATATATATATACATATATATATATATATGTATACATATATATATATATATGTATACATATATATATATATACATATATATACATATACATATATATATATATATATATATATATATACATATATAAATATATATATATATATATATGTATATATATATATATGTATATATATATATATATATGTATATATATATGTATATATATATATATATATATATATATATATATATATATATATATATATATATATATTACATAAATATTAAGCTGAGTAAATCGCATAGCATACTTATTAAAAGTAGGGAAAATCTATCACGGGTAAGATATTTTAAAAAAATTTCGATAAATAAAGTTATAATTTGAATTTATTTAATTGAAATAATTGTTGGTTTAGACGATATAACAAAACATGCTGTTTATTTATTTTCGTAGATTTTCATTCACCAAAACTAAAAAAGAGCCGTAATTCACAAAATTATAAAAACTTACAAAATTAGAGTTATTTTGAAATCGAATTAAATAATTATCATAATTTGAAAAGTCTTCACTGATAAAGATATAGGTACCTTACAATTCTAATTGATTTAAAGCAAAATGTCTTTAAATTACAAGTAATGAAAGATAAGATTTTAACATAAAAAACAAAACGACTTGTTCAATATTTATCAGGGTATTTACTTTTCTATTTAAGTTAAGTATAAAATAAGTAAATCCAGAGTTTATATATTTCGAGGAAATAAACCTAATCTTTACCCTAACCCTAACCCTAACCTAACCCTAATCCTTACCCTAACCATAAACTTAAAAAATGCTGCTGTTATATTAAAAATATCTAC
Source organism: Sepiola atlantica (assembly GCA_963556195.1). Lineage (NCBI taxonomy): Eukaryota > Metazoa > Mollusca > Cephalopoda > Sepiida > Sepiolidae > Sepiola > Sepiola atlantica. The sequence goes on from OY744539.1 coordinate 44,585,078, forward strand.
CATATAATTCCCAAATTCTAAACATTTTTTGAAACCATTACTTGTTCACTTCTTAGAAAGGATTCAGTTTGCAATGTAAGTTTAGAATGATGATCCTCCCTGCACCAAATACGAAAAACATCTTTTTTTAAAATTTTCATTGCGGTTGAAAAATACGTACAGCTTAACTCGAAAACTGAATACCTGTCTTAAAAATTGAACAAGCAATGTTTTAAAATGTTTTTTTTTAAAATAATTTTTAAATAGAGTGATATTAAATAATATGAAGAATTTTTTCTAAATTCAGCAATTATTATTATTTATATTAACCATTTTAAAATAATTTTTTTTCTGGGGTAGCGCGTCGTTTATGTATACAATAAGTTAATTGTATTTCTAGAAAAATCTTACTCAAATTTCTCTTGGTCACTGCACCCTTCAACTAAACGTAAGTTCTAAATGACTCCTTAATGTTAACTTCAGGTCATATTATCAACTCGTAGATCAAATTAATACTTCAAGTTTTTAGTCTGTAATATACTCTGGCTTTTGGGGCCCCTTTTTTACGGTCACTATAACATTTACTCATGTTTTCAAAGAAATATATTTCTAATAAAAGAAAATTGTTTTGTAATAAACATTAAGCTAATAAGTGAAACTATTCACGCGAAAAGGCCAATTAAACTACACAGATAGGGACTCAATTAAAAGCACCTTTTATGAAGAAAAAAATACATAAACAAATCTAAATTAACTAGTTATTGCCTCCAAAAGTCCATCAATCAGTTTTGTATTTGATCATGGTTTTTAAACAACCTATGCAAATCTGTGTAGTTTAACACAAAGCAGACGATACACGATATTTATTTTTCTTATCAATTTATTTTTATAATAAGTAAATAGTTTAACAAATAAAAAGTAAACATTTTAATGATAGTTATTTATTATATTTCTTATATTTATTATATTTATAATAAAATTACGATATGAATCTCAGCGAAGCAAGTTTCGTGGCTGTTTAGTCTACTGGTGTTGTTGTTATTGGTGGTGTTGTAATATTTGTTTATATATTTTTTGCGAAAATCTCGTATAGGATAACGTTGTCTTTCTTTGTGAATATTTTGAAATAGTGTCAATGTTATTTGAAAACCCCTAAAAGTACGTTAAAAGTATGATTTTTGTTTAACATTCTACGGTGAACGGATGTTATAACTAATAGTGAATCGAATTAATCTGCTTACACGAGTTGTAAGTAAACCACATTCACAAAAATGTGTTCAGAAAACGACAGTAATTTATTTATTAATGAAACCATTATACTGTATATTTTTGTATTAAAATATAAACAATTATAGATAAATTAATCGGAGTAAGCAGTATTCAATATATATATATATAAAGAATATCTTATTAGAATACATTAGCAATAACTCAAGTAAAAACAGATTGTGTGTGAGACATATTATCTTAGAATCTACGCAGAATTTGCTATTACCTTACATCACATTATGAAATATACGTAATTAAACTATGTAAGTACATAAGAATGTAGGTAATTTAATTACAGTTTATATTAAATGGATATCCTTTAAGATGTATTAATGGAAGTATTTTGTTATATAGATGATGTAATAGTATTGCAATCCTGATTGTTATATTCGACACCGATCGACTGGTGTAACCTCGACTAACTCTGCACTCTTTCTTTTCTATTGAGATTTCTAGTTGAAATACGGATTTTTATGTCGAGATCTTGTACGGTATTGTGAACTAACACTGCCCTCTCCCTCTCTCTCTCTCTCTCTCTGCAAGGTATATTCTTTAATAAACTAATGTTTATTGTTCTTTCCTTAAGCCAAGGCTTTTCAAAGATCGAAATCTTATCATCAGAGGAGATATACAGATAGATAAGTTGGCTGTGGAAAAGCCAAAGTTCAAACATCTGAAAAAATATTATTATTAAAAGCCTTTATAATTGCTTTATCTCGTATATTGAGCTTAAACCATTTTACTATAGGTTCTATCTACTAAAAGTTTACTTTTAGTTTATATTTGATTCTATATATATATATATATATATATATATATATATATATGTCTCTCTCTATATATATATATATACATATACATATATTATATACGACATACCCACGTTCATACACCGGTTCCCGTTAGACCATCGGAGTAAAGCAACGTTGAGCCTGGCCAGTACTAAATAGGTGCAGCTAGTTCATCGGAGCACATTCCACTGAAGTACTTGTAAACATTGCGCGATGTTTATGCAGGAGACGCATTTCAAGTCTATTGTCACAATTGACGAAATAAAGCTTGGACACACTATCTGTACCTGCCTGACATGTTTTACTCTTTAAATCAAAAATGTAAAACTGCTGTATGTTAAATATAGTACTATAGAATATATACGTGACAAATAGAGGATGGCAAAAAAGAAAAGAAAAAAAGAAACACAATTATCTTTCTCTCTTTCTCTCTCACTGTCAAATTTTCTCCATATATGTCGATTTTAGTCAGCGTTAAAGAGTAAAATAAAGAAAGGGACTTTATTAAATTTATATATATATATATATATATATATATATATATATATAGTCTAAGGAAGCTTTGAGTTATTTTAAACAAAAAGACAAAAAAAAAGGAAAATGCAATTTAAATTCCCACAGAAACTAACTAAATCCAAAATAGTGCAGACTTAACATTCGTTGGAAAGTTCATAAATAAATAAAATATATAATAGTAAGTAAATAAAATAAAAAGGGGGATTAAGTATCTAACAGTGAAACAAAAACAGGAGAGCTTAACGTAAGCATCTAATATTAACACGGGGATCATCAGCTGTTTACCATGTAACTGTTTCGGAGATTTAAAAACAGGACAGTTATATGCATGGCTCTCCAATGGTACATATCAAACTACCATTTCCCCAATCAAGTGTCGAAATAATTCAGCTTAAAATGTTACTTATATATAAATAAATAATAATAATAATAATAATCAAAATAATAATAATAATATACTACCCTTAAGACAACCGTGCGATATGGTAATTTGCATATCAAATAACATTCTTTATAACAATAGTAATACTAATAATAATAATAATAATAATAATAATAATAATAATAATAATAATAATAATAATAATAATAATAATAATAATAATAATAATAATAATAATAATAAAATGCTATCTAAACACTACACGCAAGAACCATTCTGCCATATGGTAGCTAGAAATAAAATTATATAGGAATTAAAGTTGCAAAAAAAAAAAAAAAGCTTTAATACCTTAGGTACCAGAAAGGCAAATAGATAAGATATATATATAAACAGGCAAATATAAAATATCATTACGCATGGCACTAACTACTTATCATTTAGCATTCTCCGTGTTATCTATAAACTACTCAAACATTCCTAACGTCGAATTCAGAAAACGCTTCCCTCGAAACCTCAAATAATTTACCTTTATTCTTGCATTCGTCTATTTTATTTTATTCTTACAAGTAATTAATTGTCAACATTATAATATGGTTGTAATAATATATTTAATTAAATATTTTATAATAATAACATGGTTATAACCACTTTGACCACTTATTCTATTTCAGTTAGAGAATCTGTCGTTTCTTCTACACAGACCTTGTCGCTTTCGATCAGAATCTAATGCTTTTATCTCATGGCGTCACTTCAGTTTTCCTATATTTCTACTTCCGTACACACAGCCTTTATTATAATTTCTTGCAGACCTTCGATTACTACTTATTTTAACCTATGCAATACCTTTTCCTCCTTCGATCTCTTTCCTTCCTTCTCTCTCTATCTCTTTTACCCCCCCCCCTTCTCTCTCTCTCTCTATGTTCATATCATAACTCTACTTCATATCTGTTCATTATCGTCAGTGCAAAGGGTAAAAAAGAAAGGGGAGTTCATCAAAGACTTATCAAATATCATGTAACACAATTTTAAAAAACACACAAAACACAATCTGCTCAATGTTCATGCATGTGTCCGTACGAGAGACAACAAGCAACGTCGTCTGTCCACCTGTGTATGTGCGTCTGTAATATATATATATATATATATATATATATATATATATATCTTTTATTTCCTTTTTGTTTCAAAATTGAGTGTTTTTGATATTTTATGTTTTGCTTTAAATACCATTGTACATTTTGTTAAATCATTCCATACGTTCTTTGCGACTCGATTGCTTCTCCTGACTGTCTCAGTTGGTTTCGACCAGAATTCTCTGCTGTTTACTATGGCGTCACTTCCCATTTTATGTATTTCCATTCACACATTTTGAACCTCTGTCATTATTGATGACTTAATGCCAGCTGAACACATGTCTTCTCTTTAACTCCCTAAGATCATTAGTACAAATATATTACTCAATAATGTATGTACTAGCTAATATCTATACATACGAATATATTTGAAAAAAAAAAACAATGCATTCAATTGTTAGGCCATGTGTTCATGAGGGTAATTCTAGTATGAATTCTAGAAGCCTTAAACCTGATTTTGTTTTGAGGTATAGCATTACTACTTGTTAGAATCGATTTTTGTGTGTAAGTCGCTCCGGACAAAGCGTGTAGTCACTTGATGTCCGAAGCTAAATAAATACTACTACAATGACGAAAAAAATGAATGAAACTTGGAATTAATAATAAAGGATGAAATGAAAATTGAAATGAATCGGAGGGAAAACGAAGATAAGACATAAAATGTAAAATATGAAGTAGAATTTGATTTAAACAGAACAGAAACACTTGAGAAGAGGGAATATTTTCGAGAAATATCGTGATATAAGGGCTTCACACATACATCCCATGTGGACAAAGTGAAACAAAATTTAAACGAATAAATAAATAAAAAAAATAAAAAATGACTCAAACAAAAAACTTACTTAACATCTTATTGTATATACCTCTTTCTAACATCCCAGAATAGTTCCTCGTGGTTAATAATAAACTATAAATTGTCCCTGTGGTAAATAATGTTCTATAAATTACCCACGTGGTAAATAATATTCTATACATTGTCCTCGTGGTTTATAATATTCTATAAATGTCAACGTGGTTAATAATATTCTATACATTGTCCTCGCGGTTAATAATATTCTATACATTGTCCTCGTGGTTAATAAACCTCTATAAATTGTCCTTGTGGTTAATAATATTCTACCAATTCTCCTCAAGGTTAGCAATATTCTATAAATTGTCCTCGTGGTTTAAAATATTTTATAAATTATCCTCGTGGTTAATAATATTTTATAAATTGCTCTCGTGGATTATAAAAGTCTATAAATTGTCCTCGTGGTAAATAATATTTTATAAATTGTCCTGCTGGTTAATAATAATCTATAAATTGTCATCGTGATTAATAATATTCTAAGAATTATCCTCGTGGTTAATACTATTCTATAAATTATCCTCGTGGGTAATTATATTCTATAAATAGTTCTCGTTGATTATAATATACTATGAATTGTCCTCGTGGTTTATAAACTTCTATCAATTGCCCTCGTCGTTAATAATATTCTATAAATTGTCCTCGTGGTTAATAATATTTTTAAAATATCCCTCGTGGATTATAATATTCGATAAATGGTCCTCGTGGTTAATAAACTTCCATAATTTATCCTCGTGATTAATAATATACTATTTATTGTACTCGTTAGTAGTAATAACTATAAATTGTTTTCTTAGTTTATAATATTCTATACATTGTACTCGGTGTTTATAATATTCTATAAATTGTCCTCGTGGTTAATAATATTCTATAAATTATCCTCGTGGTTAATAGTATTCTATAAATTGTCCTCGTAGATTTTCATATTCTATAAATTTTCCTCGTTGTTAATAAACTTCTATAAATTTCCCTCGTGGTTAATAATATTCTATAAATTGTCCTTGTGGTTAATACTATTTTATAAATTGTCGTCGTGGATTATAATATCCTATAAATGGTCCTCGTGGTTAATAAACTTCTATAATTTATCCTAGTGATTAATTATATTCTATACATTGTACTCGTAAGTAGTAATAACTATAAATTGTTTTCCTAGTTTATAATATTCTATACATTGTACTCGGTGTTTATAATATTCTATTAATTGTCCTTGTTGTTAGTAATATTCTATAAATTATCCTCGTGGTTAATAATATTCTATAAATTTTCCTCGTTGTTAATAAACTTCTATAAATTGTCATCGTGGTTGATAATATTCTATAAATTGTCCTCGTGGATTATAATATCCTATAAATTGTCCTCGTGGCTAATAAACATATATAAATTATCCTCGGTGGTAATAATATTCTATAAATTATCCTCGTGATTAATAATGTTCTATTAAATATTCTCGTACTTGATAACATTGTATAAATTATCATCGTGGTTAATAATATCTATAATGTATCACGTGGTCTATAATATTTAATAAACTGTCTATATTAAGAATTGACGATTATACTAAGGGACATTTTTCTTTAAAAAAACTAAAGTATAAAAAAGTAAAAATAGAAATGAAGAAATACTAATAAAATACTAATAAACATAAATATAGGATAATTAAAATCGAAAAAAAAGTATAAAAATATGAATGAAAGAAAAAAGGAAGAAGAAAAGGGCGAAAAAGAAGAAGATAATGATGTGAAAAAAGAAAAGAAATAGAAAACCGGAAGGTCAAGTAGGTTCGGTGGTTTGTTTGACGTCATATTTTTGTGTAGTTTCGTGTAGTTTAATGCTAGATTGCAACGTATTGGGAAGGCGTACATGACGAAAGTAGATATTTGAGGGGTTTAAAAGCGGATTGTCGATTCCATCATCTAATTACAACAATGGCGTATTTCTTCTTCACTTCTAACTTCTTCTTTGCTCTTCTTGCTGTTGTTTTTTTCTTCTTCTTCTTTTTCTTCTTCTTTTTCTTCTTCTTCTTTTCATCCACCCATTTTTCCTTTCTTAGTCTTCTCCCCCTCCTGCTACCCTTTTTCTTCTTCTTCTTTTTTTTCTTCTTTTTCATTTTCTTATTCTTCTTCTTTTTCTTCTTCTTCTTCTTCTTCTTCTTCTTCTTCTTTTTCTTCTTCACCTTCTTCTTTTTTTTCTTTTCTGTTTCTAAGTAGAAGAAAACACGAAAGAAAAGGGCGGACTAGAAAGAGCAGGGATAGAAAAAGACGAAACATAAGAAACAGAACGAAGGGATAAAAGAATGAGAACAAGTGGAAGAAGAAGAAGAAAAAGTAGAAGAATAAGTAGAAGAAGAAGAAGAAGGAAAAAATGAGAAAGAGAGGAGAAGAAGAAAAAGATGATAAGAAGAAGAAACAGAAGATACAGAAGATGAAGGAAAAGGAACATTAAAAGGTGGAGGTAGATGAGTAAGCAAAGAAGAAGAGGAAGCTGAGAAAGAGGAAGAGAAAGAAGAAGATGAACAAGAACAACAAGAAGACGAAACAGAACGAGAAGAAGAAGATGAAATAAGGTGATGAGAAACAGAGGGAGGGAAAAGATAAGAAGAAGAAGAAGAAGAAGAAGAAGAAGAAGAAGAAGAAGAAGAAGAAGAAGAAGAAGAAGAAAGGGAGAAAGAACATAAGTACACAATGAAGAAGTGGAGACGGAGTGGAATGAAGAAGAGAAGGAGGTAAGGCAGAAAAAGAAGGAGACGAAAGAAAATAGGAATAAGAATCAAGTTTTCGATGCAAGAGTCGCAGATTATCTGAAATGTAAAAAGAAAGAAATATTGCAAACCGGCCACTAAACAGACGGAGAAGTGATGGGCGCCCTCCTCGAGATGTTTGCTGGAGTACTTGATTTCGGTAGCCGTCACAAAAACAGGAACGTCTCAACCAGCTGCAAATTGCATTCGAAGGCAGAACCCTTGTGGCTGTTTTGTCAAGGAAATCGAAAGTTTTGACGCAAGGGAGGAGCAGGGTGGCGGGTGTTAGTCTGCCGGTGAACGGAAGAAAATCGAGTCGGCCGACAGGAAGGAAAATAGAGGAACAGCGTTCAGCCGGTACCCAACCACCCTCCACGTCCTTACGACGGTCTCTCGGAGAAATTTACAGTCCGATAGGAAATGAAACTGAACAAAGATAAGATAACAGTAGGTGTGGATCGAAGGGTGAGGAGAAACGGAGAGTTTTGTAAGCAGGGAGTGAGGGAGGATTATCCGTGGATACGAAGCAGGATTTTTCCATCAAGTAGGAACACCTAATCATTGAATGGAACAAGTATAAAACACCTGTCTGTGAAAGTACTCCAGAGTTGGGAGATACGGTTAAGACTAATTGTTTATGTAGATGTGCGGGGATGGGGAGTTGCTGCTAATATCGGCGAAATCCGGAAACAAAAGATGAGACATTATTTAAAACTATCTTCGCTTTACCGTTTCGCGTTTTATAACGAAATCCACCCTGAAAAACATTTCAGCTTTTCTAGACACCGTCTTTTGGAGTTGGTCTCTGAAAACTTATTTTATATTCTCGCTTTTTTATTATAGGCAAAATTTACACATCAAAATAATAGTCTGTTTCGGAATTCTTGAGATGACGATTGATCATGTTTATTTTTATTATTCGGACTATTGTTCGCACCTCAGATGTTACTCGGATGTTACTCGGATGTTACTCTCCCAACGTTAGGTCGTTGTAAGGTGCACGTTCCTTACTTGTTGTTACTTCGATTGAATTTAGTAATGTTGTTAAAATATTCTATTCTCACACGTTATTTTGGTGTTCGCCTTGTTTATTTTGTCGGTCTAGGATTTCAACTATTTTAATATGTAAATGTTTACTTTATTTTTGTTTTGCTTTTGTTTTTGTTTACTTTGGTTTTATTAGTGTATTTGATGTATTATTTACTAAATGCGTCTTTCAAATCTGATTTAGTTATTTGATTTGTTTTCAGGTAGCATACAAAATATTTTCATGCCAGCATGTTGATATGAGTTCTGATCTTTCGTTTAGTATGTTTCGTTATGTTCGATATATGAGTATCGTTATTATCTTTTTGTAAGCAGAGATTTTAGTATTTTTAGTTGTTATGCAACCGCTGGTGCTATTTTAGTAGTTTCATGTGTCAGTAATGGTGTAGTTTGGTTTGCATTTTTAGGGGTGTAATGTTTTAGTATTTTTGTAAATATGTGCGTAACGCAATTGTTTCCAAATCCTCTCTGTCACTCCGATTTATAAACGTTCTCTGTTTTCGGTAGTGTTTACGTTGTTTTTTCTCGACTACGTTTGTTTTTTTGGCATATTCCGTTTAAGGTATAGCGTCATATTTTGTTTTATCGTTAAAATTCGGGTGTTCATGTTTCTTTGGTTTACATTACACTTTTATGTTGTTGTTTTTTTATTATGTTTAGCATGTAATCGGGACTATTGTTGCTAGATTGTATAAATATATATTTGGGCGAGCAACAACAATCATAAATATACAACAGCTGGATAACATTCTTGTTTCCTCAGTGTTTTTATTTTATTTTTTTACGTTTGATATTAAGTCAAAGAATGCTAATCTGTATAGGTTTCGTTTTATTTTTATATCGAGTAATATTTGTTTGGGGATATTTTTAGAATATTATGTCTCTCTAGTACTACCCGGTCTTCGTTTTTTTTTTGGTCATTCTTCTCACTGTTACTAGGAGTATTCAAATAACTCGAACGTTACGCACCGCAAAATACGAATTCAAGCTTTCTGTGTAAGATTACAGCTCATGAACGGGCTCTACTAAAATCCAGCCAAATAAACCACACTCTAACACCTCAATCAAACAAAACATGTAATAAAGAAAGGGGACCCCTTCTACTGTGCTAGTGTTACAGTATCCTATATCTCTACCAAACCGCCATCCGCCAATCCATGCAGTAGTGTTGCCACATATGGGCTGGCGAACCATCATATAGTCCTTCCTTCTTAGACAAATCCCTAAACGAGAGTCTCTAATCTAATAGGTACATCACAATCCACCAAGCTCCAGCTCTTGTTCAATCGCCACAATTTTAAATACTTGTGCTTATTATACAAGTACTTTAATGGCAGGTCCTCTGATGAACTTGCTGTTCTGGTGCCCCCTTTTGGCGTAAATACACTCGAGCAACCCGACAATCAGCTAAATCCCATCGATTCACTGTGGAGGTCTACGGATGCCGGAGAGCTTTCTACTGCAATAGCTTCTTTCCTCGTGCTGCCGAGATTTGGAAGGCCCTCCTTGCTCGATTTTTCTCCGACTTTACTGATATGAAGAAATTTAAAACTAATGTGAACAAACATCTCGCTGCACAGCTCCCAATTCAAGATGACCCCCTGAATTGTCACCCTAATTATCAGTAGCCCTTTACGTCTACAGTGACAATTGCCTTGTTTTTGGTGAACCAAGTTAAAAAAAAAGAAAGAAAACAAACGAGATGCAAGGTACGCCAGCACATCACCACTAACGGCACACTCACACCTCCAGGCATAAACGTACAACAGTAACCCCCGCTCACCTACAATGGACCCAATGTAGTTTACCTAATATACTAAACCAGATGCATGAACGTCAACTACGTTTGTGAAACATAGTTTGAGTTCCGTCTACTTTTCAACGATCACAAACAAACTATTAGAGACAAATCCATACACCACACAATAGACATCAAGAATAATCTCCCGAAATCCATCCATAGACAAAATCAAATGCATCCTCATGGTCTCCAATAACACAGCATCGCCGAAGCAAAGACGGAGCAAAGTTCATTCTGTGACTCAACGATACATGAATAAACGGCTTTTGAATTAATAAACATGCTTTAGTTAACATTATTAACTTAATATATATAAACAGAAAGAGGGGTCGAAAGTGGAAATTATTGAGAGATATATTTATGTAAAAGTAATGACAATTACATATCATATTGATGTATATATATATATATACATATATATATACATATATATATACATATATATATATATATATACTATATAAGGAGAGGACAATATATAAATATAGATACTAATGTGGACATACATATTGAGAAAAACAGATGTATACACTTATATTTATATACTTATATATTTATATACTTATGGACAGGAGTACCAGAAAGATTATCCGAAAAATCGAGAAGATCACAAAAAGATTGATAAAACACAAACAGAATGTGTCTGTTTAATGATACCTTTTCTCCAATGTTTCTAATGTTCTTTTTTGTATTGAAATTTAGAAAAATTCATAAATACTCCATAGGTTCCACGAACGCTTTCGACCCTTCGTCGAATCATCATAAGGCGCCAAAAGAAAATAAACAAAAATGCTGTAGCAAGAAGAGAATTAAAAAAAAAAAATGTTTTATCTCTCTCTCTCTCTCTCTCTCTCTCTCTCTCTCTATCTATATATATATATATATATATATATATATATATATATAATGTTTCTGTGTGTATTTTTTTATTTTTGTACTTATAATGGCTCAATAGTTTAAAGCTATTCTATATTTAGTATGTTTTATGTAGTTCAATACAACATCATTATCACAGATGACAGATTCAGGTCATCTTTCCAACTTATTTTTTTTATATTTCGCATACAATTGTTTCGGCTAACATACAAGAAATTTGTAAAATGCTCCCATGCATTTATTTATCTCTTTGTGTGACTATCCTCAGTGCTAATTGCACAAAAAAGCAAATTCAAAAAACTTTTAAAAACTTGTCGATTATAGTCCGAATTACAGTCAATATTCATTATCATTTTTTATACATAGAATTATGGTCTTTTTACAACTTTTTTATGTATATATATATATATATATATATATATATATATATATATATATATATCGATTGTTATTTTCATAGTAGAGTGCGCTCAATTTCTGTGCTAGAGCTTATGTAAATAACTATTAGTAGGCATGCAGCCACATCTAATTGTGACTTGTCGTGTTACGCCGCCTCGTGTTCGTTATATAATGTGGTTATCTCCCTTGTATGTGATGTGTGTCTTGTATGTGCTGTGTGTATTTTAAATCGAGCTCAATTTTTTATCCATGAATTTGATCCGGTATCTGTTGTTTTATATATTTGTTTTTGCGATGTATTTTTTAAATGCATTATTTATTTACTTTCCATTTCTATTTCATTTTGACTCAGATTTGTTTACATTGTGTTTTTTTTATTAAAGCTATTTTGAGAATTAATATTTAGATGGCATCGCTGAATTTGATTTTCGTATCTGCATTTAAATTACTAGCAATGTAAAAACGAATGCCACTCTGCTTCATCATAAATAGGCATGACAGAATTTTACTCATCAACAACGAACCTCATTTTAAATAAGTTCACTACTTTACTTAAAATATATATGAACTAACAAATTAAAAAATAAGAATAGCTATACATTTTCGATAATTTAAACAAGAAACAGTTTCGATTACAGGAGTAGAAAGTGACTAACTTAGGTTTACTTTCGGCAGCCTCGTAACTCTCGCTTATCTTATATTGCCGTTTTGTCCTCACATTCCATGATCGATGTGTCTGACAAAGGGGGAATAATTGCTGTTTTCTCGGTCGGAATATACCCATCTAACACTTATCGTTGGCTAGTTTTTAGCCCTGCACTATTTTTAGCTCCTTGCATCAAGTGGGTTCGTCCATTGTCTGGAGCGATTTCCATTTAAAGAGATAATGATATGCAAACAAAACACTTTTTTTTATATGACAATAGTGTATTTTGCGGTGCGTAACGTTTGTGTTATTTGAATACTCCTAGTAACAGTGAGAAGAATGACAAATTAATTGAAGACGGGATAGCACTAAAGAGACATAATATACTAAAAAAATCCCCAAACAAATATGACTCGATATAAATATAAAAGAAAACCTATACAAATCAGCATTCTTTGACTTCATATCAAACGTAATAAAAATAAAATAAAAACACTGAGGAAACAAGAATGTTATCCAGTATACGTATGCAGCTTTTAACACCAGCCACAATCTATAATGAAACGAATACTAAGTTAATCAGCGGCAGATTATCGTATAACTGATCGAATAAAATTATCTTCAAAAAAGCTATAGAACACAACAGAAACAGCCTTTTAAAAGTGGGTTTATGTAAAAAATAAACATACACCCCCAACAGAAGGGGTAAAATGGAAATATAAATATAATATTCAACATACATCATAAAAATAAGTTTTGGGAACATTTAGCAAGAACTAAAAATTCGCTAAAACGATCAAAATATTTTTGAAAAACTACATAAAATATTTAACACACTTAAACTCAGCTACAGTTGCACGGATACATATTACGAAAGACGACGAGAGGATGAATATCATATTGCGCACACCGTTATAATGCACACGTAACAGTCAAACAAATTTTAAGTGTTTTTAAAGGAAAAATAGTTATAAACTATACGAAAGAAACTCACGAAAGAGTATGCATAGGAATGATGGGGGTTCTTAGAAACATAGTAGCTACGCTCAGCTTGTTAAATAATAAACATATGTGCATTGCACAACATCATCAATGTACATGTTGCATATTAAACATGTAAACCAAACTATACTTAGAAAATCAAAAAATGGCGCCAACTTAGAAGAAAAATGCTTGATAATGTAAGTTATATTTTGAATAAAACATATCAATGAGATCTTAACCAGCGTAAACAAAAATATTAAACAAAAAAATTAAATTAACATACAAATGAAAACAATAAAAACAAAATCCTGTGTAATTGCTTCAACACTAAAGATGGCAAACATAAAAAATGAAAAACACAATCAAAGATACAACGGAAATAAATAAATAAAGTGGGTAAATATAGGGGTAAGGTACACGATAAGTCATGAAAATGAAATGCCATGGTAGACAAAAGAGAAGACACAAACGGAAAACAGGTTAAACTGCTTGTTTTTCTCTTGCATTTAACCTGTTTCCCGTTTGTCTCTTTTTTCACCTCCCCCACACATATATATATATATATATATATATATATATATATATATATATATATATATATATATATATATATATATTTATATATATTAAAATAAATTGTAATTGTATAGATCCATGTAGCAGTGTGTATTTTGTTCTTGGGGGGATTAAATTGACATCTCCATATATATATATATATATATATATATATATATATAAAATTGTCACATGACTATTGTTCCTCCTTCTTTTAGCTAAGCCTCATTCTTCCTGGATTTCACCGACCGGGTTGGATCACAAAAAACCTTCTGCCTTATGAGACCTCAGCTCTTGATAGATGTAGATCGATAACATCAACATGCCAATGTAGCAGACTTTGTACATGTTTGAATTAAAAACATTCATAATACAGCTCTATATTTTTATTGAGCACTCTTTTATAAGCCCGGTTTGATTCCCTTTGGATTTCTACCCTGTGGATGTTTATACTACCTGGATTACTATATATATATATATATATATATATATATATATATATATATATATATATATATATATATTACAGCCTAGTAGAGTACAACATTTATGACATATTTAATATTTTGTCATGATCATTATCTCAAAACTTCAACTCTAACACTATTCGTCCTTGTGTACGTATGTTTCCGATATGCCAATTTTATTATAACATCTATAGTATGGTTTACGATTGGAACTAATATTAATCGTTTCATTAGAAAAGCATATAAGTTGATTGATCACTAATTATGAACACAGATCAAACAAAAAAAGAGTAAAAACCTTCTTTTTTCACTACAACATATCGAATTATAGGACACAATAATATTGATGAAAGTACAAAGATACATATATTTCAAGTATGGATAACATGCATATATATATATATATATATATATATATATATATATATATATATATATATATATATATATATATACTTTAATAGTTAATTAATATTTATTTTTAAAAGCCCCTTTAAAAATGTAATAGTCTTAAAAGAAGAGCCCTGTTTGAAATTGAAAAGTTTGTTGTCATCTGCGATAAGTTAGTTCCCACGAACATTGAACACTGTAGACATCATTGACACTTTCCCCGCCTCCACGGATAAGTGTATTCTAATTTTAACTACTGTTTGTGTCGATTTTTCGCGGCCACCTGGTCCTGAGCGTTTTTCACGTAATTTCAGACTGAATCTAGAAACGGCGTTCGTTCCCATGCGACCGCTTGAAACCGCCACTCCTAGACTGATGAGGGTAAGACAGTTCGAAACGACGTCGTATGTACGGGAAATATTATATATATATATATATATATATATATATATATATATATATATATATATATATATATACGATGTATTTATATGTAATTATTTTTATAGATGATTGCAGCTTTAGTTGTTATTGGCTTACTTATTATTTCAATTGTTTCACTTCCTAAGTGATTAAGATGCAGAAAAACTGCACTACTAGTCGCCCTCAACTTATAGGACGTATTTTTTACGTTAATATATATAATTTTATTTAATACGCACACTCATTTATAAGAATAATTACATAGAACTACATCGTATATTTGGGTGATAAAAATAGCATATATTTCTACACAGAGCGTCTTGGGACAGTTGTAGAATGCTGGGCTACAGACATCAACATCGAGGGTTCGATCTCTGTGTAGGTTAGCCATGCTGATGACGTCTGTGAGCCAGAAGCACGTGTCCATGGATTACTTTTATGTGCGTATTAAATAAAATTATATATATATATATATATATATATATATGCCTTCTTATATCTTTATATAATAAAACACATCCCATTTTTATGTATAATGAAATAGATATTATAGACTATATGAATGACAAAGCCGAATATACAAAGTAAATACACCAGATGAGAGTCAAATATATAAGTATCTTTAAATAAAAATGTACTCAGATACACTCATCGTTGTCTCACACATACATACGCATACACACGCACCTCACACTTTCTCTCTCTCTCAATATTTATTTATATGTTTCACCAAGAGCGCCCTCTAGCGGGAAGAACAGCTTATAACAATCGCCGAGAGTCGAGAAGGGAGTCTAATTGTGTAGTGGCATCGTCTCCACTTCGATTGTTCAAGCCGCGTTTGTTTGCGTAATATTAGTGGAATATCATGTTAACGTATTCATACTCTCCGATCCACTTAGACAATGGCTGTCGGCGTGTTGGTTGCGGCGTTTAAGGAATCATGCATATGGACACGTGCGCAACCCTATGGAATTTGTTAGTACGTTTCTGGGAGTTACACAAGGTGGTCTGCGGCGACCCACGCTGGCTTTAATTCAGGTATTCACAACCAGTGCGGCATTAGGGAACCCTGTCATTTCAAACCTGCAAAATGGCGCCTCATCGTTAGACACTGGTTATAAAAACAAAAATGGACGCGTTCATTGTGTTTATTCCAGACACTTATCAGGTTTAAATGTATTTTTCAGCATTTATTAAAATTCAAGGCTTAAGTTTAATGGGGCTAAAGAAGAAACGGAAATTCAAGGATCTTGCTGTATTGAGGACTAATGAATCTGGATAAAATTCCATGTAAATCTGAAATATTTAAATTTTCAAATAGAGGGTTGCGATTATATTAAACCTCGTTAAATTACGCCACAGAAACTGGAATTTGAAGAATATTTATTGATTCATCAGTAATATCTATTGTTAAAATTTCACACAAATCGCAGGTGTCTGTTTTCACAAAAGACTTCCACACACTTTTTATTGGTGACTAATGAATCTGGATAAAATTCCATGTACATCTTAAATATTTTAATTTCAAAATAGAGGTTTGTGATTGTATTATGTCCTCTAAAACCCTTTAAAATAGCCAAAAGAAACTGAAATTTTGTGAATATTGATTTATCAGTAATATATATTATTAAAATTTCACACAAATCGGAGGTATCTGAATTTTCTCGACTCGCTTCCACACCATTTTTACTCACTTAACACTTAATTAAACTAAATATAACCCACATTGCTATCAATGAAGCCTAGCAGCTGTGTTGAAAATATATCAATATTTACACATGCTTGATATAAATCGAGACAGGTACTAATAAGTACTAATAAGTTAAAAGACTACACATCTAAAAGAAAATAAGGTTTCAGGCCCCGAAAATTCATACGAGAATTGTCCGCATGGACCCATGGCGCCTCGTATAAATGTGCTAAGTGATAATTAGTTCTATCTGACAGTTTTCCGGAGGTCGAAGGTTCAATCCTCAGTACAAGCAATGTTAAGAATACAATAATTAATTATTAAGTCTTCTACACGGTCCTGGGTGACAGAACAAGAACAACATAACCCAGTTTGTAAGCGTGTGTTACTCCAACTCCATCGGCTGAAAATACTAACCGCAAACATACAAGCTAAATGTGTTGACAAATCCTTAAATCACAAAGATTTACAGCCAATATTTAAAAGATGAACTTTAAAAAAACTAATATTAGTTATGTTAATCAAATGTGTCTGCCTGTTCGTATCTGTCTCTCCTTCTCCCTCTCTCTCTCTCTCTCTCTCTCTATATATATATATATATATATATGTTGAATACTTTTTGTTTGCGTACATTAGAGTAATCCATGGACAAATGTTTCTGGCTATCAGCCGTCATCAGCATGGCAAACCTGGACAAGGATCAGACGTCCGATATTGCTGTTTTCAGTCTGGCTGTTGTACCACAAGACCACAAAAACCTTGGAAAAATATGTACGACTTTTTGTCGCCTTAATATTAGTTACGTATAGTTTCATATATATATATATATATATATATATATATATATATATATATATATATATATATATATATATATATATATATAATAGTATTTAATGAATTAGAACATTAGAATTGTTCCAATAATTAAAACATCAAGTCTAGTATGGCGTACAGTCGTTTGCAAAACATTCTGGAAATACTTTTTTTTTAAACAGACAAAGCTACTCCAAAACGTTTCTTCATCAGCACCTTTAGCACCAGGCCTTACAGAAATTCAAGTCAGAAATAACAAGTTCGTCGTAGAGGAATATCTATTGAGAAGAGGAGCTACATAGAAAAATATTAGAAAAAGGGATAAGTTACAAATATAAAACAAAAATATAAAGATAAAATGATAGTAATAATAATAATAATAAAACATTATAAACATTGTAAAAATTATGAAAATAAAAATAAGAACAAAAAATAAAATAAAATATAATATAAAATATAAAAAATGAAATATATATAAATTAAAGATAAAATAAAAGGATAAGGAATAAAAAGAAAAAAAGAAAAAATATTAAATTCTTTTTTTTTAAATGGAGTATAATAGAGTAAAATAAAATAAAATTAAATGAAATGAAATAAATCGCGTTACCCTAAGCTTAACACATTTATGTGCACAGTTTCTGCTTTGGTAGTAAGAGTGATCAAACAAGATGGGGATCGATATAAAATATTTAGACGGTCAAATAAGACAATTATGCGCAATCAAGGACGTTTTAAGTTATTTGAAATAATTTAAAATCCAAAATTATATGAGAAATTTAGTATTCAATGTATTGATTCTCTATTAGCACACACAATATATAACTAACAACAAAAACAAAAGGCGATTGATAAGTAATATATATATATATATATATATATATATATATATATATAATGTAAATGGATTGGTCTAAACGCTATAAAATAAATTAGTTCTGGAAATAATCAATACAGTTGTATGACGCATAGAGCGAGGACGAACATATTTTTATAGCAAAATATGTTGGGTTATTATCAATCTGAAGCCAACAAAAACTAGACCTGTCATCCGGAAGTGGTATCTGATCAACGCTGCTGGGGAGCCATGATAAAAAATAGTTTTGTTTGAAAGACTCGTACACTTTTTTATAATCAACAACTGATGCTCTTTACAAAAATATTAATATATGAAGAAGAGCGTGAATTCTTGGGAGAAAACAAATACGACAATTACAAGAAATTGATTGACTTACAAAACAGGGAAACTTTCCAACGAAGGGCTACATACGGTATTCTCTTTGAGTTGTTGAATAGTTAAAAGGTTGAAAGTCTTCAAAGACTATATATATATATATGTATATATATATATATATATATATATATATATATATATATATATATATATATATATATATATTATTTAATATATCGATGTTTAGTATTTGCTTCAACAGTATTTAATACGTAGATCAAGGTAGTTAGTTATGAAAATATATTTATGGCAATTAAGCTAAACAGAGGCTTCTGTGTTTCATCCCCATAGGGAATAGTCAAGCTAAAAATGTATTTAAGCCTGATTATTTGCTACGAGGATAACACGTGGAAGCCTCTGTGTAGTTTAATTGTCATGAATATATTTTCATATCTTACTATATATATATATATATATATATATATATATATATATATATATATATATAAAGTGACAAATACATTTTTCTCGTAATTTTATTCAGATATAAATGCACATATAGGTGTGACGTATATGCGAGAAACAGATATACTGGATGAAAATTATATAAAGATAAAACTACAATAACATTTTAAAATAAGCTATATATATATATATATATATAATAGACAGAGAGAGAGAGAGTGGGGAAGAGAGAAAGAGAGAGATTAGTAGAGTTATTGTAAAATGTATTGGTAAATTGATGGTGACATTTAAATGAATATTTTAATGGACGGTTAAAATTGCTTGATCGATAGTTGGATATATAAATAGATAGATAGATGGATAGATAGATATATAGATATATAGATAGATTGATAGATAGATACACACACTTAATATATATATATATATATATATATATATATATATATATATATATATATGTATAGATAGATAGATAGATAGATAGATAGATAGATAGATAGATAGATAGATAGATAGATCGAATTAGTGTGGACCCGCAAATCAAAACGGAGATATAATTATCCTCGGATGCATATGTACGATGTGTATATCTGCTTCCTTGGTTACACATGAAAATCATTGCGCCATTGTCCGGTAATTGATACGAAATCAGTCTGGAAGGTGGCGGATGGTTGGGTTAGTCACATTATAGGGGACAGTTGGAATGTGTAAGCACAAATTGCTTGCGATATGGGCGTAGAGACAGTGATCAGTGTGGGAGACGGTGAAATGCTAGGCCTTCGGCGTTGTAGGTGGTTGGAGAGGGGAAGACATCGAGGTTGTTTACGTCGACTCTGGCAAAATGGCGGATTTAGGAGAATATGCAAAAAAAGAAACCTGGTGTCCATAAAAGGAATGGAATGGACCTAAGCGAGAAATGATATGAAAAGACTTCGTAGAAAAGATGGAGAATGAGGAAAGGAAAAGGTAAAAATTAACAGAAACTCAGATTGCGCAAAGACGATGTAAGAAGTAAAATAAAGGAATAAAATGGACGTGTGTCAGAAGAGACGTAAAAGGATGTTGTGGAAGGGGAAAGAAGAAGAGAACGAACAAGAATAAAGTAAAAACTGAATAAAAAGAAGGAAGATGTAAAAGAATACTAAAAGAAAGAAGGTGAGAAAAATAGATAAAAGTAGAGACAGGAAGTAGGAAATGAAGAAAACATCGAAGACAAAGTAATTAGTGTATGATGAAAGAAATGAAGAAGGAAAGAAAGAATGAAAGAAATAAAGAATGAAAGGAAGAAATTTAGAAGGAAAGAAAGAATGAAACAAATAAAAAGAAAAATATGAATAAAAGAAAGAAATTAACAAGGAAAGAAAGAATGAAAGGAATTCAGAAGGAAAGAAATAATTAACTAAATTAGGAAGGAAAGAAAGAATGAACAAAATTAGGAAAGAAAAGAAAGAACGAAATAAATCAAGAAGGAAAGAAAGAATGAACTACATTAGGAAGGAAATAAAGAATGAAAGAAATTAAGAAAGAAAGAAAGAATAAAAGAATTTAAGAAGAAAAAAAGAAGGAAAGAAAGAATGAAAAGAAGAAATTAAGAAGGAAAGAAAGAATGAAATAAATAAAAAGGAAATAATCACAAAAGAAAGAAATTAAGAAGGAAAGAAAGAATGAAATAAATTAAGAGGGAAAGAAATAATGAACTAAATTAGGTAGGTAAGAAAGAATTAACTAAATTAGGAATGAAAGAAAGAATGAAAGAAATTAAAAAGGAAAGAAAGAATGAACTAAATTAGGAAGGAAAGAAAGAATGAAAGAAATTATTAAGAAGGAAAGAAAGAATGAAAGAAATTAAGAAGAAAAGAAAGAATGCGAGAAAATAAGAGAGTAATGATAATAAATTAAACAAAAAAATCAAAAACAAATTAAGAAATAAAAGAAAGAATAAAAATGTTAATGATGAGAAAGAAACATATAACATGCAGGGTTAAAGAAATAATAAAATTAAACCGAAATAAAGATTCAATAAAATGGATCAAAAAACAAATTCACCAATTAGAAGATAATAGAAATGAACAATTAAATTATACAAAAAAAGAACTAAAAAAACAAAAATAACTAAAACAAATTAATTAACGAAACTTTTTAAAATAGAGGATAAAAGAAAGAACAGATTGAGACAGTAAATCAGATTGTGACACGATGAGGAATTTGCTGGTACAATTTCAATTTGATTATTGAGTTAATTGAGAAGAAAAACACGGATTAAAAGGATTAAAAGAAATAAGGAAATTTTAATTACATATCTTATATCATAGTTAAGAAACTGACTCGTATTTTTTTATATCATTAACATTATAGACAATCTATTGAAATAAAAAAGTATTAATTAGAAAGCTAAATAAATGAGAAATATAAAAAAGTGCTTAATACATAAATATATACAATATAATCATAAGATTGTTTTTGGTTAGGAGCTAAGTTTAGTATCTGTCTGATACTACACTATTATTCTGTCCTCACTCAATAAAGATGCCCCTCCCTAGACTTAATAAAAAATTGCTTAGACTAAGAGCAAGATTTATTTTGCACCCAACTTAGTTGGATTGTACCTATTCAGAGATGGATGTTTCCCATACAGAGCCGGATTTTCGCCACATTATGAACATATCTTCTGTCAGTCAGTGCCCTCGTTGGGTTGATAAGTAAATGGAGAAAGAGACGGACGATTAGACAGACAGATAGACAGACAGACGGACTGAGAGACTGACAGACTGCCAGACACACAGAGACAGAGGAAAAAGATATTTAAGTTCTGAGAAATCAACGCCTGCATTCAGGACTAAGGAACAGCCTACTTAACAGAGAGACGAGGACAGAGAGGACGGCAGGACAGATGCATAATTAAAATACAGCAAAGAGAGCGAGAGGGAGCGTATATGTTGCGTGAGGGGGAGACATTCCTATTAAGAGATTTGTTCGACCCTACACCTTCCAACCTGTCCTCCTCTACGGCCGCCGCAGAAACCCTGAACCTCTCCCTCTCCCGTTGCGGGGTAATAGCTTTGGAAGAGAAGGGTGAAGATGCGGCGGACGCTGACACAGGCAGAGATGAGTCGCAATCTTACTCGGACGCTCCCTGACCCAAACCACACAACAAACCAACGCCTATCCCTCCAACAACGTCCCCCACCCAATCCAAGCTACAGCTATCACTCAACGCGCCGAAAACAAACTGCGTAATACTCTGTCTACACGTGCCGGCTGATTGCTTCTTCGAAGCGTGTTTATTTAGACGTTAGACTGTTTGCTCCGTGCAAATATGTCACCGACGCTTGGTACCAACATGGCAGCGAGACTCGGCGGGATATTTTGTTTTTTTTATTCCCAATCT
>OY744539.1:44612855-44645355 GCA_963556195.1 Sepiola atlantica
TGCATATACATTGATTATAGACAGCGCGTCTGTTTCCGGATAGCGTGCTAGCGCATGTACGCAAGTGTATTTAGCCTCAACTGACG
Organism: Sepiola atlantica; assembly: GCA_963556195.1. Taxonomy (NCBI): domain Eukaryota; kingdom Metazoa; phylum Mollusca; class Cephalopoda; order Sepiida; family Sepiolidae; genus Sepiola; species Sepiola atlantica. The sequence goes on from OY744539.1 coordinate 44,612,942, forward strand.
TCTGCTTCCGGTGGACGGGTTTTTTGTCTTTCTTTATTATATATGCATGCTTATATTCACGGGGATCCAGTGCCCGAACGAAAAGCATGTCAGGACGGATTAAGTTATAAATATCGTCTTTCTATTAATTCTATCTTGCCAACTTGATGCCAGTAGCGAAGGAACGAATGCGCTGACGAGGCCGATTTTTGTCTACGCATGCGTATTCGAATGAATCCGCGTTTAAGCGAACATTTGTTAGCTTAAATATCCGTCCGTGATGGGTAGTCCTTGCTCGCATTCGAGCAAGATCAGAAAAAAGACTGTGTATGTGTTTAAATGCGATTCCAAGAAAAAATAAAAATAGAAGAGCATTTAGAAAAGATTTATACATTTGTTTAGTTTAACCTAATTGGCCACCGTTTAATAAGGCCCGGAGGACACTCAAGGATAAGGATTAAATAGATATTCGGTTGTATGATAGGTGCAAGGATTGGAAGCAACCGAGGGAATACGCATATGATTTCTGGAGAGGAACTTTTCATCCAAGAGGACGACTCAACAAATATTAGTTTACATGGTCGACTTGAAGACGACCATGTTGTAGTCGGCAGGAAAGCAGCTTCAAGGAATCATCCTCTACAGATCTGACGCTTTACGAGACATTTTTTATCGGCGTTCCCCTTAGTCTTTGGTACAGATAGAGAGAGAGCGAGAGAGAGAGAGAGAGAGAGAGAGAGTGAGATAGGGATAGATAGCGATAGATAGATAGATAGATAGATAGATAGATAGATAGATAGATAGATAGATAGATAGAGAGAAAGAGATGGATATATATGGAGATATATATAGAGAGAGAGATTAATAGATAGAAGTAAATATAAATATATTTAGACCAGCCAAACCAAATTCCATTTTTTATTTCATATATTTTATTTTGGATATAACGTATAATTTAAATTCTTAAAATCTATACCATTACGCCCTATTTCATGATTCATATTCTTAAGGTATATAGTATTACCTCCCTTTACATACACTCACGCCAACAAAGACACAGCAGAGGGCGTTGTAGACAATTATGAATTGTTCTTATGGCGTTCTTTTGAGGCTACTAACATAATGGCTATGAAACAAGGCCCACATTATTATTCCCGTTTTTCGCTTCAACCGACCTGCCACACAAGCCACCCTTAAAACAAAGTGGTCAATCTGTGGCCTCCCAGTCAATCTGCCTCTTTTTTACTACACACAAATTCATTGCAGCACTTGTACCGATGAAAAAAATGCTATCTCAATCGTATTCGAGACAAACTGACTACAATGCAATTTCAATCTTGAATGTAACATTTCAGGAAATGCGAGGTTCGGGGAATGTTCCGCCATTGTTTCACTATACACGCCTAATTATGCAGACACCTTTTTATACGCTCTGCTACTCGTTCCGATAGATCAATGCTTGTGTCGATATATAATAAGTCTATAGATAATATATCATATATATAATAATTAATATTTACTTAAAAATATTATATATACATACATATATATAAATATATATATATATATATATATATATATATATATACATATACATATACAGATATATATATTAATATTATTTATGTATTCATCTACAATTCGTCTTTATTATAATACTTCTTCAAAATGATTGTCTGAGGAAAACAAAACACAAGTTCGAAATATTTTGAATAGATAGATGGTATCGGCAGCCGGCTCAGAACCTGCGGCCGTTTCAGTAAAATATCAAAATATGAGATACAAGTCGTTGGTTGGAGTATAAAACCATTAAGTGTCAGAGGTATTACAATAAATACGGAGGGAGTCAGGGTGAACTTTGGTTACGGCTTGAATTAATTTCAATTAAAAAAGGAAGATAGAATAGATAATATGCCTATTGAATCTTTTTTTTAATTTAGCCTTAAGATGAGAGGAACTGGTTAAGATGTTAGCGCCGTATGATAAGACTGTGTTGGGGTGATGGGAACGATGGATGATTTATATATATATATATATATATATATATATATATATATATATATGTATATGTATATATGTATATATATTGTATATATATATATATATATATATATATATATATATATATATATATATATATATGTATGTCAATCCCCTGTCAATATCTTAGGTGCGTATCTCCCCTAATGAACTGCCTAGCAACCAATTTGTTAGGTAGCGAAACACGTGTAGGAAAAACTTTACAAAATAAATAAGTAATAAAATAAAAGATTTTTTCGTTGTGACGAATCCTCTCTGGAAAAAAATATATTGGTAAACTTTCTAAATATACGTATAAATGCTCTGTACCCTATAATTGGGGTTCATCGAGCTTTTTTTATTGGCCTTGTTCCCGACTTTACTGAATATTCTCAGTGAAGCATCAGTATAAATATATATATGTATATATATATATATAGAGAGAGAGAGAGAGAGAGGGGGATGGAGAGAGAAGGTAAATGCTCGAATAATCCGTACATTTAGCAACAGAGAATATTGAGCTAAATTCTAGTGACAAAAATTGTATTCCTTTTACTGTTAATTTTTGGTACATGTTGACCTACCGTTTCGCCTATAGACGAACAACCGTAATTAAAATGCAAATTCCGAATCTTTCGACTATGGACTCTTCAGAAATCCAAAGATCGCCTCAAAACTTTATTATAAGCCAGCCAACAAAAAAACACAAAACAAACAACTTGCACTAAATGTATGTTTCCTCGAAGAAAACAAAATACATGCAATATGTAAATTGTTAGTTTTGTGTTTTTTCGTGTTTGCTGGCTTATAATATAGTTTTCTTGAATCGAACTTCGGATTTCTGAAGAGCACGTGATCGAAAGATCCGAAATTGACACATGCATTTCGATATTTTCTATTTGAACATATCCTCAGTCACGCTATTTTAACACACCTATCCCCAGATTTTTTAAAAAACTTTATGCCTCTCTCTTTCTTTCTCTTTCTATCTTTCTTTATCTATATATCTCTCTTTGCCATTTTTTTTCAATATGATTGTATCCTATATTTCTACAAAGCCACCATCCGCTAATGGACGCAGTATTGTTGTCACATCTAAGCTGGTGCACCATCCACTAGTCTCTCCCTCTTAGACAAGGTCAAAAAAAGAGTCTCTAATACGATAGGTCCCTCACTATCCACCAAGCTTCAACCCCTGTCTTAACGCTGCAATCTTGCATCCTTGTTCTTCTGTTACAAGTACTTCAATTGAATGCGCTCCGATGAACTTGCGGCTCTAGTGCCCCCTCGACGTAAATACACACAACCAACACGACAATCAGCTAAATTGTGGAGGTCCCCAGATGCCGGAGAGCCTTCTTCTCCAATAGCTTCTTTCCTCGAGCTGCCGGCCTTTGAAACCCCCTACCTATTCGCTGTTTCTCCGACTGTACTGACATGGAGAAATTTAAAACTAATGTCAACAAACATCTAGCTGCACAGCTCCCACATTTGGATGACCCCCTAAACTTTCACCCTAATTCTCAGTAGCCTCTCACGTCTACAGTGGCAATTTGCCTTGTTTGGGGTGAACTCAGTTTTAAAAAAAATATCGAAAAAGGAAAAGAAAGCAAACATCAACAGCTGAGTGACCGTTTAGAATACTTTATGTATTATATTCAGAACAGCTATAACTGAAAGACATTTATTTTCTCCTGGCGTTTCTCATGCATTTATTTGACAACAATGCAGAAAGCACGTACAATACCGAGCCGGAGATCATGTGGTATCTGATTTTGTGAGCGTATCTTTGGAGTTTCTGAGTTTTAGCCGAACATACACACACACAGAAATAAGACATTCCTTTATGAAATAGATACCTGTATTAAACATGTATTGAATACTTTAAACTAAATACTAAAAATAATAAATTTCTCTATATATTAGAGAAATTACATTTTCTGGACGGAGAGTAGCCAATAATTGTTGACCTCCGTCTTGTGTTATTTTCATGAAAATACTCGTAGATTAACGGTGAATCAAATTGCACGTTCCTCGATCTAAAATCCTAAATGTAGTTAGAGAAAACGTACGGATAGATACGCTACAAACTTCATACAAAAATACCTGTTCACGTCTCTTGTATTGGCAGATAAAACATTGAGTACGAAACAACTACACAAACACACGCTTGCTTATGGCTTCATTGAACGATGTCAAAAAAACGCAAGCCCAACACACAAACCCACACTTTAAGTCAGACATTAAGGCAAAAGTACTCGCACGTGTTCGGAATAGAAAGCCACTCCTTTGCCGATGTAACATGACGTGTCGTCCATTAAAAGCTGAACATTTGCGCTCGAACAGGAAGGAGTGATGGAGTGGGTAAAGGGAAAGGAGATGGGCGCCGGTTTCAATCGATATTCCAAACAGAACAATCGGAGACAGTTTAGAAATCGAGCTGGGAACAGAGACAGAGAGACAAAAAGAGACAGACAGAGAAAGAGAGAAAGAGAGAGAGAAAGAGAAAGAAAGAGAAAGAGAGGGAGAGAGAGACAGATACAGAAAGAGAAAGAGGGAGAGAGAAAGAAAAAGAGAAAGAGACAGACAGACAGACAGTGTGCAAGTGAGTAAAGGACGGGACCGGTGGGACAGACAGAGTGAGGCTTGGTGACGGCGGGTTATGGGGAATGACGAGGGATGGCGCGTGATGGCGCGCACTTGCTGTTTGGGAAACCATTCCATTGAACATGCAGACATGCTGAACCTGATCTCAGTTTAAAAAGACATTTTCTCCGGCAAATTTCGATTGACATCGTTAATTTCAAACTCCGATCGCTCAAAGTTAGCGGCATCTTCTTTTTCGAATACGGATACTTGTTTTTTTTTGCTTTCTTGTTTTTTTCATAAAATAATACATTTTGATATTCACATTTATAACGTGTTAGATGCGGTTTATCTCTTTTATGTAATATTAGCATGGATACCCGTCGTTGTCCGGGATATGGATAATGAAATGCTTTAAAAACTTCTATATCTACCTCTCCGTCTAGTATACCCCCTCTCTCTCTCTCTCTCTTTCTCTCTCTCTCTCTACCTCTCATCCCGTCTACCAACTTCTCTCTCTTTCTCTTTCTCTCTAATTCTCTGCAAAGTGGTCCAATATAATAATAATGAACTAAAAAGCTGGAAAAAGAAAATAATTTTTAAAAACATATGACTCCCATAATAATAATAAAGCTAATAGCTACATTGGTTTTACAAGCACTAACCTAGCCCACCGCTTTACAATGCATCTTGTAAACTCTAGTTCAATTTACCAACATTTACAAAAACATAACTGCCCTCCCTCTGATTTAAGACAAATTCTAGTTGATAACACTAAATTTATACATTCTGGAACCAATTTTAAAAAATAAAACATACTGGAAATTATCTACATAAAACACAACCACCTAAAATTGATAACATCACACATGAAACCAGTGCTAACATTTTAAAATGCATAACGAAATGCGATTTTTTTTCTGTAATGCCATCCAGCGTTGCTAAATTTAAATCGTCTACAACTTCCGGGAACAATGGGAAAAACGTTTTCCGCACGTTTCTCCGCTGTCTTTTTAAAATAATCTTCTTTCTCCACCAAAAAAGGTGGAGAAAGAAGATTATTTTAAAAAGACATTTTCTTTTGGCACTTAAGGACGATTTGACAAAGAATCGAAAACGTTCGTGAAACCTATGGAACATTTACTTATTTTTTTAATTTTAATACAAAAATAGACCATCAGAAAAATAAAAAAAATTTAAAAAATGAAAATAAACAGACGAATATTTGCATATATATATATATATATATATATATATATATATATATATATATAATAATGGTAATAATCCAGGTGAAAAATATCCACAGGGTGGTAATCCAGAAAATTTTAACCGGGTTTATAAAAAGTGCTCAATATCAAAATAGAGCTTTATATATGATAATTTTATTTACACAGACATGTACAAAATCTGCGACACTGGCATGTCGATGTTATCGATCAACAGTAACTATAAACTGAGATCTCATCAGGCAGAGTTAGAATCCGATCTTAACCTCAGATCATATTTGGAGGTTCCCTCATATTTGGAGGTTCCCTCCAAATATGATCTGAGGTTAAGATCGGATTCTAACTCTGCCTGATGAGATCTCAGTTTATAGTAACTGTTGATCGATAACATCGACATGCCAGTGTCGCAGATTTTGTACATGTCTGTGTAAATAAAATTATCATATATATATATATATATATATATATATATATATATATATATATGTATATATATGTATATATATATATAAATATATATATATATATATATATATTTATATATATATTATGTATGCTGTCACTCTCTCCCCCTCAATATACGTCTTAAATAGTTCATGTCCACCTCTCTCCATATATGTATTAAATATGTCGTCGCTCTCTCCAACATCAACTTGTCAGTAAACAGATATTTAATTACACTCGTTCCAAATGAACAAAATTACTAAAAAACATCACTAATTTTGTACAAAAGACAATCATCGCCTCATTTGTAAGTAAACTAATATCACTACTTTATTTCTTATACACTACCTGAATCAAGACTATATATCACGTATTTGTATTGATTGAATAATTCGGGCTACTTTTCTTATATTGAACATTTCATTTGATGCCACTTCCGACCTTCCACAGATGCGTCTTGTCTAACTCACTAACTATACAGAAGTTCGTACGAAACCCTTTATTTCATCGACTGCGGTCTCTTACTCACGTTTCGCCAGCTATAACCGGGAGGCGTCTTGAGTAATCCATAATTGTATTCTTAGTATCGCACGCATTGAGGGTTGAAACTTGAACCACTAGAAAACTGTCGCATGGAAATGATCATTATTCATGACTGACGGAACGAGATCAATCTACCCCCGTCGATCAAATAAAGGGTTCCGTTTGAAATTCCGTACAGATTCTGGACTTCGATATAAATATTCCCGAGTTCGACCATACGAAACTGAAGAAGTTTAAATGGTTACATCGGTCAAAAGTTTGGGAGAATACCATCCAAGCTGGAAGAAGTAATCCGAATAATCTAAATAATATCAATTATCAATCCTCATCTCAATAATACGGAACATATAGTCTCACATATATGCCAATACCATCTGCTATCCAAGATCTATTTTGTCCATCGCAATATAAACTAACCGAATTATAATATCAATATTTTCTAACTTAATTATAATATAAATATTTACTAACCTAATTATAATATCAATATTAACTAACCTAATTATAATATCTATATTTACTAAGCTAGTTATAATATCAATATTAACAAACCTAATTATGATATTAATATTTACTAAACTAATGATAAACTAACCATTGATGAACCAAACGTGTTTAATATATATCAATACTCGCCCCGTATTGCGAAATTACTTGTTACTAAACTCTAAATGGATATAATTACTAAAGTACACCTACTTCAGGCAGTATCCCAAACCAATTATAATTTTAAAAAGTACCTCATCATCTTCAAATCATGTATGATATCGGATGAAAATGAGATAGTCAATACTTTAAGAAATGAATTAAGTATATTAATATTAAATTCATAGTAAACAATGCCCTTAGCTCTCGAGACCTTTTGTCAATCTCATCTCTCTTTCGCCTATTGCCCACACAGCACACCTGGTAAAGTGTCGTTTCAGACACCTTACACTCTTTCATGTTATCGTGTACATTCTATTTTTATATGTAGTAATATTTAGATGCGGGTCTGCTAGAAACGGAATTTTCCACATGATTATATATGTATACGTGCATATGTATATGCATGTATATACATGTAGGTACATGTGTGTATATATATATATATATATATATATATATATATGCATGTGTATGGGTATATACGTGTTTGCATATGTTATGTGTGTATCATTTTTCTTTTGTTCTTTTTAGTAAAAAATGGAGTAAATGATGGTCTATGATTTATTTAAAAGTTAAAGTTTTAGATCTTATCCGGTGTCGCTGTGTTTCTCGCCTTTACGTAACTTTGATGAGATTTTTTTTACTAGCACATGGTTTAGATAAAAAATAAGTGGTGTTTGAATAATGCCAAATAACAGTTAACTCTAAAAAATGTGGGTGACTGATATAGGATTTAGCCAAAGTCTTCAAATCTGCCTAAATACTCACCATTAAACCTGAGTATTTCCATATTTTCATTTGGTGCTTTGTTAGATTAGGACCCGCGCTAATTTAGATCTCGTCGGTAGAGTTAGGGTAGAAATGGCGGTTTGGTTTAGGGTTTACAATAGAGTTATGGTTAGGGTTAGGGTTATGGGTTCGAGTTAGGGTTAGGGACATGATCAAAGTTAGCGCGGGTCCTAATGTAATAAAGTACCTTTCATTCTATAATTGGCGCCAGATCCAAATAAACTAAAACGATACCTAAATTAAATCCGATTCTAAATGTAACCCTAACTCAAACAACTCTCAAATCATCATGCTATATTTTCGCTTACTAATTCGTATATAAACAATTAAACACCGTCGTCGTTTTTGATCCAATCACAATCACTCAGACGCCGATGTTTAGTCTAAAACAAGGTTTATTACAAAAAAAAGAAAACAGTCACAGAAAACACTAGAGCAACGGGTTACTTGCACCCGCGTGTGAGAGCAGAACACAGGCAGTTATATAGACGGATAGCTCGGTCCGCTACACCTTCTTACACTCCGCCTCCATTGGGGACAGCGCCCTAGACGCGTCTTTCTTGCCTAAAGTCACGTCCGGCAAAGAAAAATACAATAAACCCCCGGAAACCACGTGGTTTCGCGACTTCCATCTGGTGTAACCTTTGACCCTTAAAAGTCTCACTTTAACTTTTCAATTTAAAAACGGTCCTTGTTATTAATCATTAACTCATATGCAATTCTTGAGATATATACAATCAAAGATTGACCACATACTGGACCTCAGTTCTGACCGTAAACTCGACCCTAACTCAAAATGTAAAACAATCTGACCGATTATTTTCTTATCCCCATCAAATACGATTGCTTATTTTCTACGATGTTTCGCATTTTTTTTGTTACAAAATGATCGCTGTTTTATATTTCGATCCAAATGTAATTTTTGTTCTGTTTCTTTCGTTGTAGCGTCAGCCGCCTTCAATCATAACCTGCTTGTCTCTGACGAGAAGCTCCTGGTGAAACGACTGCTGGATAGATATGCCAAACTTGGCAAGATAGGCAGACCCGTGCTCAACACATCGGAGACCGTCACCGTCAACTTTGACCTCAGCCTCATTCAGATTGTTGATGTAGATGAAAAAAATCAAGTCCTAGTATTAAATATATGGTACAACTATGTAAGTACTCACCGTTTTTAAACTCCTCTGCTTTGTATATGTTCTAAGTTGACTCCCAGAAAGTTTGAATGACAAGATTGAAAAAATACTTTTCGTTTTTTTTTTGTTTCCTATATATATGTATATATGAATAACAATAGGGATAACATGATCCAACGTAATGGAAAATAAAAAAGGAAAGCCAAAAACTATATTATGTATATATTCATAAACGTTTCGTCTTTATTGTAAGACTTCATCAGGATAAAGGAACATGAATAACAATTTGTTTGTGATTTAAGAAAAACCAAAACTCTATAAACTGCTACTACTACCGCGCATCTTTGTTTGCCTTCTCACTTCTTAGATTTTTATTTACTCACAAACTTGTATTTTTCAATTTTCCATATATATATATATATATATATATATATATATATATATATATTTATATATAATTGATTATATTTTAAATGAATATTATTATCAATATCAACATACATAGATGTTTCATCTTAATGCGGAATCGTCAATGTTTCTATATACAACTATTGAGAGGGTCTCGTGCTTCGAATTCCGGGCCACTGTCTTGATACATTCTTACGAAAGTGATGATCAAATATCAGCTTGAATTCCAGCAGAAGGTGTTCATATGAAACTGCCTTTTTTTTACACTGACAGCAAACATTTAAACACATAAAAATGGCGGCAAAAATCGATTAAAATCTACAGATTACATAAATACACCATTCTATATATAAACACACACACAAATATATATATATATATATATATATATATATATATATATATATATATATATATATCGAGGAGCGTTCAATAAGTAATGCTCCTTACATATTTCCCATAGCAGTAGATTAATGAAACTTGGCACAGTTATTAGTCTTTCTCTACATAAGACCCACCCAGAGCTATGCATATTTCCCATCGTTTGATGCAGCTCTGGACACCGTTTTTGTAAAACACCCCAGGTTGGTCCACCAACCACGTCGTAACTTCAGAAATCAAGGCTGCATCATCTGGGAAACGCTTTCTTTTTAAAAAACAACTCTATGTCTGGGAAGAGATGAAAGTCAGAGGGTGTAAGGTCAGGAGAGTAAGGGTAATGGGGGAAGATTTCATAGCCACACGCCCGTGCTTCTTATCTGGCGACATGCGAGTTGTGGGCCGGAACGTTGTCATGCAGGAGGATGATATCTCTTGATTTTGATAGCTTCTCTTAATTTCATCAAAAGTGAAGCGTAATAGGCTCCTGTAATTGTGGTACCCTTTGCCAGCAAATCTGTCATCACTAATCCGTCCTAGTCCCAAAAGACTGTGAGCATGGCCTTGCTAGCGGAGGGTTGCCTTCTTTAGAGGTGGTGAGTCCAAGTGCTTCCACTGCATTGACTGGGCTTTGGTCTCTGGATCATAGTGATGGACTCAAGTTTCATCCTGTGTAATCATTTTTTTGAAAAACTTTGACTCATCTTCTTGGCACATCTCTAAATGTATCCTCGAGCACTCGACGCGTGTTTGCTTCTGGAAAGGTGAGCAACCTGGGAATCCATCTGGCAGACACCTAATGCATATGCAAATGGTCATGAATGATAGTTTCGACAGACCCTGTACTAATCTTAACATCTTGGAGCATTTGGTGAATAATAATGCGTCGATCTTTACAAATGGCAGCCTCAACTTGACGGACAGATGTCTCATCAATGGCAGAATAGGGACGACCAGGTCTGGGAGCTGTTACCACAGACTTCCGGTTATTTTTGAATTCAAAATGCCAACGTTTTACAAAGTCATATGATGGGGCATCATCACTATGAGTTTCTTTAATTTCATCAAAAGTCTCTTTTAATGTGCGTCCTTTCAAATACAAACACCGGATCACTGCGCGACACTTAACAGGCTCCATTTCACACCTGACTCAGTTCAAACACATGTAAATAATAAACCACAACAAGTTCACAGCTGTTTTTTTGGCAACATAACCCATACCGATATAAATCATCATACATGCAAAATGTCATCTAGATCAGACAACTGGAAGTGAATCAGAGGTATTACCTATTGAACGCCTTATTATATATATATATATATATATTTGATCGTCATTTAATATATTTGATGTGAACTTTAGTTCCCCTGTTTTTGTTTCACTGTTATATACTTGAATCCCCTTTGTATTTGAAACTTTTCCAGCGGTAAGTCGGCTTATGCAAGTGATAAGTCTGCGATATTTTGGAATTTAAACTACATTTTCATTCTCTGCAAGGGTGCGCATACTATATATGTACCTATCTCCAGCCCAGTTCGCATATCTAAGGACCTATATTGATGCGCCCCTGTCGTATCAAAGAACCAAAATTGTGTTTGTTCATGTTTTGTCAGTCATAAAAAATAACTCATGTTAATGCGCCCCTGTCGTATCCAAGAACAAACATCAAGTTCATTAATGTAGTGTCACTATCATAAAAAAGAACTCATATTAATGAGTCCTGTTTAAGTTCAAGTAAAAAAAAAAATTCCGCGACCTCCCCCCAATTGTTTTCTTTCCACCTCCGCCCCCTAAAAAAACAAATAAACTCTCTCCCCTAAGAAATATTTTAAGTTCAAGAAAAAAAAAAAAATATTCCCGACACCCCCAAATTGTTTACCCTCTACCCCCACCCCCCAATTTTTTTTGCTCCCACCTACCTTAAAAAGTATTTTAAGTTCAAGGAAAAAGAAAAAAAAAAATTTTCACCTCCCACCAAAACTTTTTCCCTGACCCGCCCCTCCAGTTTTTTTACCCCCAACCCCCATTCCTTCCCTCCAATTTTTTTTTACTCTCCCCCAACCCTGATAAATATTTTAAGTTAAAAAACAAAAAAAATGTTTTGCCGACACACGCAATAAAATGTTACCCTCCACCCACACTCCCAAAATAATTTTACTCACCCCCAACCCTGGAAAATATTTTAAGTTACAAAAAACAAAATAAAAATGTTTCCCCGAACCACCCTCCCCAATTTTTTTTTACCCTTAACTCTCACACCCAAAAAAACATTTTCCTCTCCCCCAACCCTGAAAAATATTTTAAGTTCAAAAAGAAAAAAAGTTGTTCCCACCCCCAAAGAATTTTACCCGACACCGACCCCCCCTAAAAAAAAAAATGTTATCCTCTACCCCCCCCCCCCCTAAAAAACAATTTTTACTCTCCCTCTACCCTAAACAATATTTCAAGTTAAAAAAAAATGTAGCCCCACCCCCAAAATAAATTTTCCCTGACCCTCCTCCAAAATTGTTACCATCCACCCCCACTCCCAAAACATATTTACTCTCCCCCAAGCCTAAAAATATGTTAAGTTAAAAAAAATACATATATACATAAGTGAAAACAATGACAGACCATAATTATTTCTTCCTTTTATTTTACTGATTGAGACGTTATTTAATATGTATACAAATATAAGTGAAAACTATGGCGGAGCATAATTATTTTTTCTTTCATTTTACTGATTGAGACGTTATTTAATATGTATACAAATATAAGTGAAAACTATGGCGGAGCATAGTTATTTTTTCTTTCATTTTACTGATTGAGACGTTATTTAATATGTATACAAATATAAGTGAGAACAATGGCGGTGTATAATTATTTCTTCCTTTTATTTAAGAGATTGACACGTTATTTAAAATGTACACAAATATAAGTGAAAACAATGGCGGAGCATAATTATTTCTTCCTTTAATTTTACTGATTGAGACGTTATTTAAAATGTATATGAATATAAGTGAAAACAATGGCGGAGCATAATTATGTATTTTTTAAATTTTACTGATTTAGACGGGATTTAATATGTATACAAATATAAGTGTAAACAATGGCGGAGCATAATTATTTCTTTCTTTTGATTTTACTGATTGAGACGTTATTTAATATGTATACAAATATTAGTGAAAACAATGGCGGAGCATAATTATGTATTTTTAAAATTTTACTGATTGAGACGTTATTTAATATGTATACAAATATTAGTGAAAACAATGGCGGTGCATAATTATTTATTCCTTTAATTTTACTGATTGAGACGTTCTTTAATATGTATACGAATATAAGTGAAAACAATTGCGGAGCATAATTATTTTTTCCATCAATTTTACGGATTGAGCCGTTATTTAATGTGTATACAAATATTAGTGAAAACAATGGCAGAGCATAATTATTTCTTCCTGTGATTTCACTGATTAAGACGTGATTTAATATGTATACTAATATAAGTGAAAACAATGGTGGAGCATAATTATTTCTTCGTGTAATTTTACTAAGTGAAACGTTATTTAATATGTGTACGAATATAAAGTTAAAACAGTGGCGGAGCATAATTGTTTTTTCCTTCAATTTTACTGATTGTCACATCATTTTATATGTATATACATATAAGTGAAAACAATGGTGGAGCATAATTATTTCTTCCGTAAATTTTACTGATTGAGACGTTATTTAATATGTACCCAAATATTAGTGAAAATAATGGGTGAGAATAATTTTCTTTTCCTTTAATTTCAATGATTAAGACGTTTTTTTATATGTATACGAATATAAGTGAAAGCAATGGCGGAGCATAATTATTTCTTCCTGTAAGTTTACTTATTTAGACGTAATTTTATATTATACAAATATAAGTGAAAACAATGGCGGAGCATAATTATTTCTTCCTTTAATTTTACTGATTGAGACGTAATTTTATATGTATACAAATATAAGTGAAAACAATGACGGAGCATAATTATTTCTTCCTTTAATTTTACTGATTGAGACGTAATTTAATATGTATACAAATATAAGTGTAAACAATGGCAGAGCATAATTATTCCTTCCTTTAACTTTACTGATTTAGACGTTATTTACTATGGATACAAATGTAAGAAAAACCAATGGCGGAGCATAATTATTTAATTGTTTAACTTTACTGATTACTGATTTTTTTAACTTGTATTTTACATCACCTGGTCGTCTTTAATCGTCACCCAGTTAGTACTTGCCAGGCTATGCATTGCTTAACTTCTCCCTTTACCGATAATAATGACAACATAACGTTCTTAACATTGTATTGTCTTATTCCCTGACAATGCCAAATACAAGGAGGCCTCCAGAGCTTTACTAAATCACCCTTTCTTATTCCCCTACCTTTGAAGAGGGCAATAGTCTGAAGAGAAATAAAAAAAAAAAACAATCAAAATGTGACGATAGCATAAAATAGTATTCAAACCTATCACTTTGACGTCATGTACCTATAAATGTGACGTCATGTGCACAAGAAAACATTAAAAATCGTCATCACATAAAACGAAAAACGGCTATTTGACCCTGTTAAAAATGAATCCTTTTTTTATTTTTCGATATTATTATCCTGAGGGTGTGTCGGTTAAAATAATACCTAATTTGGGGGTGTTTGTTGAGTATTTTAAAAGCCTTAGCGTTACATACATACAGATGTTTGCCTTATATATATTGAGATAACGTGCATATAATATACTGCCACACAAACGAAGAGGTCATTCCTGCTAGAATGATATCAGGACGAACGCTTGGAAGGTTACTCTAATGTAACCAGAACAGACACTACATTAGCATCCTTAATTGAGCATTAAAAGATAATAATAGCATAGTTACAGCTTCAGACAGGCAATACCAAATCTCTATTATTAATATATATATATACATATATATATATATATATATATATATATATATATATATATATATATATACATATATATATACATATATATATATTTATATTTATATATCTTATCAATCCGTCTACTAACTGGTTTCTCAAATTTTCAAATACATCTATTAACGACGCTCTCAATGCTGTAGTAACACTCATATATATATATATATATACACATATATATATATATATATATATATATAAATATATATATATATATATATATAAATATATATATATATATATATATATATATATCATATTTATTTCGTGTTATTATGTGCCGTTGTATTTCAATAACAGATATTGGAATGGTAATTGAATTACAGTCTTATCGAGAACAATAGGTATGGAAATTCGTCATTGCACCGATTAAGGCCGAATAACATTAACTCCATATGAACGCTACTACACAATGCCCATTACGGTTAATGGTCAGTTCAAAGTGACACTGTCCAGACCAGTCGCGGTTTTGAACCAATCACAGAGCGAAGTCGCGGCTTTTTCCAGCCGCTTTTGAGCGATTCTTTTGAGTCGTCGAAAATGAGTTCTTCGAAGCGTGAAATGCGTACGTATCTGCCACTGACAAGCTGAGATCGGATCACCGGAGTTGACCGATGCTGAGCTGAGAAAATAGGAGGAGTTGTTCAGCATATCTAGCAGTTTACGGCCATATCACGTTAAAGCATCGGTTATTCTAGAATCTCAGAAGTTAAGCAACGTTGTGTCCGATCAGAACTTAGATGGGCATAAGTGTTCTACAATTAACTTTCTCTGATACCGCAGGGGGCAATGCGAGTCTATATTTAAGTGAATCTTCAATCACACAGAGCAATTAATGTTATTATTATTATATAGATGAAGTCGAGACGAATGTTAACTGTTATTGGTAACAATCGGAATATTATGTTTCGGATTTTTTTCGCAGATTACGATGGACAATTTGTTTGATTTGATCATGTTATACTTATAACGTTTCCACCGATGCAACCTCCGCCTTTCATCATGTGCGTCTTATCGCACTCGAGAATCTTTATGTCGAACTCGCAAATCTGTACGGAATTTTGTAACTAAACACATTATTTAATTCACCGGGGGTCGATTGTTCTCGTTCCGGCAGCAAAGCTTTATTTCATGAGAAAAATGTAGGAAGTCAGACCTTGCGTCATAAAAAAAGATAAAGTTTCTGTTCTCATTGTTCGAACTACCGTTTTTAATATGGATGTTATTCTCACATCGTTTCGGCCGATATAATTTCTGACCTTCTTGCCAAACTCGGGAATCTTTACGGAATTTTGAACGGAACCTTTTATTTTATCAAAAGGGGTATCTGGCTCTCGTTCCATCAGCCATGACTGGGTAGAATTCGTAATTTTATTTGTAGCATCGCCCACACTAAGGATTGAACCTTCAACCCTCAAAAGATACATATTAGTGATGTGGGAATTCTTTTCGTTGTGTAGTATTGTCAGCATGTTACGCAAACATCGTTCAAGAAAGTGTGGACATATATGTAGGATGAATAAAGATCGTATCTCAAAACAGCTTCTTCACCAAGAACTTTGAGAAGGAAAGAGAAACTAACAAATACCGCATTTTCTCCTTCGGCATTTTCTTACACACCGGCAAATAATTGCAGGGTACAATTCAACTCTTATGCACAAGGGCTTTGTTGGGGTAAAGTAGAGAAATACGAGGTCCCAAACAGAGTAGATACAATAGAACAACATGGAGACGGGACATCAGTATCGGTGTGCATGTATATGAGAGAAAACGCATTGATTCGATGCGTCTTCTAAATTAGATACGTAAGAGAGCAGTTGGGAAAAGGGAGCCCAGAAATGGCAAATCAAATAGTTTGGCTTTTCCGTGATTGAGTCTGTGGTGACTAGGTTAAGATATGGCCGTGCAAAGCAGATCTTACAAGTAACAATCGCAGTTTCCCTTAGAATAATACCTGTGCACTATCCACTTCAAGAAGTAGAAAGCTGAAACCTATGCAATAAAGAATACCAATCGTTTGAAACAGCATATAAGAGTCCAACCCTACGCCTAAGCCTAACCATTACCCTATCCCTAACCCATCAACATCGAGTCGCTATCTGATGAGCTGTCAGAACATAAATCTAATGAGAGTACATTCAAATCAAAAACAAGAGCAAGTAAAACAATCTTCATCACAAAACTGGCAAAACATTTTGGACGGAAATGTCTTACAAATTGGAACACAAAACAAGCATGCAACGGAAATAGCTCGTAAGATCCGCCAGAAATACGCCAATAACTTCCATAGTAGACAACTGGTAGTATCTAACAACCAAGAACGTGCGAAATATTTTCTGCAAGAACTATCCCAGGAATATATAAATAAAGATAGGCTCTAGGTGTTAACAGCATTCACGTGATCCATTTTGTAAGTAACTCATGTTAGTATAAACTAGGCCCAATTTATCTCTAGAACTAGGTACTCACAGGAGGGTCTACCTGAAGATTGCTGACATCCAGAGTGAAAGTGATGCTTTGGAACCGACAGGATTCGAGCGTGGCCCCCTCAGATCGTCAGTCTGTTTACATTAGTTTTACATTTCTACAAGCCAGTACCGGCAGGAAAACAGTGAGCAGGGAGGGAGTTCCAGAGTCCAGCAGCACGAGAAAATAAAATGTTGGAGTCGAAAGCTCTTCAGAATTGAATGAGAAAGCCTCTATATCGAGTTAGCTGACACTATATATAGTAGTATGAAAAATATGCTTATTGCCAGGAAAATATTGAAGAGGGTCTACATTGAATGCATGGTACTTGATCACTCTTCGGCTTATCAGACACATCTCTGCTCTTAGAACAGAAACTACCTACGCTCTATGACTGGAATTGAGCAGTTTTACTACTAACATCTCTTACTAATGGTGATTTGCTATCTGACACTCTGACACCGAAATGATACTATTACTTCTAGTAATAATGGAGATTTGGTATCTGCTTGTCTGAATCCAAAACTATACAATTACTATATTTTAATGCTACATTCATGAGGGTTTTCTAGCATTTGTGTTGTTGGCATGATACTTTCCTCCCAGACATTACCGCCTGCTGTTTCTCAGAGAAGTATAGTATATGTTTTTCTGTCATGAAACCATCCTCTCAGGCGTTACTTCTTCTTTTAAGGCTAGTTTATTATAATTTCTAGTGTCATAACCCATTTTCCCAAGCATTACCTTCTCATGTGAAACGTATTGTAGTATATACTCGTTTGTCATGAAACCATTCTACCAGGCATTACCTTCTTTTCTTGGAGATGCATGTGCAGTATATGTTCGTTTGTCATATTTTTGCTAGTAATTATAATGCATTTTTCTAAGAGTTCGATATCCTATTGTGAGGAATAGGCAATTCATATGATATTTTGATATCTTGATACATTGGTGTATTAATATATTGATATCTCGGTATATCGATAATATTGGTATAATATTGAGAATCCGGTCTATTGATATATAAAATGAGAAATGCCGATGTCTTGCTGTAGTCTCGCTAAGACTCTTAATTCTTAGAGTCATTGTTTTTGTATTTTTCTTTCAAATCGCAATTCTTGAATTCACTTCTCAATCTCTACTCTTGTCGACAAAAAGAAATCACGCGTGGTTTATTTATTTATTTATTTTTCAGAATTTCCAGAAGTTGAAAATAAAGAAAGAAAGCCTTACCTTCGATAGATTTTCCTCCTATTCTATAAGTTTAAAATGTATAAAAATAAGAAAATCTCACGTTACATTTGACGCCAATAAAATTAAATTTCAAACACTTTAATGAAATCAACTAATTACCGAATGCATAAAATCTTCAAAAAAATAATTTTAAATAGAAAAAATAAATAATTAACAAACATTAACAACGCAAAAAGATAAAACCATTTTTTTAAATATAAATGTTAAACTAACGTAAAATTTGAATAATTAATATAAAGGAAAAAATACAAACAATACTACATCTTCTTAAAATCGTAAAAAAAATCAGCCATTTTAATTCAATCTTTTTTCGCCTCTTTTATTGGAGAGTGGACGTCAATTAAGATATTTCTTTAAATTTCACAAGTGTTAAACACATAAAGATTCACCAAGCGACAACATCCAACGTTTATTTTGAAATTCTACGTTTCTTGAAACTAGCTGTACATTTTTATACATTTTTTAATTTAATTCAATTTTGTTTGTCGTTTTTTAAAAAAATTATTTGATTCTAATTCTGACGCTATGTTGAATGGGTATCTTTTTTCGGTAGCCTTAGAATTAATTAGGCTGCGAAAATAGAAGATGCAAAAAAAGAAAATAATGAACCAATATGGCGACAATGATGACAGGAAAAGGCAGGGGAGGTCTCTTCGAAGATTATGAATTTCCATGGAAAATTAAGGAATGGCGGTCGACTTTTTTATTTCTTTTATTGGAACGTAGTAATCGGAAAACAAATTTACTCTGCAAAGAAAAAGAGAGCTTAGCTATGATTATCCATTGGATTTCTGATAAAAACGAGGGAAATTCCAATATCTCTCCTTCTCTCTCTCTCTCTCTCTCTCTCTCTCTCTCTCTCTATATATATATATATATATATATATATATATATATATATAAATATATATATATATATTATTATTATTATTATTATTATTAGAAGTAGTAGTAGTAGTAGTAGTAGTAGTAGTAGTTGTATTCACTAGGAGTTCTCACACATGTCATCGTCAGTGATTTCTCACCGACAACAACCAGTGGTGTTCCCTGGAGTCTGAGTGACAACAAGTCTCCCCAGATTTCTAGTATCCTTCACCTATTTTCAGTAGCCACTGAAAATAACCTTGCGGTATCGCAACAGCCGCTTACCATTGATTTATCGCTAGTAAAGACCATTGATCTTCTCTGGGATGTGGGTGACAATAAGCCTTCGCAAGGTCCCAGCATTCTCCGCCCTCTTCCAGTGGAGGTTTGATTTGTGATGTCCCTCCTCGGTCTACTCATCCTCCACGACCCTCTACAATTATTATTATTATTATTATTATTATTATTATTATTATTATTATTATTATTATTATTATTATTATTATTTTTTATTATTATTATTATTATTATTTACTCACTAGGAGTTATCACACTGGTCATCGTCAGTGATCGCCCACTGCCAACAACCTGTGGTATTCCCTGGAGTCTGAGTGACAACAAGTCTCCTCAGACTTCCAGTATGCTCCACCTCTTTTCGTTCATCACCGCTGATGACCTTGCGGCATCGCAACAGCCACCTACCATCAATTTCCCGCTGATAAGAGCCATTGGTCCGCTCTGGGGCCCGAGTGGCAACAAGCCTCCCCAAGGTCCCAGAGCTGTCCGCGCTCTTCCAGTGGAGGTCTGGTTTGCGCTTTCCCTCCTCGACCCTCTGTCCATAATTTTCGTGGTATTATTATTATTATTATTATTATTATTATTATTATTATTATTATTATTATTATTATTATTATTATTATTATTATTTTTTTATTTTTTATTATTATTATTATTATTATTATTATTATTATTATTATTATTATTATTATTACTATTACTATTACTA
The DNA here is from genome assembly GCA_963556195.1 of Sepiola atlantica. Classification (NCBI taxonomy): domain Eukaryota; kingdom Metazoa; phylum Mollusca; class Cephalopoda; order Sepiida; family Sepiolidae; genus Sepiola; species Sepiola atlantica. Next base: position 44,633,640 of record OY744539.1, read on the forward strand.
TTTCATGTATACACGTATACTATTATAACTTGATCTAATATATTGTGTATAGATTTTCAGAGTTGGCCGGGTGCGGATTACACTTTTTTATTGGGTCTACATGAGGTAAACAACTCTTATTCTAATATACGAATTATCTCCCTTAGCCGAATTTGATTTTTATCGATTTTTCAAATAGTTTGATATTAAGAGTTGTCTGGACCAGAGTAAGTAATTCATTAAATTAATTGTAGCGAAATACTTAATTATACAACAGTACAACAAAAACAAATGAAAATGTTCTCGTCAGAAGCAAAGTTTGATTCACCAGCGTAAATGCTATTTTGGTCTGACGTGTACAATCCAACAAGATAGCTTTATATGCTAGAAGTGGAAAGAGTTTTCTATTGCAGATAAATGTTCTCAGAGGTTCAATTTTCCCTTATTTATTGCAACTTTTTTTTCTAGTTGTCGGTGTTGTTTTTTCTTCTTCTTTTTCTTCTTCTTCTTCTTTTTTGTATATATTTTGACCTAATCATTACGCCATTTATCCATCATTCTCATTCCTTTCAATTCTCAGATCATTTTTTGAAAACTCATGCCAATAATTTATAATCAGCATTGCATAATTCATCTCCTTTCTTAATAATACAAACGCAGCACCACCCTCCTCCACACACACACACACACACACATATATATATATATATATATATATATATATATATATATATATATATATATATCAATCCCTTTATTGCGCGCCCTTATATTTTCTCGACAATTTAAGCCCATCCAGTTGGATTAAAGTCGAACTCTCGTCTGAAACTACGAGATAAGCGTTGTTCTACGAGATCAAACGAATGACATTAATATGATTTTCGCAAAGAAAATGTGTGAGAAAAAATGGCGATTTTCTCTTTTCATTCGTTTCCTTTGATTCAGCATTTCGAATAATAATAATAATAATAATAATAATAATAATAATAATAATAATAATAATAATAATAATAGAGAGAAAAAGAAGAAAGAAAAAGAAGAAAAAGAAGAAACACAAGACACAGAAGAAATAGAAGAAAAAGAATAATAAGAATAAGAATAAGAATAAGAAGCAGCAGAAGAAGAAGAAGCAGAAGAAGAAGAAGAAGAAGAAGAAGAAGAAGAAGAAGAAGAAAGGGCGATAAAAGAAAAATAGGAAGAGAAAAAGTGGATGTTTTATAAGACTGGTCAGAGAAGAGACACACGGAAACACCTACATATGACTATATAAGAAACACTTGAACAGACAAACAAAATAGCCGGACTGAGCCATGCGACTAGAACGAAATAAATTAAAGTTAAAACAGACAAAATGCAGCCATCCAGTAAATATATATTCTGTGGATGAAGAGACGAAACTTTAAATCACATAAGTGAACACAGCAAACTAGCACAAAAAGAATACCAAACAAAACATGATTGTGTAGGAAAGGCAGTCTACTGGAAACTATGCAAACGCCTGCAATTCGAACAAACCGACACATTGTTTAGACACAAAGCGGAGAAAGTACTTGAAAATAAGAAGCACACAATTGCTTATACCTGGCGCTACAAATAGCTATAAATCATCATCTAGTCTAGGAGTTTGGACGTAATAATATACAACAAGGAGTAAAACCTGCCAAATTGTATTTTTTTCTGTCCCAGCAGTTCAAATTGTGAAGCAAATACTTGGTAAAGGATTTGAAACATGAAGACAATTACTGAAATACTAATAATTGTAGGAGCACTCGGAACAGTTCTGAAAAAAAAACGCGAGAAGACTCAGAGAACTTCCCAGAGATGTGAAAGGAATATAGAACATTAGAAATGACTATAATACTAATAATTGTAGAAGCACTAGAAACAGCCCGGAACATTTTAGAAAAAGACGAGGAGAAATTAGAATAAAAGGAAGAGTGTGACTATACAACGTACAGCAATGATAAAAATGCAGAGATCGTAAGCAAAATCTTCGATTACCGAAACCAACCCACATAAAGAACGAACGGTAACTCGCCACATAAACTTTGAAATAGAAATCAAACAAAGGCATAGGCAGAACATCAAACTAGCCCAATGGAACTGAAACTACCATGAATCGTACACACTAACACCCTGCAAACAGACACATACATATGCACACGTGTGGTCTATGTAGCCTCGGCTGGTACAATACAAAACATTTTGAAGAGCAAAGGAGAATGGAAAGACAGAGGAAAAAGAGAATAAACTAGACCTCCACTAGATGGATGGAAAGAGTATTGGAATATTCAAGAGACTTATTGCCATTCAAATTCCAGAAAAGACTTAAGGTCGTTGGGGGTGATAAGTCAATGATAAATTGCTGTTGTGGTAAAACACACTTCTTCCAGCACTCTCCGCCTTTTTTTGGTTACCCTTATAAATCATTACGCGTTATTACATTGGTCTTTTCTGGAATCCGGAGAAACACAGACTCCACGATATTGGTGTAATAGCTTTGTACAAACAAAAACATACTTATCTAAAGAGTTTAGTGGATTTAGTATAGTTATGGGGGTATTTCTCCAAAACCCTTGTACGAGACGGTGACATATCTATTCTATGGACATCCGACGCGAACGCTGACACCACGATTTTATTATACAATCTTTGGGCGGAACAGAACTTCCGAATTGATACTAGCCCGAAGGGCAGGGACGTGCATTTCAGTTGGAGTTTAAAGTTCGACAATACAACGTATCAGATGAAATTTTAAGTATTACTTTTTGACATTGTATCTGCGGCGATTGAGGGATCTTATTTTCTTATAAAAGGGGTGGGACTGATAGCGTATTATTATAGATATATACATTCATCATCATCATAATCATCATCATCATCATCATCATCATCATCATGATAATGATAAATGTGTATGATGATCATCATCATTTTTATTATGATCATCATCATTATCATCATGGTCAAGGTATTATTCATCATCATCTTCATAATTATTATTTAAACCATCATTATTATCATCCTCATTATTATAATAATCATTATTATTATTATTATTATTATTATTATTATTATTATTATTATTATTATTATTATTATATTATCACTATCATCATAATTATTATTACTGTTATTATAATTATAATAATCATAAAATTTATAATTAGGATAATCATCATTATCATCATCATTATTATTATTATCACGATCATCATTATTATCATCATTACATTATGATCGTCATAATCATCATGATCATAATAATGATGATCATCATCTTTCTTCTTCTTCTTCTTCTTCTTCTTCTTATTATTATTATTATTATTATTATTATCATTCTTCTCATTATTATTATTATTATTATCATTCTTCTTCTAATTATTATGATTATTATCATTATTCTTCTTCTTATTATTCTTATTGTTATTATTATGATTGCTAATATTATTATTATTATTATTATTGTTATCATTCTTCTTATTATTATTCTTCTTATTCTTCTTCTTCTTATTATTCTCCCTGTTCTTCTTCTTCTTCTTCTTCTTCTTCTTCTTGTTCTTCTTCTTCTTCTTCTTCTTCTTCTTCTTCTTCTTCTTCTTCTTCTTATTATTATTATTATTATTATTATTATTATTATTATTATTATTATTATTATTATTATTATTATTATTATAGCCTCATTGGGAAAAGTCTGACATATAATCACATTGTTTCTTATTCACTTAACTGTTTTTTACTATTTCATTTGTGTTTCACAAAAGAGATGCTGACATTAAAGATTAATATATGTACGCGCACGAATAGCGAGAGAAAATTCCCCATCAAAAAATATATGTAATGCGAAGGGAAGCACAAAAAGCGAACAATCGCAGATAACACGAATGTGTGGCACAAGGAAACGAACTGATGTTGTTTGTTTGTTTTTTTCTTTATTTTTTAGGTCCCAATAACCTGCGATCACGTAAATCTCTTTTCTTAATGTTCCCGAAACGTTTGAAGAAAAGTCGGTGCGAGAGTGAATATGAAGATAAAGAAAGTGTTAATATGCGCACGATGGGGATGTAAAGGTTTTTTTTCTTGTTGGAATTGTCGAGAGAAAAAAGAAAATTTGATTAAAAAGGATGCGTTATCTGAATGGGGAGGGGTGCTGGGGTGCAGAGATGAAGAATACTTTGATGAAATCGATGATGTAAGAAAGAAAGAAGAGCTGTGGGATGCTGGCGTATGTAAAATACGTAAATATATGTACACACACGTGTATATATATATATATATATATATATATATATATATATATATATATTTATATATATATATATATATATATATATATATATATATATATATATATATATATATATATATATATAATCCAGGTAAAAACATCCACAGGGTAGTAATCCAAAGAATTTCAACCGGGTTTATAAAAAGTGCTCAATATCAAATAGAGCTTTATATATGATAATTTTTATTTACAAAGACATGTACAAAATCTGCGGCACTGGTATGTCGATGTTATCGATCAACAGTTTTTATAAACTGAGATCTCATCAGGCAGAGTTAGAATCCGATCTTACCCTCAGATCATATTTGGAGAGAATGAAGTGGTGAGAAAAAAAAGAAGAAGAAGAAAAGAAATTTAACATTTAAAAATTTAGGGAGTCACGTGGTTTAGGACCGTTAAAAAACTAAAATCTCAAATCCTAAATCACAAATCTAAAACAAACAAAATATATAAATAAATAAAATAAAACAAATTGGAAAGAGGAACATATAATGAAGAGAGTAGGGTGGAGATGGAAAGATATACAGATAGAAAGATAGATAGGTAGACAGATAGAGAAATGAAAACGTCTGTTAATTCAGACCGAGAGCGGAGTGGTGGGAAAGGGAAGATAAACATGTAAGTTGAGGTGTCAAATAAATCGACAGTTATTTTTAACTCGAGCGAACAGGCGTATTTTCAAGACAACTGTAATTGTGTGTATAAGTGTGTATACGTCCGTCCGTGCCCCCGGATCAGCCGTAATTGGCGGTATGGGCGAATAATGGGGGGATGGAAGGGGTTGTTTATCAAATGTGTCGCTAATTCTAAATTTATACTGTTTTTATTTTGTCTGGAGTTTACCAACTTATCATTAATAAATTAATAAATCAAACAAATATATTAGTAAATTAATTAAGTCTTACAGAATTATTAGTAATAATAATAATAATAATAATAATAATAATAATAATAATAATGATAAACACCAAAATTAATTGAAATGATATAAAATGAAAATAATAATTATAATGTATAATAATAATAGTAATAATTGCATTTAATTTAATTTAAAAGTACTAAAATGCCGCCATTATTAATTATTTATAGTAATTATAATGGTAATAATAATAATAATAATAATAATAATAATAATAATAATAATAATAATAATAATAATAATAATAATAATAATGATAAACACCAATAATAATTGAAATGATATAAAATGAAAATAATAATGATAATGCATGATAATAACAGTAATAATTGCATTTAATTTAATTAAAAAGTACTTAAATTCCGCCATTATTTATTATTTATAGTAATAATAATGGTAATAATAATAATAATAATAATAATAATACTACTAATAATAATAATAATACTGATAATAATAATAATAATAATAATAATGATAAACACCAAAATTAATTGAAATGATATAAAATGAAAATAATAATGATAATGCATAATAATAACAGTAATAATTGCATTTAATTTAATTTTAAAGTACTAAAATGCCGCCATTATTAATTATTTATAGTAATAATAATGGTAATAATAATAATAATAATAATAATAATAATAATAATAATAATAATAATACTACTACTACTACTAATAATAATAATAATAATAATAATAATAAAGATATAGAAGTAGGTAGCAATATAATGGTTTAAAATATGGTAATATGAATCAGTGGTTGCAATAATGCTAATCATATAAAAATGGTAACAATAGTCGTTATATTAACAGCGACAAGTGCAATAGTAACCCCAATAATCCAAACAATAGTCATAATGATAGTAAAAAAATTAAAAAAATAATAAATAATAATAAAACAATACAAATAGTTGTAGTAATTATAATTGTGAAGTTGTCCAACAGTAAATAATAAATAAAGGAAGTCAAGTCGAGGGTTGGTTTAACAAGTGTATTAACAAAGTAAGAAAGTGACTAGCAGTTGGCTAGACAGTTACAAGACTGTGCTTTGTCTTCTCTGTGTCTCTGGTGACTCCCACTATTTATAGTGACAACCCATGTTGTTTCTCCTGTGTAAGAACGGCCGGTGTAACAATAATAATAGCAATAATAATAACAATAATAACAATAATAATAATAATAATAATAATAATAATAATAATAATAATAATAATAATAATAATAATAATAATAATAATAATAATAATAATAATAAAAATAATAGAATTATAGATAATGGCATTATCATTAATGGTGGTATCAACATTGTTACTAAAACACATAATGACAATGGAAGTAAAAGTGAAGTAACGGTAACCATGGCAATATTAATATTATTAATACTAATAATAAAATGGTATTATTGTCAGTGCCACTGCTACAAATAATAATAATGATAATAATAGCAAACAGAACATTAACATTAATAATAATAATAATCTCGATAATAGTACATGAATGACAAATAATTAAATGTCAGATAATTAAGTTTAAAATATTAATAATGATAATAATAATCGATAATAGTAAGCTAAAATAGTAAGCAATAGATGGATAAAAAATATAAGGGAATATGAGAGGGTAACGAAAAATACGGAAGATGACAATTAATATAAATCATAATAGTTGTAATTATGATAATAAAGATAAAAATAAAAATAAAATATTCAATCATATTAAAATTATCTGTTTTGATAACACTAATAAATAATAATAGTAAACATAATAGTAATAATAATGGTAATAATGGTGACCACGATACTTTTAATAATTGTAATAATGATGATAACGATAATAAAAATAATAGTAGTATTATAAGTAATAATAATAAAAAATAATAATAAAATTGATTTATAAAACTGATAATGATGATAGTAGAGGTGGTTATTCAAATAATAGATATATTCAAATAATAGATATAATGATGGTTATAGGTAGTGATTGTAGTAAAACTGTAAGTAATAATAATAATAATAATAATAATAATAATAATAATAATAGTTACAATAATGATAATAATAATTTGTTTATAAGAATTGTGTAAGATGATAGTTATGTTGACAAAATTAGTGGATATGTAAAGTTTTTTGTTTTTTTATGGCATAGTATTAGCTTGAGGGGTTATAAGTGGATTACTAAGAAAGTGTAATCTATTATGCCTACAATTAATTGAGGTTTCGTGTTTTTTGTTTAGAAGTGTGTCTCTATCACTAAATTTAATTATTTCAAGCTTTTCTGTTAGGCAAAGGTAACAAGGTAAGTTTAGGGAACCGCAGGTACTAGTTTTTTTCTGATTGTGTTCCACGTCACTGTTGGTGATTGGTTATTGTTGGATAGTTCCCAGTAATATATAGAAAGTGAGGTTCTGTTTTGATATGTAGAGTTATTAAAAGAGCATTTATGGCCTGTATATCTTTCTTTGAGGTATTACCAGCCATACCTATATAGAATATTTTCAGGGTTGGATTTTCTTTAGTAGAGATTGTTGCTTGATATACTAATTGAGTTATTTGGCAATTTTGTAGTAATGGGCATTCTTTTTTGTTTGTGCAGTTGCAAGCCTTGATATATGTTGTTATCATTGCAGTAGTTTTCTTTCCATTTAGAATGTTATTGTTATGTTTTTTATTATTTTTTCTAAATTTTCGCCACAGCTATAGCTTAATTTGAGGGTGTTTTTATTAAAAGATTTATGCAGTATATTGTTGGGAGAAAGTGTAGATTAATTAAGTCTAAGAATTTTTTTACCGAGTTTGGTTTTAAACATGTTATTATATGACTATTAGTTTTTTTAAATTAATTCTTAATTATTATTGACCGCTATTATTGTTGTTGTTGTTGTCGTTATTATTATTATTATCATTATTATTATTATTATTATTATTATTATTATTATTACTATAAATAATTAATAATGGCGGCATTTTAGTACTTTTAAATTAAATTAAATTATTACTGTTATTATCATTCATTATCATTATTATTATCATTTTATATCATTTCAATTATTATTGGTGTTTATTATTATCAGTAGTATTATAATTATTATTATTATCATTATTATTATTATTGTGATTATTATTATTACTAATAATTCTGTTAGACTTAACTAATTTACTAATATATTTGTGTTATTTATTGATTTATTAATGATAAGTTGGTAAACTCCAGACAAAATGAAAACAGTATCAATTTAGAATTAGCGACACATTTGATTAACAACCCTTTACATCCCCCCATTACTCGCCCATATCTCCAATTACGGCTGATTTGGGGGCACGCACGCACGCATACACACTTATACACACAATTACAGTTGTCTTGAAAATACGCCTGTTCGCTCGAGTTTGAAATAACTGTTGATTTATTTGACACCTCAACTTGCATGTTTATCTTCCCTCTCCCACCTCTCCCCTCTCGGTCTGAATTAACAGACGTTTTCATCTCTCTATCTGTATATCTATCTATCTTTCTATCTGCATATCTATTTATCTCAACCCTACTCTTATTATTATTATATGTTCCTCTTTCCACTTTGTTTTATTTTATTTATATATTTGTTTTGTTTTGTTTGTTTTAGATTTTAGATTTTAGTTTTTTAACGGTCCTAAACCACGTGACTCCCTAAATTTTGAAATGTTAAATTTCTTTTCTTCTTCTTCAGATTTTGTACATGTCTGTGTAAATAAAAATTATCACATATATATATATATATATATGTAATGAAGTAAAGTAACACGTAATCACATAATCACCTGTGCAATAATTTATTTCAACCCTCCTGCCTTGTTCAAGCATCCAAGCAAATCGATTACTTTTATATATATATATATATATATATATATATATATATATATAGAGAGAGAGAGAGAGAGAGAGAGAGAGAGAGAGAGAAAGACAGAGAGAGAGAGAGAGATGTTGAGAGATACAGAGAGAGGGAGAGGGAGAAAGAGGCAGAGAGGGAGAAACAATATAATGTTGATAAAATCGAGGGACATGAGCCAAGGAGACAACAGTCGTTAGATCGAGTTTGGCTTTGGATCAATGCGCTTTTGTTAGGTAAGGCTGGTTAGCGTCGGTGATGGGGAAGGCTTTAATGTCTGCGAAAGATGAGGATAGAAAGAAGGACTGAGACAAGACAAAATAAGGAGAGAAATGAGAGAGAGAAAGACACAGAGAGAAAGAGAGAATACGAGAGAGAATGAGAGAGAGAATGAGAGATAGAGGAAAAAAGGGAGAGAGAGGAAGAAAGAGAGAGAGAAAGAGAGAGAAGGAAAGAACGAGAGAGAGGGTGGAGGGCGGACCAAAGACTACTGTGGTCCGAGGCACGGGAAGCCAGTAAGATATGACCCCTGATCTGGGATGAATAGACGCTTTGGCACGGAGCTGGACGACTTATCTCGTTTCGATATTTATTAAAGAAGTGTTTTATGACGAGGGCAAACCGCCAACATACACCCGCGTACTCACTCAATCTTCGCATTAAGACACACTCCTAAAGATATATGCACACATACATAAAATCACACATACACATTCATGCATGCATACGCAGAAATAAACACACACAAAGACAATTTAATTTACAACACACAATGTGAATATATATTTACGTTTCAATTGTGTTTTCAAAAATGAATCCACGATAAAATGTATTTAGCTTTAACTTTTTAGTGCAGTTTTACGGTATTAGCTATTATCTAAAATGGAATCTTGCAATACACACACACACACACACACACACACACATATATATGTATATATATATATATATATATATATATATATATATATATAATAATAATACTTACAAAGAAATATTAAATTATTTATGCCTACATACGCCGGCGTTTTGTGCTTACACTCTCACCAGTGAAGGAAAATTACAATTTCAGACGGTAACAGTCAGCGAACATTGTTTCTCTCTATCTCCACGGCCCTCAGACATTATCACATAATACAGGAGAGATTAAGTTATATTCATGCCTTAATACAGCGGGTAGTAAACATCGAACCTTGCTTATAGCTAAGTGACAGTCTGTTTTTGATATCTCCGAACAGTGCTCAACTTTGATTTATATATATATATATATATATATATATATATATATATATATATATATATAATTATAAAAAGAAAAACTATACACACATTAAGGTTGTAAACATAATAACTTATTTCGACCCCTTTAATTAGGTCTCCTCAGATGTATAGACAACCACGTCAAAAAAACCAAATAATGAGAGAAATTGATCGTCTTAAAAAGATAAATTCACTTTTGTGATTGGTCTATGTAAAAAGGAGGTAAATGTTAAAGTAAGATTAATTTTTTAATATATGCAGAAATATAAAAATATAAAAATATATATAAAAGAATTCTTTTTTGCTATTTAAACAAATAAATCATCTCATTTAAAATTTCGAATGTGAATAAAGTGAATAGAACTAGGGGGTACTGAAAAAGTACAGAAAGTTATTTTGCCAGTTCCGGTCTTAAACACAATCATGTAGAAAGGATAAACCAAAGAATATCCATACACAAGTCGTCTCTCTCTCTCAATCAATCTTTCTCTCTCTCTCTCTCTCTCTCTCTCTCTCTCTCTATATATATATATATATATATATATATATATATATATATATATATATATATATATCTTGCTCTATGCATCGTTCCTTCACTTATAGAAGTTTGAATGCCTGTTCGCTTCGCCGCCGTTAATGTGTTAAAATTATCATTGTTTATAAGCTGTTCAGAACTGGCCTAGCGGTTAGCGACGTTGGACGGGGTTGGAAAATACTTGTAGTCCAGGTCGTGTGACCGGTGGTGAATAGTCGTACTTCTATGCTGATGAGTCTTGATTAAAAAAGACGAAACGTATACGTCCATAGATAAAAAATATAAACAATAACAAATATTTATATTTGAAGCTCCTCGTTAAAAAAGTAGAGCACTGTAAAATGGTAGTAGTAACACAGCGTAGCTTCACTTGCTCTATGCATCGTTCCTTCACTTATAGAAGTTTGAATGCCTGTTCGCTTCGCCGCCGTTAATGTGTTAAAATTATCATTGTTTATAAGCTGTTCAGAACTGGCCTAGCGGTTAGCGACGTTGGACGAGGTTGGAAAATACTTGTAGTCCAGGGTTTCGAATCGTGTGACCGGTGGTGAATAGTCGTACTTCTATGCTGATGAGTCTTGATTGAAAAAGACGAAACGTATACGTCCATAGATAAAAATATAAACAATGACAAATATTTATATATATATATATATATATATATATATATGATGTATATTTATATAATCATTTTGATTGGCATGCTGATGACGGCTGTGAGCATTCAGAATCAACACAGTTTAGGCGTATATTATATGAATTGGGTTTGTAACATGTCATGTCATATACGAATTACGCATTTTAAATTCTAACGGCTATGTTTCCACTTGAAAAAAGAACAGAATCATTCTTTTCACACCAC
>OY744539.1:44650355-44675355 GCA_963556195.1 Sepiola atlantica
ACTTTAACGCGAGTGATATCATCCTTAAATATTTATAGTTCATCTTTAGTTCCGTATCAGTAAATATAACGTAATGTTTTGTTATACATGTAAAATATTATGCCATTTGTTGCATATTTGCAACATTATTTATTTTAGCTTCATAAATATTGTTTTCCGAAAATTATTTATACTACTTTATATTACCCCTATGAAACGTTTTTTACCCTTTTTAAACCAATATAAAATAAAAGATTCAAAGGTTAAAAAACAACTTCGTGTCTTACTCTCCACTCGTGGGGAGGCAAGTAAATAGGGACTTGAGTCTAGCTTTATAAAACAGCCAACTTAGTTTTATCGCGAGAACGAAATTTTTCTAACAACGTCTTTTCTAATAAGAATTATTCAAACGGGGATCGTTGGCCAGTGAGAGCCTCGACGGCGGATCGGTGCTTTAACGTCCATTAACTCGATATCAGACTATACGACTGTCTGTCGACTGTTTACAAGTAAAAAGGGGGAACATTGAACGAAAGTGAAACACACGAAGATAAAAAGAGAAAACGCCATTACACCGAGGAAAATATATCTATCTGTTTCCACGAGATGAAGCCAGGTGGCGCTTTTGTATAAACAGTCCGCTGAAATGGTTTACCTAATTAGATAAACGGACAACGAAACGGTAGTCGCTCCCAAGGCAACATTTCTTTTCTACCGACCGTCTATTCAACACTCCTTTAGGTGAGTCATAGATATATAGTCATCCACAGAGAACGGTTTAAAGGTATAACGGCTCTTAGGTATGGTGAACATTTTTAGCTTAAATTCGAACGGCGTTCGTCCTGTATGTGCTTACCTCACCAGCTCCTGAAAGAACTCATTTCTAATTAAGGAGTACAATAATTTACACACGGTAAACGTACGTATGTATATATATATATACATATATATATATATATATATATATATATACTATTAAATAATATTGTACTAGTTTACCTACGTACGACGTCGTTTCGAGCTTACGACTTTTATCAGCGCAGGGAAATCACAATCTCAGACGATCACGGGGCGTGAACCCGGTTCACAGACACCTTGAATCTGTAAGCGTTAACTTAGTCCATGAGGCCATAAGAGATTGTCTCGTGATAACGGAGTAATTAAGTAATATTTACATAAAGATCAAGACATCTGATGAAACTCAACGACAGAGTCGGTGTATTGCACTGGGGCCTCAGGTGAATGCCTATTTTTAATCTCTCAGATAGTGCTCTACTTTCAATTTTTACTTAAAACAGGCTTCTCATCATATTAAATTATTTCTTGTATATGTTACCTACGTACGACATCGTTTCGAGTTTACGGCTTTCATCAACGCAGGGAAATAACAATCTCAGACGGTCACAAGGCGCGAACCCTGTTCACAAAGACACTAGGATTCACTGAAATCATTGGTCCATTTGAGGAGTAAAAAGGATATAGTGATGATAATGAGTACTGATTGTAATATAGACTCTGCTTGCCTAGTTTTTCATCGTTGTTTGCTTTTTAGATGTGTGTTTTATAATTAGCACTGAAGATATCCACACCAACACATGAATTCACAGGAACATTTTACAAATATCTTCGTGGAAGCTGAATACAAGTTTTATGAAATGACGTGAATCGGTTTTTCATTAAAAAATACTGAATAAAACATAGCTCTGGCCTCACACTATAGAGCTATTATAATTACTTTATGTTATAAAATTTACATTGGAATATATATAAAAAAAATGAAATCAAAATATAAATATATATATATATATATATATATTTCATGTATCTACATGAAATGTTATAAGAATATATATTTTTTATATATTAATTTTACGTGAGTAGAGCTAGGTAGTTAGTTATGAAAATATATTCATGGCAATTAACCTACACAGAGGCTTCCGCGTTTCATCCCCGGAGCCAATCGTCAGGCTAAAATGCATCTACATTGCATTTTAGCCTGAAGATTCCACCCGGGGATGAAACGCAGAAGCCTCTGTGTAGGTTAATTGCCATAAATATATTTTCATAAATTACTATATATATATATATATATATATATATATATATATATATATATATATATATATATATATATAAATGGACTATAATTTTTAGGTGAAGTACAGGCTGAATGCCATAAGTACAGTTAAAAAGATGTAAGTATTTTTACACTGATTAATAACAGAAATATGACAGCTTTCGACTGATAAAAAATGAAAAGAACCTAAGATGAATACACCGAAATGTACAAGGGTGTGCGTAAATTCCTTCTTAAGAATAAAACAAAACTAAAAGATATCAAAACGGGAAAGTACGTGGTACTCGAAGTGTTCGCTTAAACAAAACAATCAAAGACCGCGATTTAAAAAAAAAATTAAACGAAAGAAAGTGAACGTATAAAAAGGAGAAAATAATTTTTTAAATATGGTCGTGTTCAGACAAGAATAACTAATGGAAGACGATCCTTTCAAAGCTAAATTCACTTTTCAAGACTTTCTGTTTCAAATACAAGTAGTTGAAAGCGGTATTTGGGTATTTAATGCACATGGTGGGTCGACAAATCGAAACATACCCCACTAATATATATATATATATATATATATATATATATATATATATATTTATATATATATATATATACATTTATTAAGATCAAATATAAACCAAAGTAAAACTTTTAGTAGATGGAACCTATTGTGAAGAGGACTAGCTCAATATACGAAATAGAGCAATTGTAGAGATAGGAGAAAAAAGAGTGATAAAAATGCGACGATTGTCCAAATTTATTTCAAATTTCAATTGTTAAATGCAAGGTGTATTCAGTAATAAACTAGTGTTTATTATTCTTTCCTTAAGCCAAGGATTTTCAAAGATCGAGATCTTATCATCAGAGGAGAAATACAGATAGATAAGTTGGCTTTCGAAAAAAACAAAGTTCAAATATTTGAAAAATATGAAAATCATTTTTTTTTTTTAAATTATTATTAAAAAAAACGCAGTGAATGAAAAGTGAAGTTCCGTAAAAAAGATATGCGGTTTGTCCGGGTGGTAAATTTCCGCTGAAAGGAAGTTCGATGAATTGTAGCACGTGAAAAAAAAACTCTTTTCGTAGGAGCAGTGTGGAGAAAGTGCTCAAAATTACAAGTAAATCCAAACGCACTTAAAAGGGATTGAAAAGAGAAAGACTGCCCATCATTGATATACTTCTCGATCTTTGAAAAGCCTTGGCTTAAGGAAAGAATAATAAACACTAGTTTATTACTGAATACACCTTGCATTGAACAATTGAAATTTGAAATAAATTTGGACAATCGTCGCATTTTTATCACTCTCTTTTCTCCTATCTCTATACATTTATTATATATATATTATATATATATATATATATATATATATATATATATATATATATATATATATATATATATATATATATATATATCAACCGGACGAAAATGACAAAGTATGTCAGTAAAAAAATATACTTAGATTTTGTGAATAGTTAGATTAATAATGATAGCCGATGATGAATTATTAAAAATATAAAAAGATAGGATACGTACATGTTAAGATGTTAATACTCCATAATTCCATGTATATAAAAAATGAAATACAAAAAAATTGATAATAAATAGTGACTATAATCGCCAAATTAAAACAAAAAAAAATTAATTCGTTTTTTTTTGTATAATTTGCACTGAGGATTCCCCACACCAAGAAATAAATAAATGTGTAGGAGCATTTTACAAATGTATTGATGTTAGCCGAAACAATGGTCTGCGAAATAAAAAAAAAGTTGGAAAAAATGACGTGAATAGTCCCTCTGTGATATTGGTGTAGTATTGAACTGCACAAAAATAGTGAATATGGCATAGCTCTAGCTTTAAGCTATTGAGCTATTATAAGTAGTTTGTGTTACAAAATTTAAACATATACCCATATATATGTATATATATATATATATATATATATATATATATATATATATATATATATGTGTGTGTGTGGGGGGGGGGTGTTTGGATTTGTCGAAATTAAAAACAAACAAACTAGAATCTATCTACATGAAAACACAACTACCTAAATTAAAAACATCACATATGAAACCAGTGGAAACGTTTAAACAAATACTTAACGTAATGCGATTTTGTTATATGATGCCACTCTATGGACAATGCGAAAAACATCCTCTGCGCGTTTCTCTGCCGTCTTTAAACAAAATATCTTCTTTCTGAAGCCTTTTTGTTCATTTGCTTTTTACACCTGAAGATGATTAGACAAAGGATCGAAAACGTTCGTGAAACCTATGGGTCATTTATTATTTTTTTGATTTTAATACAAAAAAAAAACATTAGAAAAATAAAAAAAGAAAAAAGGTATAATTAAACAGACAATTTCTGTTATTTTTAACAATGTTTACACATGTATGTATATATATATATATATATATATATATAGTTATCCACATACAGACTGTTTCGCTGCAGTACAGTTCTTCAGTGTGGCTAGACCAGCTACTGCCTCAAGCTGGGATTTAAAATCAACCGTCGAGCTGACATCGGCGCCTCTACCCCTGCGCTTTCATACGACAATGACTGAATTTGAGTGATATTACAATGTAAACATTGTCAAGTGCCGTTTGCTCGAATTAGTTTTACCCAATGAGCTATGCCTTAATGTTAATGGCAGTTTGCGATATCTTTACAAATAAGCTCTACTCAAGAAAGGGAGCTTTATTTAGCCATTCACATACAGTCTGTTTCGCTGTATCACAACTCTTCAGTGTGTACACACACACACACACACACACACATATATATATATATATATATATATATATATATATATATATATATATATATTAGTATTTGATGTATCCACATACAATTTTATAAGGAGATATAATTCTTTATGTATCATTTTTCAGTATTTACTTCAACAGTGCTCGATACGTAAGTAGAGCTAGGTAGTAAGCTATGAATATATATTCATGTCTTATCACCGGGGGAATTTACTGCATGGACGTCTAGTAGCTCATCCTACCCTGCTTTCAGATGTTGGTTCAGGGTTCCTTTCCATCTTGAGTGGTCATCTGCAATGCTCTCCTAAGGTCTGATGTCAATGTCGATCGCCTTTATGTCTTGCCTCACAACATTTTTCTATCGAAGTAAGGGGGGGGGGCAGTGAGCCACCTCCCAAATGTCAGCACTCCATATCCTTCTATTAAGCAATAACCTTAAACGACACATTGGTAGGGATCTAAAGATAATAAAGTACAGTAGAAAATATTCTGAAGATTAAGAAAGTAGTCTATTTCTCGGGTGAAGTCGCAAAATAAATGGTAAACTTCAAATGGTGTGAACATTGAAAAAAAGATGTAAGACCACTGAACGAAATCACGTGATGTTTTCCGCCAATGATCTCTCGTCCTCCTTTAATATCTATCAATATTTAATGATTACTGAAGAAGAATATTCGGCACATGTTCGTCTTTTCTCACAGTCCGTTTTTCACAACTTTTTACTGACCAGTTTTTTCTTTTCTTTTTTCGGTGTAAACTTACCTATCAGGTTGCTAGAGAATTCCGGGGCTTTTGGAAAAAAATTTCAAATATTTTACATTTTAGGATGGGGGATCAGTTTCCAATGTTAATTCAACGTAGACTGATCCCCCTGTTTTTGACCATCTCAATTTAAAAAAAAATCTTTTTCGGTGTACAATTACCTATCATGTCAGTAAAGAATTCTGGGGTTTTTGGAAAGAAATTTTTAAAAATTGAGATTTTAAGACGGGGGATCAATTTTGTTCGTCTTTTACCATAGTCCGTTTTTCACAACTCTTTACGTCTTAAAATCTCAATTTTTTAAATTTCTTTCCAAAAACCTCTGAATTCTCTCGCGACATGATAGGTAATTGTAAGCAGAAGAATAATTTTAAAAATTTGAGAGTCAAAAAGAGGGGGATCAGTCTACGTTGAATTTACATTGAAAACTGATCCTCCGTCTTAAAATCTCAATTTTTAAAAATTTCTTTCCAAAAACCCCGGAATTCTCTACTGACATGATAGGTAATTGTACACCGAAAAAGATTTTTTAAAAAATGGAGATGGTCAAAAAGAGGGGGATCAGTCTACGTTGAATTAACATTGGAAACTGATCCCCCCTTCTAAAATGTAAAATATTTGAAATTATTTCCCAAAAACCTTGGAATTCTCTAGCAGCCTGATAGGTAAGTGTATACCGAAAAAAGAAAAGAAAACTGGTCAGTAAAAAGTTGTGAAAAACAGACTGTGAGAAAAGACGAACATGTGCCGAATATTTTTCCGATGTGAAATGTCGAAAGTCTTACAGAATTTGATGTTTTTATTTTAAAGATTATTCACAAAATATAATTGAATGAAAAAGAAAAACTGAACGAATAAAATCCGGTAACAAAATAGCGAAATCAAAAAAAAAAAAAAAAACTTTAATAGACAAATGAGCAAAATAAATATATATAAATAAAATTATATAAAAATAAGAAACCACAAAGTTACATTACGTATTTTTAAATATATGAAAATAAAAAGTAAAAAATAGTAAACAAAATACGGAGAAATCACATTAATTTATGTATTATTTATTATTTATTTTATAAAATCTATGCTAAAAGATTTTTTTAAATACGAAAATAAAAAAATAAAAATAAATATATGACGTACACATGCAGAATAAAAAAAAACAATAGGAAAACGCAAATTAAAATATTCCAAAAGTAAAAAAGTAAATCATTAAAATACAAATATGAATAAAAAGATACAAAAATCACAAAACACATAAAAATGAATAATACGTATACAAAAAATAAAAATAAATATATGACGTACACATGCAGAATAAAAAAAAACAATAGGAAAACACAAATTAAAATATTACAAAGTAAAAAAGTAAATCATTAAAATACAAATATGAATAAAAAGATACGAAAATCACAAAACACATAAAAATGAATAATACGTCTACTAAAAATAATAAATAGATTTTTTTTTATAAAAAGGACTTAGCATTAAAAAGATCATTTCTTAAGAAAATGTGTTTTGCCAACTCCTTCGAGTTTTTGTTGTTTTGTGATTTTTAGTTTTCGTTTTTATTTCGTGATGTTTTAGGTCACGAATTGGTACAACATGATTCCAATAACATTAGATAGACAAGCGTCTGCCAATTGATCGATTTATCGATTTCTTTAAAACTCTTACCATTCTATACCAAAAGCTATGTACACATATTTTTGAAAAATACATTTCCTTTTTACGTTTCCCCGTCGATTACTCGATATATATATATATATATATATATATATATATATATATATATATATATATATATGTGTGTGTGTGTGTGTGTAATATTTATAAGTAAATATAAAATTATTTATACCTACATACGCTAGTGTTTCAACCTTATTGCTCTCGTCAGTTCAGAACAGTAACAATTTCAGACGGGGGGCGCGAACCCGATTTACAGAGTTATCGTAGAATCGGCAAGGAATCGCCATATCCACTCGGCCACCGGAAACTGGCAAGTGATTAAGGGGAGCACATATATATCTAGAAGCTCGCACAGACAAAGGACTAATCCAGAGTTTTCGAGGAACGGATTCAGGACTTTACTTTAGCGCTTATGACAGTCTAGTTTTAATTATAATAAGTATAAATAAATATTAAATTATTTTAATTATATATATATATATATATATATATATATATATATATATATATATATATATATATATATATATATATATATATATATATATATATATATATATATGAGAAACGAAGGATGAGAATAATGAGAAAGGAAAAAAGGAAAGATCAAGAGATATGTTTTTATATATTCAACGTTTCGTCTTTATTGTAAGACTTCCCCAGGCTGATTATTTGAAGAAAAATGTCATGCAAGTACATCGATATTGGATGTTTAAATGATGGAGAGTTGAAGGAAAGTAGTAGCCGTGGCGACCTTAAGCGCTGGAAAAGAGTCCAGGCTGTGAGAAGTCAGTGCTACCAAAAAATGAAATGAATATGGAAAGCTTTGAGTGGGTACTATTGAGGCAGCTGTGAAATGGAGAGGGCTGAGAATATAATTAAACTTGCCTTAGGGTGGGAGAGGTGAAAGGGGGTTGAGATGTTTGTCGTGCTGAGGTATGGCATGGATTTTGATATATATATATATATATATATATATATATATATATATATATTCAGTCATCATTATTTCCTTAATGCAATTTTAATTATTCTGAGGACGATTCATGTGAGTCGAAAGTACTTGCAAATATGGAGAGTTCCTGCATACACTGGAACATAGCATCAGATCATTGGGTCGTAAGTGGGAAATAAAGGATCAGAACAGGAATAGACATAGGCTTTAACTTCGATAGTCTCATAGTATTCATCAAAATTGTTCTGTCGATCTATCCATTTTGTTGAATCTAATCTTTGAGTTGGTGTTTAGACTTGATCAGTGTTGACTCATGAGTAAAACAAAGTAAAAACGTTTTTACAAAGTTCCTGGTGAAATCAGTTGATGCGGTTTCCAGGCAGATTTAGATTGCTGGTTCTAGTATCGAATTTTGAATAAAACCTCATGCTATACACTTTCTTATCATAATCATTTCTTGTAAACATTATATTTCAGTAATAAATTACAAGCACTTAATAATATTGTGTTGTTTTTTTTCCCAATCACCTTGTAGAATAATACTGACAGATCGGCCGTTCGAAGCTTTAAATTAGACTTCTTTTATTTGTTAGTCAGTGTTATTGTCTGGCCATGTCCTGGATTTCGCTTGGCTTATACTTTCCTGTCCACACCTCATCTTCTCAAGACCCTCTCTACTCTCTATCTCGACAGACAGCTTCTTTCCCGTTCTTATTCCTAACAAACGAGTGATGACTTACTAGGTCATTACACACGGCTAAGTTGCGGAATATAATTACCTAGTAAGTCATCACTCGTTTGAAAGGAATAAGAACGAAACTACCGGATAGTGGAAAAGAGGGACTCTTTTCCACCTTCCGGTAGTTAGTATAGAGACACCATCGTTAAGATCAGATGCCCCTCCCATCGGTCATCTCACACGACCTCATTCCAAATCTTCTCAACGCTGGAGTTGACTCTCTGACGACATTTTGTAATTTATCAGTAGTCTGTTCGAACACAAGTTACGCTCGTACGCCGGTTGTTGCTCAGAGTCGAAAAGTCAAGCAGAATTGATGACAGTTGCTGGCAATGGTTTAATGTGGCACATTTTCACTGGAAACGATATATATATATATATATATATATATATATATATATATATATATATATATATATCCTGGGGGTAAAACGCCAGACTCTTGACATCATCATCGAAGGTTCGATATTTGTCTCAGTTAGCTATGCTGATGACGGCTCTGAGCCAGAAACACGTGCCCATGGATTACTTTCATGTACGTACGCATGTAATACTTATATTTACGAAAAATACGTCTTATAAAGTTAAGGGCGACTAATAATGCAATTTTCTGCATCTTAATCACTTAGGAAGTGAAACAATCGAAATAGTGGTAAGCAAAAAAAAAAAAAAAAAAAAACAACGAACGCTGCAATCATCAATAAAAACAATTACATAAATATACATTATATATATACATAATATTAGTTTATTTTCTCGATAAGCTCTCCCCCTAGACCAAGAAATTATTCTACCATCCGACCGAGGACAGAACAGTTACTACATTTAGATCCTAGCTCGAGGGCCAAGAAAATGTATTCAGTTCCAGTTTCAGACCAAACGGCAATACTAAATAATATCTCTAAATATCCGACTGACTAAGTTTTTTCCTTGTTTACCTCCAAAAGTATGAATATTACAAAATAGAACGTGACAGTGTTCGGTCCGCGACAATACCGAAAAAAGAATATATCTTCTTTGTTGGTGTGCCATGTGTAGTTTCTGACTTTTACATAGACACACACACAGACAAACAGACAACTGCCCTTTTTTATAATAGATGTTACAAATTTGACAACCGAAAAACGCCGGGTACTTTTCTAGTGGAATAGACATTGACAGTTATCAATAGTAAGGAAGGTCACTCAATATTTAGCAAAGAAATCTAACGACGTTGAAGTCTCCTGTCCGTTCAAACTTTTGCAAGTTTCGATTACGGTCAATTGAAGCGTTTCACTGAGGACTGGTCGGACATTAAACTATCAGAGATGAAGTCTTGCGCTTTCCAAGATTGTGTGGCGGTGAGGGCAGTCAATGTAGGGCGTTGTTGTGAAAAAGCGGAAAGCGAAGCGGGCCGAGTCGCAAGGGTCAAATTTTGTTTGGACTTTGATAGACAGTTAAATAAAATGACTCATATCGAAACACGAACGGTACCTGTCAAAAATCCCCACCTTTGACCTATCTAGTCGAGATTTGACTTAATAGTTTAACTAACCGAGTCGCGTGATGATCTGAATGAACAAAGTATTAATAGATAGATGGATAGACAGATAGATACATAGATAGATAGATGGATACATACGCATATATAAATACATACAAACGTACACATATAGCTTTATTTAAAATAGGAAATAAACACTTTATTATTTATAAAAAAAGAACAATAATCAAATGTAGGAGACACCTCTGTCAAATGTCACGTTCCTGGGTTTTATGGCGTAAAGTTAGCGTAAATGTAGTTGCATAGACACTCACATAGTCAAACAAACAATTCTTATATTCATTCTTATAAACAAACTGGTAAACAAACTGGTATAAATTGCTCACGTGTCGATATACAGTGATTACCCGCCCACCCCCCCAAAAAAAACGCTGCTATGTTTGATACAAATAAACTTCAGTCGCTATCTGACATGTCCAACATTTACATTTCTGCGTGTCGGTATACTTTGGAAACAAGGAGGTGAACGAGAATTCCAAAGGCAAGCGGTCCGTGGAAAGAAACGATCAGAATAGAGATTCTTTCATCACCTATGGACCTCTACAGTGAAGGGGTGGGATTTTGTTGCGAGTTTGGTTGTTCAGAAGTATTTGAACGTGAACGATGTAATCAATTTCGACACTGACTACGGAATGAGCTGATCCGAGTTAAAACCCAGACAATTCAATGAAATTAATTTACATTTATCTTATTGAGTCTCCACTTATCAAGGCAACACACAACTCGATGATATATAGTTAATGCGATAGATAGATTGACAATTGAGTGATGATGAATATTGTGAGAGGATAGAAAATAATAGATTGAATAAATAAGTGTGATTCTTATCAGGACGGCTTATGAAAAGTGTTTGTTTGCATTGAATTTGAAGATAGTCATGTTGTAGCCCGCTGTAAGCAGTCCCGTTGAAACGAGTTCAACAAATGAGAAGTTCTTAAAAAGAAACTGTGTTCATGTAAATACAGTTAGATATTAGGAAGATGACGGAAGAAGAGTGTAAAGTTATTTATATAAGATGGCATAAATAACCCTTAAAAATATTAGGTAAAATAGCAAAATTTACAAATGTTATTGTGTTTCAGCCTCCAATAATCCAAAAGGGTTGATATGGCGTAAGGCTGACAAGCCTAAGCCATAGCGTGCGTCTTCATATATTTGTCTTTATTGCAGTTGAGTATTTCAAATAGTTCGATTTTTCATCGTTGTCGAAAGAAGATTGCAAAAGTTTATGGAAGACCTCGGCAAATGGCCAAGATATTGTTAAGAGAGTCGTAGCCAACTTCAATCCTAATATTGGTCGACCCATGTCCCTTTTTACTTCAACTCATCAGCATCTAAAAAATCGATTTTTTTCATCGGTTCATACCTCTTCACCCTACCTTTCGAAATCATTCTGAAATCATAGCGATCAGTCAGTTCGATAATGACAAGCTTTTATTGGCAAACCGCGTCGGATAATCATATTATTTTTTACTAAAAACACAAGATATTTGAGGATTCGAATCATATACTTCTCTCACTTATTACCTATCTCACTTTCTCTCACTCCCTCTATTTTCCTCTCTTTATATATATATATATATATATATATATATATATATATATATATATATATATATATATATATAAGAGAGAAAATGGTAGTTTGCTTGAAGCATTGCTAGGAATTTTAATAAGGTGATAAGAAACCTGAAGGCAATGAAGAGAGCCGGATTGATGAGAAACTGGAGGAAGAAAATAACAATAGCAAATGAGAGATTACAATTATCTATTTATTTTCCCGGTGTTTTTCAATCCTCAATAATAAACGTGTCTGGATGATTGGAAATCATTTCATATTTCGGGAGACGCCTCTCCTTCTCAAAATAAGACAGAAAGAGAAAAATTCGACAATCGGAAATCAAGCAAGATTGATGCTAGAAAGTAGAAATGAACACCGAATCATTCCCGCAGAATATCAAATGGTTTCCAATTATCTGGACAAGTTTATTACGTAAGATTGTAAAATAAAAATAAATAATATTCTTTAATTGGTCATTTTGGTTCTTTCCAGCTTCTTATCAATCCAGCTTTCTGCATTGCCTTCAGCCTACTTAATAGTTTATATATATATATACATATATATATATATATATATATATATATATATATATATATATATATATATATATATATATATAAATATTTAAATATTAAAGGATTTATAATATCATACACAATAAAATATATTATTTATATCCATATTTCCGAATTTTTAAGGTGAGGATTGATAATTTGTATACGTTTGGTTATTCGGAATCCATTTCCTATGTTGAGTTTTATCATCAGAACGTTTCGGTCGATGTAACCTCCAGCCTTCTTCAGATGTATCTCTTCAAACTCGGGAATATTTCTGTCTACCTTGGGAATCTGGACGGAATTTCGAACGGAAACCTTTATTTAATCCACGGAGAAAGCATGCTCTAGTTCTGTCAACCAATACCGAGAGAAGTCCTCAGTAACTAGCAGGGACCCGTGGAGCAGTTTATATAGTACTAAGTAAAATTCAGATCTAAGTTATTGTCATTCGAAGGTTCAATCCTCGGTGCGGGCGATACAAATAATTGCGAGTCACTGAACACTTCTCCGAGTCATGGCTGTCAGAATGAGAACATGCTACCCCTGTGGATTAAATAAAGGGTTCCGTTCGAAATTCCGTCCAGATTCCCGAGTTCGAAGATATACACCTGAAGAAGGCCGGAGGTGTCAGCTACCGAAAAGTTGTGATGATAAAACTCAAGATGAGAAATGTAGTCCGAATAACCAAAATTATACATGTGTATATTCAATTTTGGAATTCAATCTTAGAATAATATTTATTTATGTCAATTAGTGGCATTAGGTTTCGCGATATCTTTCTAGTCAGAATTTTTTCTAGAAAGAAATCAGATACTTATAAGAGAGACAGCGTCAAGGTTGCCCACATTCTAAGTGACATTCTTACTGTGAAAAGTGTTTTTCTTTTTTCTACTATCTAATATAGTAAATGTAAAAACAAACAAACAAACAGACACTATTACGAGATATTACGAGATATTACGAGATATTTTGTTTTTCTTTTTTCTACTATCTAATATAGTAAATGTAAAAACAAACAAACAAACAGACACTATTACGAGATATTACGAGATATTACGAGATATTTTGTTTTTCTTTTTTCTACTATCTAATATAGTAAATGTAAAAACAAACAAACAAACAGACACTATTACGAGATATTACGAGATATTACGAGATATTTTGTATTATGAAGATAGTTGTCATGTTTGGAAGTTATTTAGTAGAGGTTTTGATAGATGCTTAGTTGCCTTTTGAACGGGAAGTTTGTTTCAAAAATCGTGTGCATACTTTACCTGCACTCGTACTTTTCTCTGCACGCTTGTATATGACAATGTTATAACGTGACCAAAATATAAAATGATCGGTACATGTCTCAGTCTAAACACAATTATATTATTTTGTTCTGTGAAAATGTTACAACATAATCAGCGAATAGGATTGCACAAAATAAGTTTCCCTTTTTCTGACATTAAAAAAATTGCATAAATTAAATTCTATTTCTTTTTCTTATTCTCTATTTTCAGGCATGGATAGATCACCTCCTTAAGTGGGACCCAAAAGAACATGGCAACATTTCCAATATCCGTGTACCTTCAGATAGAATATGGTTACCCGACATCCTCCTATACAACTTGTAAGTTTCGTTAATTTTTGTTTTATTAAAGTAACTTGTCTTGCCTTTGATAACATTTATTCTTGCTGTTATAGATGACGCGTCTGATTTGCGTGACTTCTCGTCGGCAACGATCGTGCATGTCGCGGAAGCGCCCGAGAATTGCCGAGACGAAAACGCGAAGCGTTAATGGAAAACTTGCAGGCGATAATATAAGACAAATAAATTCAAAGAAAAATACATATATAAAAAAATAAAAACCGAACAAACTGTAAGATGGGGGTGGGGAGTCAAATGAACATTTTCAATCAAATGTGTAGAATTTTTTTGTGGGGGGGACTTTGTCAATATTTTCTTTTTTTGTTTCGCTGTTTTTCTTTTTTTAATTCTTGCTAACATAAAATAAAACAGTAAAGAAAAATAGGTGAGGTTTAGGGTTTAGGGTTAGGGGTTAAGGTTAGGTTTAGGGTTTAGAGTAAAAGTTCCCGTTACGGTAAAGGTTTAGGGCTAGGGTTCCCGTTAGCATTAGGGCTCCCGTTCTTATGAATAGCCAAGCCCTGCATTAAAACTGCCAAGCTCTAACTGGAAGACTGGCAAACGATGATATAAGACGAATAAATGCAAAGAAAAATACATAGATTAAAATCATTTTGTTTATGGGAATGTAATGCTTTTTGAGGGTGGATAAAATTTTGTCAATGTTTTTCTAAAATAAATGACAGAAAAACTGATCGTTGTCGATGCGAAGTCACGGAAATAAGGCTCGTCATATATAACAATACCAAAAAACATTAGTACATCTTCTGCTACCAGATCAGGCTGTCTGAAGATAATGATTTCCTGACTAAAATGCATGAAACATTGATTTTATTGTTTTTTTCTTTCTCTTTGCTAAACTCAATCATGGTCTGTAAAGCCAAAACAAAACAAAATGTTTTTTAATACAAAAGCAACAAACCAAACACCATACATTAAACTGAATAAATATTTGAAGATATAAAGAACTTTAATCAGAATAGTTAAAGAACACATTTTAATAAGAGTTGTTGTTTTTATTTAATATAAACATCTTGTAATTGCGAAAAGAACAGTAACTAATATTTACAACGATGAAAAATATTTGTACTAATCAAACAAATTAAAACTACATTAAAAACTAACTTTTAATCTGTCGAAGAAAATATTAATTTGCAACGAGGGTGGTGTGGATGTGTTGACATTGTGTGTAATATATATATATATATATATATATATATATATATAGTGATGGTTTTCAAAAAAAATATATATATATATTCTTACGCAAAAAATGTTTTCAAAAATATCTCTATAATTCCACTAATCTCTCTATCTATCTATATAGATGATTAATTATTTTTACGTACATATAAACAGAATCCACGGACATGTGTTTCTCGCTATCAACAGACATCAGCATGGCTAACCTGGGCAAGGACCGAGCCTACGATATTACTGTTTGCAGTCTGGCGTTTTACCACAAGCCCACAATCACCTTGCGGAAATATGTACGATTTTTTATCGCCAGAATGTTACGTAGACACACGTGTCTATGGATTCCTTTTATATGTGCGTAAACATTAATTAAAACATCTCTCTGTCTCATATATATATATATATATATATATATATATATATATATATATATATATATATATATATATATATATATATATATATATATATATAATATAATTGTACGTCCTATTTTAAAACACGATGTCTATGGATTCCTTTTATATGTGCGTAAACATTAATTAAAACATCTCTCTGTCTCATATATATATATATATATATATATATATATATATATATAAATATAATTGCACGTCCTATTTTAAAACACGACTATGTGTGTGTAATTTAAAAAAGGCTATAAGAATTTAGAATTATACCGGCTTGCAAGAGCACAAAAATCTTATAATTACATTTTAGTTTCTTCCAGATTTCACTTCAATCATTCGAGTGGTATTAGGAATGCCGAAATATCATAATATTCCGAGGAAATAAGTGCGAAGTTTGAATGATAAACGCCATTTCCAAAATTACGAAGCTATCACTACAAAAAGTATTGTATTTTAAGACTCGACCACGCCACTCAATTAAAAAAAAAATAATATGATACTGGCATGATTTTATTTTCGCGTTGAATTTAAATAATCTTTTTTTCGAAGTCTATATTTAAATGATTCGGCATTTTATTATTTAATGTATCAATTTTAATAGATTGGACTTATCGCGTTTTGTATTCAAGCTCTTCAAGTGTTTCTATTTCTTTATCGCAGGTTTCTCTCTGCATTTGTGCGTACATTTATTTAACTATTTCTTATATACTCGCACGAGACAGAAAGTACCTTTAGACAAAGAAATATAAACACTTGATCAATGTTGAAATCTTCGAAATATTGTGATTGTCCGGCGTCACACGTATGACTGTAGTGATCGAAGAAAATCTGGAAAAAGTCAGATTTAATTATGTAATAAATACATGAATCAATAAATTATCGGCGTGATTATTATTAAAATATGAATGCACTTTTTTGAATCGCCTTGTTTTTCATTATCGATTTTATTTCTTACAACTCGGTATATTTCGCATTGTTATAACTTTGTATGAATTATTTCTGAATGAAACGATCTGACACATAAAAAAAGACAAACAACTAGTAAGTAGATTTGAATGTATAATTTGCTAACTTTTTAGATCATGAAAGATTGCTTTATATGAAGAATTGATTGACATTTCACTGTTGAAAAGCCTTCAAAAGTATTTGAGTCACATAACGTTTTAAGCTTTCAAACATGTAACTCTGCAGATGAGGCGACTCAAATATTCACTCAGCTTACGGAGTAGAATGCCTGAATGAAAAGAACTTGCAGAAGATGGTTTACAAAATTCAGAAATAAAAATGTCAACCTCGAAGATGAACACCGATCAGGACATCCAGTTGAGTTCGAGGAAAAAGAGCTGTATTTGACATCACTTAAAGAAAGCCCCGCAGGATCAGCGAAAAAATGGACAATAAGACCTTCCACAAACCATACAGCCGTTCATCGCAATATTAAAAAATTTGAAGGTTTCCTAAGCTTAAAAATGCCTGCAGATAACGTGTGCAGATGAATATTTTGAGGCACGTCTGTTGCACTGTTACGTTTTTAACACTACATAGGCATTATGTGAAGTACTCAGTGGATTCCATCTAGTTTAAAGGGTGTTCAACAGCGAAATTCCAATTAATACTGATGATGTACAACATTTTTTAACTATTGTTTATAAAAAGCTCCATCTGCAACGAGATTGGCCCCTTTGTATATGTAATATATTCAAATGTATTGAATTAGCTCTGTTCTAATTTTGTGAGATTAATTTGCATACATAGATACATACACAAAAACCAAAATAACAAAGATAAAAATTATATCTTTATATTAGATCTCATCGTGATGATGTTATATATATTAGATAGGAAAATAAATGATGAAAAAAATTAAGATAAATTACAATATTTATTAATTCATCACGTATTCAAACAAACAATGGATATATTATTTGGATTTTCAAAAATAATGTTTTTTCATCGGAAGAAAAATAAGCCAAAATGTTATAACTTATTAGCATACATTTAGAAAATATAAAAAGTTGTAAGACAAAAACATTTTCCATGGGACTTGGGTAGAGAAATATAATATGTCTATGTAAATATCAAATGGATCAGATAGTTGTAGATATTTGGTGAACATTAGTGATTTTCAGCATTCATTTTCTCATATATATATATGTATTTATTTATACAGACATGTAGACCAGATTATGTGCATGTCTGTATAAAGTATAATACTCAGATATATATATATATATATATATATATATATATATATATATATATATATATATATATATATATATATATATATATAATCTCTATTTTATATTTAGCACTCTTTATAAGACCGGTGGAATTCATTGGATTTTTATCATGTGAACGTCTACTTTACGTTCAGTATTATTATTAATATATATATATATATATATATATATATATATATATATATATATATATATATATATATATATATATATATACATCTTCAGTGTAGGAACTAATTCTCAACGGTCGGTGGGCTCGAACCCCGATCACAAATCGCCACTGATTCGTAGTCGAGAGTCTTATCCGATCGGCATAGCCAATTAGTTGGTAAATAGAGAGGAATTTAAATGTAAATAGCGAGTCGGCGGCTAGATCTACCAAGCAGCTTAGAGTGGTCTACGAATGGCGTTCGGATCGTGCATGTAGCTATTTGCACTGCTTGTTATTAAAGTCACTCAAGAGTGACCGACCTTTGTTGGAGGGAGCTGATGAATAATAATATTTATAAATAAATATTTATTAATTATTTTAATACCTACAGATATATATATATATATATATATATATATATATATATATATATATATATATATATATATATATTAATCTAATTCATAGTTCAAGTGATGCAAAATGAAATGAACTATAGATGAATACATAGAATTTTAAAATATACTTTTAAATAAACGATTTATCTTTCTAAAATACCAGAATTCTAATCCTCTTTTTCGTTGCACTAGCAGAATTTAAATCATAACTGCCAAGACTGCGAATATCATTCCTTACACAGACGTTATATCAAATAATCCACAAAAAAAATTTTTTTTTGAAAAATGACACAATACTCGTCAACTCTGATGATGGGTTTTCATTCCGAAATTAAAAAGAATTAATGTTAAGAAACATAATCAAAAAAATACTTTTACATTAATAAATGTCGATTTTAATAAGTGTGACCTACCAATTCTGTAAAATTAACCACCTACTTTTATATATATATATATATATATATATATATATATATATATATATATATACATATATATATATATATATATATATACATATATATATATATATATATATATATATATATATATATATATATATATATATATATATATATATATATAGTAAGCAATATGTATAGCTTACTACCTAGCTCTACTTACGTATCGAGCACTGTTGGAGTAAATACTGAAAATTGATACATAAAAATTATGTATCCTTATAAAATGTTATGTGGATACATAACATAGTAATATATATATATATATATATATATATATATATATATATATATATATATATATATGCGTGTGTGTGTTTGTATATATATATATATATACATATATATATATATATATATATATATATATATATATATATATATATATACATATTTCCTTCATTAACCCTTCATGATATCTATAAAAACAATAACTTAAGTCTTCTCATTTATAATTTATAAAACTATTCCTGATGACCCCCAAGAAGGTCGAAAGCTAGAGAAATGGCCTAATTACGAACAATCGGCGAAATATTATACGGACTACCAACTGAACCTCGTAAAATTGCTTGACGACTCGAAAACCTTAAAAAAAATCATGCAAACGCGAAAATTCCGTGTTGTTCAAGAAGCCACTTTGAGTAATAACTTGCTGCCAACATATATATATATATATATATATATATATATATATATATATATATATATATATATATATAATTTGTGTATGCATTGAAATCAATCTGACTAACCATGTATGTCAATCATATTGATGAGATTTAGTTTTTCTAATTATATTTATATTCATCGAGGTATCCACAGAAACGTGTGTCGTCGTGTCTACGACTTATAAGCGTGGTTAAACGTAGCAAGATTTTAAACTGGGGCCGCAGTAGTTGGCATCCGGTTCTTTACTGGCTGAGAAGCGAAACTGCTAGTAGCAGTGGAAGAAATTATATCTGATTTAAATGAAGCTATTTACTTATTTATACTTTTACGATGCTGATAACAAATATATATTCTTCTTCTCTACGCCCTCGTTCTCACGGACGAAATGTTGCATGCCACAGTCACAGTGGTCTTTAGTAATTCGCGGTTTTGATACCTTATTGTAATACAGCTTCCTATTCCAGTAGCTTTTTTCCAAAAACTTGTGGAAATATCTTCTAGCTGACTGTTTTCCTCCTACCTATAGCATTTTTTTTAAAAATAAGGTCAATAGACATCTCTTGTCTCTGCTATAATCATATTTCGTTCTTGTTAGCTTCCTCCATCAAGTGGATTCATGCCTTGTCTAGAGCGATTTTCATTTAAATATATATATATATATATATATATATATATATATATATATATATATATATGTATATATATATGTATATATATGTGTGTGTATGTGTGTGTGTGTGTGTGGATTTGAGCTTTTCATTCCTATCGGTGACGGTGTATTTTTTTATATATATCAGCTTTTTTTATATTCCGATCTATCTATCTATCTATCTCTCTATCTATCTATCTCTCTATCTATCTATCTATCTATCTATCTATCTATCTATCTATCTATCGATGTAGTTATCGATGTGGTAAGTGCAATTACCATTTTTGAACAAAGTTCAAGTTAAATTAGATTTTTTTATTAAAAAAAACACGTTAGAAGTAAATGGATAAAAGAAAATAGCGGGGAAAATACACAAAAAATTTAGTAAAATAAAGAAAGAGACTATAAAAATGAAAGAAGAAGGATAGATGCATTGTGGGTAGGGTATTCAGAGGGAAACATGTCGGTCGCCATTAAAAACAAATTGAATTCAAAAACCAATATTAAAAAAGAATTCCAATAACAATGCTGATCAAAAGAAGTACATTAACAAACGGAAGTGCATCAAAATACTTTTCCGATATTACGTCGTTGGAATGAGTTTTCTTTCCCCCCGAATCATTTGTTAAAAGACATTTTTAGTTTACATTTTTTTTCCACTGTGAAATTTGTGTCTTATTTTTTCTGTTTTAATTCAAACTTCCGTTATTTTGGTGAAAGCTTCTGGTGTTCGATGAATATAAGCCACGGCGTAAGGACAACAAACACAGAATCATCGAATTCTTGAAAGAATCTAATTCGATGGGTCACCCATTGAGAACCGAGTTTGAAAAGCCAATCAAATTTTTTTAAATAGGAAAAGTCAAAATACAAACACTGCTTATGTCTGCTCAATACCTCTCTCTCTCTCTCTCTCTCTCTCTCTCCCTCCCTCCCTTTCTCTTTCTGTCTCTCTCATTCTTTTCTTTTGATTTTGTTTTAACCCAAACTTGTTGTATTTTTGCTGAGCTTCTAGTATTCGATGAATATCTATCTATCAGATCGGATTGGTTGGCCGGACCATATTGGCCCAACTCCCCCATACTTCCCTGTTCGTCATAGCTTTGTGAAAGTTTTCGAGTTGAGAACCAGTATCTTCGGTCAACTGTTTTGTGTACGTCTTTTAGGGTCGACCAACCTTAACTGTTTCGTATGTTGGCGTCCATAAAATCAGATCACTGGTAACCTCTTCTTTGCTTCTATAACAATGTCCAGCGAATCTCATTCGCCTTTCTTTTTTTACTGATGATATTTTAGACAAGTTGCCATACAGCCGTTTATTAGATGGGTGCGTGTTCCAGTGCATGTTTAATACAGCACGGAGCATCCGTGTGTAAGTTCCATCGATTAATATAAGCTACGACAAAGACAACAAACACAGCATTATTGAAAACTTGAAAGAATATAATCGGATGAGTCCCCCATTGAGAACCGAGTTTGAAAAACCAATCCGAATGTTAAAAATAGAAAAAAAGACAAAATACAAACTGTGCTTCTGTTAGTTCGATATCGCTTCTTCCCTCCTCTCTGTCTTTTTCTGCTGTTTCCCCTCCAAGAAGAGGTTAGATAGTATTACAGCTGGTGGTGATATTATTTTTTGTTCATAATCTTTTTATTATTTCTTTTTATTACCTTCTATTCTTAATGGACAGAGAAAAAGTAAAAAAAGAGAAAAAGAGATAAAAAGGGAGACAGAAATATATCACACGTAAGATCAAAATATGAGATCACCAGAGACCAAATCAGCGCTAGAGTTAAAGTAAACATTAATTTCTTTCGTTTTAACTGTTAGTTGTTGTAAAAGCAACACTGAAACTAGGTCAAAAGTCAGAAAGCTCATGATGATGGCAACAATACTCCATGCATAGTCGGATGGTGGTTTTGTATAGATATAGGATACTGTCAGGTGTGATAAGTTTTTAACTGTTCAATGTTGTTATTCATGTGCCCGGGTAACGCTGCGTATCCCTACTAGTCAGCAATAAATGCTCGTCGGTGATGCTCTATGGTTTGTAATAACTTCACTTAGCAGCATCATCTCGATCGTGCTTCTGGTTGTTGAGCGGAAGATACGACGTCATGAATGACGTCAGAGTCACGCGAGATGCCAGCTTCCAGTCTCATGGCGTCGTTTGAAATTTAATCATCGCTATGTTGTGTTCTAATTGTTATAATCTTATCAGGAACACGAATATTTTTTAGGGGTTAGGGTTGGGAGTCTAGGGATGGTTTTGAAGGTCACAACCTTTTTTGTTTTTTTATTTAGCTGTTAAACTGTTGACTGAAGTTAAATCATTGTTCTCTTTTTTACTCTGTTTTGATTTTATGTTTTTTATAAGATACAGAAAGGCACTTTTAAGAGTCCCATTAAATCGATTAGATCTTGGGCTCCCTATTCAATCGATTAGATCTTGGGTCTCCATTTAATCGATTAGATCGCATTTACGCAAAATATATGGTGGATGCTCGGCTGAGCTCCAACCATTGGTTTTTTCCTAGCAATATAGTCACGGAAAGAAATCCATTCTACCACAACCGTAAAATACTTTCATTTCTTCTTTTATGTATCTAGCGCTAGGCGGAATTTCCATGAACAGTGTGTGTTTCCAAAAGGCTTCCTATATGTCGAGCACATTACCGCAGGCCTGCTTCCCACCAGGTTACAACATGGCTGTCTTTAAATCCAATGTCAACGAATACTTGAAATAAACCATCTTACAAGTAATCAAACTTAGATTCTATCATTGAGTGTCCCTCATCTCTCGGCTGATAACTATTCCATCTCTTCATCCTTCATCTCCGAGTGATCCTTGCCCTTTATTAGAGATCAACTAACGGTTTAAAAAAAAATGATGAAAAATTATCATCATTTAAATAATTTAGAGCCGGTCTAATATCTAAAAGGTTGTAATTTATGTTTTGCATACATTTCAACCGATGTGTTCTTCGGCCTTTCAGCTGTATTGTTCATTAACGGCGATGTTTTGCCGTATTCAATGAATGGTGTTGATCATCTGTCTATTACGTACGATTATTTTACCCATGTTATCAAAATCAGATTTGATTTGAATATTTATATTCATCAATATTCAGGAATATTGTACCAGCAATCGTATGGAGGTGAACATGTATTTATAATAGTGTAAAGTAAGCTATACTATTACGTGTGTGGTTCATTCCGGAGAGAAGTTATCAAGCTAAGTGACTGAATTTACATTCTAAGGAAGGTTTATAGTTAAGTAATGCCAATTCTAAATTCGAACCTATCGGATACTTTGATTTCATTACCCCCTATGTCTTTCCTTCAATCCACGAATTTTCTGCATTTGTTTTAAAAGGTTTGGTGTTCCTCACGTCTAAGTTTTTTGAAACAAACAAAAGATGATCATGCGAAAATTGCTGATAGGTATTGAATCCTTGCTACAGTCATATCAATCTCTTGTTATTTCTTGCCATTGTTAATTATATTATCTACTATACACACTAATGAATGATATAGTAGGTTTATATTATTCACACAATAGAGCCTCTTACATCTTACTGTAGTTATTTCGATACAGATTAACAAATATATTATTAGGATTAATACTGCAGTATTACTGAGAGTTTACTGTACTCTAGTCTTGATGTTCTAGTTTCGACGTTTGTGTCTATACCTTGGGCTGATGAAGACTTGATATCAGTAATACTCCATATCGTCGCAGAAACGATCGTACACGAAACTGTTCTGGGTTGAAATCTATCACACTTACATTTAATGTTGACTAGTTTTTGCCCTTGGAGTAGCTTTCCTTAGCTCCTTACATCAAGTGGCTTCATGCCTTGTCTAGAGCTATTTCAACGAAGCAAAGTAATTCTTCAAACGTATGTAAATGAATATGTCGTTAACCTGTTTATGTAAAGTCTATAAAAATATATATATAAATAAATATACATATATATATTTATTTATATATATATGTACGTATGTGTAGGTGTGTGTAGTGTGGTTCGGTGTGGTTTGGTGTGGTTGTGGTGGTGAAGGTGGTGTGCGTGTATCAGGCTCTATCTATTTGATTTTCAGTTATATTCCCCCCCCCCCACGTGGATATAAACTTGTTATTTATCGTATATCGCTCGTTTTCCCCCATTCAAAGAATCCTCTTTGCTCTCTCGGGATATTTCCTCCAACCTACGCCATTACGATGGACCATAAATTTCCGAGAACTGACAATAACAACTTAGTCCGTACGAGCAAGTTGTCATGCCCGCCTGCCGTGGCGCGATGGACGAAAAGATGACCTCACCGTCAAATCTAACTCATTATACTCGTATTCATCGGAGATTCGCACATTATCAACAAAAAAACATTGCATTTCTGACATTTAGATATTAATTTATATCTATATATATGAAGTTGTAATTCATGTCCGTTCCATTGCTCATAGAATCCTCTTAAAATCTGCAGATTCACCATGCATATATTTAAACTACATTATTCAGGCTTCTTGGACACGTATATTTCATTTTGATCAAAGAGGTACAATAATATTGT
>OY744539.1:44680355-44725355 GCA_963556195.1 Sepiola atlantica
TTTTACTTATTCTAAAAATAAAATAAAAAAATCAATAAATAAAAAAGTTATGAACTTTTAAAAATAGGACCCTTATTTTTGCCCACCCTATATATATATATATATATATATATATATATATATATATATATATATATATATATATATATATATATATATATATATACATATATATATATATGTGTGTGTGTGTGGATGTCTGTTCGTCTGTCTGTCTGTCTGTGTTTTTTATAGAGAATTTATATTTTTAGGTCTATACTCCTTATAATATTTAAAATGCCTCTAATTATGAGCTCAATGAACTTGTGTAACAAGAGTCAGAGCATATATATATTCAAAACCATCCTTTTCATTCTCGTATTTCAATGAAAGTTTACTTCTCTCCTTTCACCTTACACTCAAAAAGAATCTTTTCAAATTCAACATTCATTTTAATGTTCATTATTTACTTTGAGCAGATTCTTTTTGAGTGTAAGGCGAGAGAAGAGAAATACACTTTCATCGAAATACGAGAATAAAGTGGGTGTAACGACTAATGAAAATTATGGTTTTAAATTGAGTTCCCAATCGTCATTGGAATACAAGAATCACATATATATATATATATATATATATATATATATATATATATATATATATATATATATATATATATATATATATATATATACTAATGATAATAGAATTAACGATAAGTGAAGTATCGTAAAGTGATCTATCGCGATAAAGTAAAGCTCAATACGTTGAGTAGAGCAATCAATTTATAAAAAGGAAGATGAAGATAAAAAATTGCATAAAATTACATACAATTACCAATTTCATGTAATTTTATGCAAGTTTTTATCTTCATCTTTCCTTCTTTAATATATATATATATATATATATATATATATATATATATATATATATATATATATTATAGGATTGAAGTAATTATAAAATATTGGTTATTATGGTGAATTAATTGCAAATTAGGGTTAATTACCACAATTAAAATTGATTAGTTTCGAAACATAACTCAATCCCAAAACAAGGGAATATTTTAGCATTAATTTGATGAGGAAAATGAGCGTTGATTAACTCTGTGTTAGAATAATTATACGTGAGGATCTTCCAAACTTGTTTGATTTTATTTGGTCTTCTTTTTTTCTATCATTCAATTTTGGCCTGGCCTTACATTATTCATTTGTTCTCGATTGTGTTGCTTTCGTTTACCGTTCTACATGTATGTATGTGCCCCCTCTCTCCCTTACTCCCTCTTCTCCCCATCTCTGTCTGTCTGTCTGTCTGTCTGTCTGTCTCTCTCTCTCTCTCTCTCTCTCTCTCTCTTGCTTTCTACCACCTTCTTCAATTCCGGATGGTCTCTCACCCTTTTCGAAAAGCGTTTCTTGCACTTGCTTCACAAGGTCTCGATTCACGTAACCTACTTCCGTTCCGATACCGGAAGTAAAGTGATGGCGGACGAGGGTGGAGGGGTCTGAAAGCGAGGTCATAGAGCGGTGGGATACGGTTCTGTGTGTATCTGGGGGGGGGGGTGATATTTGAGCAGTTGGAATGGGAGTAAATAGGGTCGGGTCGGAGCTGGGTTTGATGCACTCCAGGTGTCGGTGGGGATGACGCATCAGGTTGTATCTTTCAGGCGTGGCATCTCAATGTCTGCCGAAACAGAGAGAAAATAGAAAGTGACAGAAAAATGAAGTGAAAAAAGAATCTAAAGAAAACCACCTGCACATTTTTGATAACACGTTCCGTATTATTTGTATATTTCGGACTAATATTCTCATCATGGATGTTTCGATCTATTTACTCTCTTGCCTTCTTCGATGTTTTTTTGTCGTCGTCTGTAATATTCCGAACATGTTATTCAATAAACAGGTACTCGCTTATCTATCAGTTTTAGGAATTATTTTTGTATAGGAGCAAAGTTAATTATATGTTCTCATATCAGAGTTCATTTTTCTGTCTTCTGTCAATGAAGAACAAATCCTTCTTGATTGTTACATTTATTTTTACTTTTGTCAGAATCTTGCGTGTCTCTTTTGGGCGGGGGGGGGGCGTTATTTTCATTAAAAGCATACCTCGTATCTAACTCTGTCCTCGCGAGGAAGAAATGTAAATAGTCTTGTGTGTCTTGACTTAGCATGTTATCATTTATTATTGTAATACAGCTATATCTAAAGAGATAGTTATCCTTTTTGTTTGTGCAGTGTTTTCTCTTTTTATTCGGTTCTGTTCCGATTTGGAGAAGTAGACATTACTGTTTTTATATCTATACTAATGAAATTGTGTGACAACTTATCGTATGTCGGTGTGTGCGTGTTTTTATCGTCTCCCCATAATTTACATAGTATTATTTGTTATATTTACTATTATTCGATTATTTATTTTTTTTAAAATGCAATAGTGTAAAGTCCTAAAACTATATTTTAAAATACTTTTGTAAAAATATTATTTTCAAGACCTTAAATTCACAAAAATGGATTTCAGTTTCGTCGTAAACAAGTAAGATATTTTGTTAACATTGTAAAAGAAAATACCAATTTCACGACCCATCGAAATTGGAAAGTAATGTTGAATGATTTTAACGATCGAATAAAAAGTAATGACTGGCTTTTAAATTCATAGTAAATTCTGTTATAGCATTTTGACAAGCAATAATTTTCTATAAAATACCCTTCAAACGACGTCTTACACTAAGTGCAGCTCCTTCTGTTTTAGGATTTATGATATAAACACGGCGAGACTGTTGCTACTTATATTATAGGAATATATTATAGGAATATATTATAGGAATATATTATAGGAATATGAGTCATGCCGGTGTATCTAGCGCCTGAAAACGCGTGCATTGAATATATCGGGCTCATCAGTATGGACAAAAAACTCATTTACGAAAAGAGAAAACTCTGATTGTAAAAAGTTTGCTTGGCTTACTGCCAACATAAGAAATACATCGAGAGACAACATTGAGGAACAATCATACACCGTTTTTGTGACGTCACTGTATCAATCGGCACCGGTTCTCAAATAGATCATCCCGGCGACATAGTGTGTAATGTTTGCTGCATAGGTAACAATTTACCCTCCTATAAAAAGTAACAAGTTCCACGCTTGACCAAAATAAGAACTGAAAGTGCAACTCTATCTTCTTCAGAGACATATTTGATGCCTATATATAAGGATACTCGGTGAATCGTTGACATAGCCGGAA
Organism: Sepiola atlantica; assembly: GCA_963556195.1. Lineage (NCBI taxonomy): Eukaryota > Metazoa > Mollusca > Cephalopoda > Sepiida > Sepiolidae > Sepiola > Sepiola atlantica. The sequence continues at coordinate 44,683,567 of OY744539.1, forward strand.
TATTTCTTTCATTTATCATACACACATCGTATGTAGAAGAGCAACCTGCGTGTATATCATTTTGATTATTCGGACTACGATTCTTATTTTAGTGGTATTCTAACAACTTTTCGGCCGCTGTAACCTCCAGCCTCCTTCAAGTTTATCTTTTCGAACTCGTTAATATTTCTGTCAAACTTGAAAATGTGGACGGAATTTCGAAGGGAAGCCTTTCTTTAATCCACGGGGTACCATGTTTTCGTTACGTCATCCATGAATGAGATAAGTTTTCAGTAATTCGCAATTCTTCGTATCACCCGCACCGAGGATTGAACCCTCAACCGTCAGATGACTATCACTTAGGACTAAATTTTACTTAGTATTGTATCCACTGCGCCACGGATCCTTGCAGAAAAATGGTCCAGAAACAGTAAAACTTGCATTTAATGTATATTTTATAGTCGTTATCCTATTTAGATATTAAATGAAACCGAAAAAGTTGATGTGTCTTGATCAGTAAAAAAGTGAAACAAAACCAAGTTTTTCTAGGTGACATTTTTTAACAAAAATAAAATAAGAGAAATAAAATAGTGAATGCCGACAAAAAAAATCAATGAAGAAAATCAAAGTAATTTTAATTTAAAAAATCGATAATTCCAACACAACATTACTTCCGTTGGCAGATCGATAAACACTAACCTCAATTCTGCCGACCGAAAATGTGACAAAATCCACTAACATGTATCATCATGATTGGCGTCACAGTTACATTTCCTATGATCATCAACGTTACTAATTATTCGAAAAGCATTTCGCCAAATATCATAAGAGATATACATTTTTAGAAAGCAATAAATCAAGCATTGACAAAATAGACAACGTTTTAATATAAAATAAATGTCTTTTAAATTTTCTGTGAAATTCATTTTTGCGTATGATAGAAGACAACATGTAAATGTACCGTCATGTACAGGGATTGAAATCCTGACCTTCAACTTCTGATACTTTTCTGTTTTGTACACGTCATTACTCCATTACCTTTCTTCCGACATTCCTTGTTCGTCATATGCGCTTTTTTCCATTTCCATTTTGCAATAAAATATAACGGACTATTTCAAAAAGTTATATATATATATATATATATATATATATATATATATATATATATATATATATATATATATATATATATATATATATATATATTATCTATGTATGTACATATATATAATCTATATATATATATTTATATATATATATTATCTATAAATAAATATAAATAAATAATACAAATATATATATATATGTATATATATATATATATATATATATATATATATATATATATATATATACATATTGCCAAACTTGATAACATCAAATGTGGGAAATTCTTAAAGCGTTCGTGATAAAATGGTTAATTCAATCAACATTCGAATTAATCTGTGAAGATTTAGATGTGCCCTTCATCTCGCCATGTTTAACTCGATTATTTAAACGTTTGAGTTCATAGTGGGGAGAGAGACACGCAAGCTTTTTCTAATTATTTTATTATTATTTTTTCCATGTTGCGATCGAACGCGACTATGTGTGTCAATGTAGGTTTGTATTTCATTACACGTACTTGCTCTCAGTATATGTTCATGCCTCTCTCTCCCCCTTCTCTTTCTCCCCCTGTCTCTCTCTGTCTCTCTCCTTACATATATCTATGCACCTTTCTCCATCTCTTCGAGAGAGTGCTTAAATTGAGTTTATTGGCTTTTTTTAAAAATTTTATTTGATCTTCATTCTTTTATTTTAAAGATTTTTTTTATCTAAAAATAATTCGAACTAAATTGATTAGCCTCTCTACTAAACAGATTTGCCGCTGGCCACGATCCGCAATCTCTCTCGCAGACTCGGTACCCACATTCTGCGAAATCGGTTATTCACGATCGCAAAAATTTCTCTTCTGTCGAATGTTCGTGCATCTTCGTGTTTGATGAAAGGATACTTATTTACGTTTCTCTCCAACACGGAAGAGATTGGGTGCAAAATCGGGTTTTAATGTGGGGAGATCCCGCTTACCAAAACGAGGCAATCTGCATTGGGATGAAATAAAAAATAGCCCCAGTTAAGAATGATTTCTCCTCCTCCGACCTAAAGCAGAACAGATACTACATTTTTATTTCGATGGCCAGGAAACTTGGCAGTCCCTATTTGCCCCCCCCCCTCCAATACAAGGACGGACTTAGACAAACAATCGATTTTTTTTAATAAAGGGGCAAATCCAGCCCCTACAAAAGTTGCACTCTGGTTTAGGACAAACATAAAATGAGTGTCTCAGTCTCGAAATATTTTTCCTTGACAAGCCGAATACAGACTAGATGACGTTTTATATTAGAACATTTAATTAGTTCTATAAAGGTGTTAAAAAGAAACAAAAACAAAATCCTCCGTGGCTTTTTGACTAAGATCAGAGTGTAGTATCTGTTCCCATGGATGCTCACTCTGTAGACCGGTACCGTCTTGGCCTTCGAGTCTTGATTCCGCCGTTTTGAGGTATTGTCCTGTGCAATTCTAGGAGGTCCACCCTCCCAGACTTTGCCTTCTCACCCATTTAGAAGGGGTTAATTTATTGCTAATCGCCTGAGGCGCTCCTACAGGGGAATGCCGACGGGGCTGCCCAGGCATTCTTTGACGGTCAGAGTACTTATTTTGCTCTAGGGGGCTGGCTTTTTAAGTCACACTTTCCCGACCTTGTGTCACATCTTACCGCTGTTGGAGCTAGATAAATGCCATGAAACAAAAAGTGCCTGTTCCTGGGTTAAAGAAAATACTGCGAACGTTTTTTGTTTCCATTTTTGTTTTTGTTTTTTTGCGTTTTCTCACTTAAAGTCCAACCACATAGCGCTTTCTTGTCGGCAGAAAAACGAAAAAAATGTCCGAAACCCATCTATAACTTCAGTTGTGTAAATCTGTAAGATCGCATGTATTTTACTGTACATAAATATTTCTGACTGCTTAAATGTTTGTCGGCGTGCTCATAGCCCTAACCTTAACCCTGACCCTAACCCTAACCCTAACCCTAACCTTAACCCTGACCCTAACCCTAACCATAACCCTGACCCTGACCCTGACCCTGACCCTGACCCTGAAAATTGGTATTTATATACATCCATTAAATATTTTACGGTAAAATAATATATATATATATATATATATATTTATATATATATATATATATATATATATATATATATATATTACAATTTTATTTATACCCATTAAATATTTTAAGGTAATATACTATATTGTGTTTATATGTTTTGAGTATGTACTTACCAGTGCTCAATACGTGAGTCGTAGTATTATGATATATCAATGGCAAGTAAGCTACTCAGAAACGTCCATGCGTAGCTTACTTAATACATATATTTCCATACTATATATATATATATATAGTAGGCATTATGAAAATATTTTTAAAACACGTTAAAAATACTGAATATAGTTTATAATAAACGGAAAACCTGCCTAAGTGGTCAATTGAAAATACAAGAAATAAAGTATATTTATTAAGGTAACATTAAACAAATAGTTGTCCATAAAAGAAACCGTCAGTTTCACGCAGCATATAAATATATTATGCGATCTTTACTCTGTCATGACGTACATGTTAATAAAAGCAAGACAAGATGGCAGTTAGTTTTTTTCAGAAGGAGTAACTTCGTTCCATTACTATGAAAAAAGTCGACTTCAAACTTAATGCTAATACACCGAAGAAAATGCTATTTTAAACATACGCGTAGCAGTCCGACGCAAACGTTATTTCAAACTTAAGCGTTATAGACAGACCAACACGTTATTTCAAACGTAGGCGTAACATATGTACTCATTCAATTTGTATCTTTATCTAGTTCAATGTTACTGTATACTAAATGGTGACAGACTGTCGACTGACGGACAGAACCTTTTATAGGTATGTTTGGATGCACCAAACAAAAACAGCGAAAGACTCAAATGCATGACAATCGCCTTTCACTATTTGCGGTGTTTCTTCTCTCTTCTCGTAGTCTCGGTCGTCAAAAAGAAGAACTGTAAAACGCGAAACGTTAAAGTCTAACCGGAAAAACGGAACGAAATATAAGTAGTAAAACAAAAATATATATAAAAAAAATCAACCAATGATTTATACTGGAAGCAACACATCCAGAAAACGAGGAATCGAAACGCAAAACGAAATAAAATAACCGAAAAGAAGAGAAAGACTCGAATAAAAAAGACAACATTTCGATGGAAGAGAAATTCTAAAAGAAGACAAGTATATAAAATAAATGAAATGTTACAAGAGTTCGGGTAATTTAAAAAAAAATTAAAATAATAAAAAAAACATAAATGTAAAATGGTATCCGCTGGTTGAAGGAAGTAGATGTGATTATTTCCAATTCGGAAACGTTATAAAAAAGAATTAGATTAAAACCAGGGCTTCGAAAAAACAAACAAACAAATAAACAAGGAAACCGGTATCAGAATGAGACATTAAGTGTGCGGTTTTAGGAAGTGACTTGTTATATGAGTCAAACGTGATTGGTTGAAAAGACGAACAGACGCGAGTTGTTATGGTTGTTGTTGTTGTTGTTGGTCTTATTTTGAAGAGGATGAACGGGCAAAACTACGAGCTTATCTCTTTATTTGCCCCCAAAACGAACTAACCCTAACCCCAACCCCAACATAACCCCAATCCTAACCCTAACTCCAACCCAAACCCTAACGCTAACCCTAACCTCAAACCGTAAACACTAACCCTAACCCCTAATCCTAATCCTAATCCGAACCCGAACCCTAACCCTAACCCTAACCCTAACCATAACCATAACCATAACCATAACCCTAAGCCTTACCCTAACCATTAACCCTAACCCGAACCCGAACCTAACCCTAAACCCAAACCTTAACCCTAACCCTAAACACTAACCATAACCCTAACACTAACCCCTAACTCTAATCTTAACCATAAACCCTAATACTAACACTAACACTAACCCTATCCCTAAACCCTAACTCTAACCTAAACCCTAATCCTAACCATAACTTTAACCCTAACCCTATCCCTAAACCCTAATCCTAACCCTAACCCTAATCCTAAACCCTTACTCTAAACCCTAACCCCCAAAACGATCAGCCTCTACGCGTGCGATGGTTACTGTCATGATATTTTTTTACACTGAGTGACTTCCCTTCTCGCGTTTCTGCAGGTCACTGCGGATTCTACTCTTTACGATGAGTTTATTTTTTATTCTCTGTTATGCTTACATCAAAGCTCTATATTATATAATACCTTTTCATTGTGACTATTCTTTTCTATATCTGCGCGTGTTGTACTGCAACCTCATGTTTTTTTACTATGAGAATGCGCTGGTGTACATAAAAATAGGTTAATAAGAAAATATGATGAAGTATTGTTGTCACAAATGGCTGGTGCACCAACCACTAGATTCCCCTTTCTTTTACAAGATGCAAAAGTATTGATAATAATAGGACAACAAGCAAAGAACAGTGAATTGTAGTTCAGACGACAGACAAAATGATCGACGTTAAAACTACCTTTTTTTAAACTGAGTTCACCCCAAACAAGGCTAGCTGCCACTGTAGACATAAGGGCTATTGGAATTAGGGTAAACGTTTTTTTTCTTTTCTTTTTTTTTTGGGGGGGGGGGGGGTCATCCTTAATTGGGAGCTGTGCTGCGAGATGTCTGTCCGCATTACTGTTACATCTCTGCATGTCAGTACAGTCGGTTGAAAGAGAGAGCAGGGAGGGTGTTACAAAGGCCGGCAGCACGAGGTAAAAAGCTATTGAAGTAGAAGGCTCTCCGGCATCTGGGGACCTGCACAGTGAGTGGATGTGACTTTGCTGATTGTCGGATTCGTCGTGTGTATTTACTTCGAGAAGGACACCAGAGCAGCAAGTTCATTGGAGCACAATACATTAAAGTACTTGTAAAACAGGCACAAGGATGCAACATTGCGGCGATGGGGCAGTGGTCGGAGTTTAGTAGATATTGAGGAACCTATTAAATAAGTGATTCTTTCTTTAACTTTGTCTAAAAGGGAGAGACTAGTAGATAGTGCACCAGCCCAGATGTGACAACACTATTCTATGCACGGGGGAATGATGGTTTTGTAGAGATATAGGATACTGTCAGGTCTGAAAAGTTGACTAGCACGGTAAAGGAACCCAAGTCTATCCACACTAATAGCTGTGCTATCACAAAACAGTATATTTGTGGATGCCTATAGAGATATTTGTATGAAGTCATCCACCTATAAACTTTGTATCATTTGAATTATTTGGACTACTGCCCTCGTCACAAAGATCCGTGGCGCAACGGATATAAGTGCCAAGTATTAATCAGTTTTAAGTGACAGTCTTATGGAGGTTGAAGTCCAATCCTCAGTACAAACAATACTAAGAATGCACTTACGAATTACATAAGAGTTCTACCCGGTCATGAATGACGAGACAAAAGTAAGCTGCACTCGTGAATAAATTAAAGAGTTTCGTTAAAAATTCCCTACTGATTTCCGCGTTCGACATAAATATTCACGAGTTCGTCAAGACGCACGTGAAGAAAGTCGGTGATTACATCGGCCGAAACGCCGTGAGAATAACATCAGAATAATACAAATTATCAATCCTCATCCTAAACACTCTGAAACACATACAGAGTGTTTCGGTGTATCACGGCTCTCTACGTTGGATAGACAGGTAAGTTCTTAAAGCTGAGACTGAAAACAGCCTGGTTTTACAAGAGGCGGACGTCTAACCTGTTACGTTATAAGCACACGCTTACTAATGCTTATATTAAATTTATTTCAGCAGCCAATAGTGCTCTATTATTTCTTACGAAGCGCAATGCATTATGGTTAATGGCCGCTAGAGATCGCACTTACCAGTGCTGAACCTACGGACGTTGGAGATCGAGACGTTTGCATCTTGAGTCATGATTTAAATGAGCTATTAAACGTGTATTCCGACGGCCGATCAACTAATTCGATTCACGTTTGGCATTTATATCATTACTGAAATTGCTCTGAGTAATTTGTTTCGATTTGTAACCGGAGAGTTCCTGCTCTTGTTTGAACAAGCTATCATTTTCGGATAAATAATCATTTCAAATCACTTCGAAGCATCCGGTAAAAAGAAAAACGTTTATTTACCAATTGCTTTGCAAACATTCGTGTAGCAGCCTTCTTAATCGCGTAGAAGTTACATGGACGACACGATTAAATAGTTACTTACTACCGGACGGGCAGGTTTATCAGCAACAATTGACGCCAGATTGCAAGAAAAGCGCAATGTGATAACATGGTGTGACGGAAGGTTACCCCGTCGAAGCAAAAGGAGGTGGGTTGTCATGACATGTGCTTGTGGACATGGCAAATTGGCGAGGCGAACCTCCAGAAAGGCAGATTATAGCATTTGATTACCGTTTCTTAGTCGGGACTGAGAAAGTATAAAATAGGTGGGTTGTGGTGAGGGTAAGTCTGTTTCTGGGACCGAAGTCGTTTGAAAAGAAAGACAGCAAGAGACCGACAAAGAGAAAAAGAAGAAAAAGAAGAATGAGAAAAATAATTAATAGAAGAAGTATATATATATATATATATATATATATATATATATATATATATATATATATATAAATTAATAAATTTACCTTAATTTCAATTAATATATGTGATGATTTATCGGGACTGTGTAATCCCAAGCGCTTGTCTCGTAGTTTTAGGCTGAACTTACGAACTGCGGTCGAGCTCATGCGGCCACATGAAACCGCCACCCTTGCACGGATGAGAGTAGAAAGCCCGAAACGACGTCGTCTGAAGGGAGAAATCACTTCAATATTTAAAAATATGTATATATATATATACATCTTGGTACGATTCGTAAAAAGAAATTGAACAGAGTGCTCGATTATTAAAAAACAATATTTCTGACTTCCTATTAAAAATAACAGTCAGTTTGGTATTGCCGTAATTATTTTAAGGATTAATTGTAAGACTGGTTTTGTACTCGGTCAAAGCAGGAAAAAGTGGAAGCAGTTTTATAATATATATATATATATATATATATGCTTTTATAGATGTTTCGTATTCTAAAATTCATATAAATGATTCTAAACAAGAATTTTGAAAGCTACACGAAAGTCTGCCGATTTTTTTAGATGTAAATCTAAAATAATCGGCAGACTATGGGTTGGAATCTTGACGTGGATGCACGTGCCGCGTCTAGCTACACTGAAAAGTCGTGATACTACGAAACAGATGTCTGCACATGGCAAAATTATATATATATATATATATATATATATATATATATATATATATATATTCATGTTTACTCATGTGCGTGTTCACTTTTGTAAATCTAGAATAAATAATATGACACTGACGTAAAAAAATGACTAAGCTAATACCGGTAGAAAAAGGCTTTCATTTATTCATATGCAAACAATAAACATTTCAAATCCAATTTGTGGTGAAATACATGAGGATGGTGAATGGCGGTGTATTGACCATCATATATGGCAGATATGTCAATAATCGTTTATTCACGAGGCGACGTCCTCAAATATTACACTTGACAGGTGGTTTGTGTACGAATCATCAAATTACAAAACAACCCTCTTCTGGGTCGGGTAAAATATGGGTGTTTTGGTTGCTAAACTAGAAAAGACCGTCCGAAGATATATAGTTAACAAAGTAGACGGAAATACCGTGACTACAAAAAAGAAGTAATTAATACACACACACGACCTCCATATACGATGGATGTATCAAAAGTATCTGACCTTAGGCCTTACCCCTTATCAAAGTAGGAACGTTGTGCTATCAAACACTTAGCTCACCGATCCATCCACTGCCGGAAACACCTCTTGAACTCTTCGTTTAGATTTAGTGTTTAGAGAAAATGCGATTGGTGTAACACAAATTAAGGAGAGGTTCAACCGATTCAAAAATGGCCGAACATCAGCTGAGAGTGACCAGCGTTCTAGCAGTCCCCAAACTGCTCGGAGTTCAGCTGTTGTTGAGACGGTGCGAAAAAAAGATAATGCGGAACGCGACGGCGGAGATATTTTTTCAATTTTCCGAATAATCTATTTAGTGTTTCGGTCAAATTACTGTATGCAAACTTCTTTTAAGTTGTAAATTACTGGCCGTTATAATAATTTTTTTAAACTCAACATTAAAGATATCTTTTTTTAAGAAACCAAAACAAACAGCGCCTGAAGATGAATTGACGAATCAAATCCTCGAAAAAAAGGAAAGAAAATCGAACAAGAAACCCATGGAACTTACATATACAAATTTGACTGAAACACTAAATGGACCATTTGTAAAATTAAAAAAAAAAAAAAGTCTTATCAAGCAAAAAAAACTCTGTGTTATTAAATAATGTTTGCATAAATGAAAATATGCTGCCTAAATACATAGACCCCCCCCACACATATATATATATATATATATATATATATATATATATATATATATATATATATAGATATATATATATATATATAGATATATATATATATATATATATATACAATTCAAGATATTCCACATAGGTCAATTAATACAAAATGTATTCTTAATAAATTAGATCCAATGAGTCTCCGAGGATACATTTAAATAATTCAGATTAAATAATAAACTCATTTGTTAACAAAAAAAAGACATATCATAGTTGGAAGATTTTTAAAAATATTACATATTTAATTAAAAATGTTAATATTTTAATCAACCTCTGAAAATCCACACGTAACAATGTTTATCCATACGTACGTACGTTTCAAAACCATTGTTTATCATTATTACATCAGAGTAAAGCGTCTATATGCTGCTGTTGATAATTATATACGTTTTACAGCTTTTTTCCGAAGTACTAAATTAGCAAAATGTTTTCGGAAACGGGCGTACATATGCAGACACATTATTGAATGTTTATTTTCGGAGATTGATTATAATATTAAAGAGTTAAATTAATTATGTCATAAGTTTTGGTAATCTATAGAATGATAATATATATATATATATATATATATATATATATATATGTATACATATATATATAATTGTTTAGACGATTAATCGAAATAAAAAAAATCGGAACTTTTTGGGGTATCAGAATCGGTATGTAAATCGGAAATATTTGTGCCTATTTTCCGATAGCAAAAGCGATTATTTTGATTGGTTTTATTTGTTCTTTTAATTTTGTTTAAAAAAAATTGTCCATTGCTGGCGCAAATCATAACATGATAAATATCAGCAAAACTAAAATATATAGATCTCCACCTCACACAAGTGTATTTTTGTATTTACGAAAATATGTACACATATTGCATGTTTTTGTTCTACTGTTACCAGAGAGAAATAAACAAACAACAAACACTCTATAAATCTATACATTTAGAGATTCGTATCGGAATCAGTAATTTTATCGGAATCGGGAATTTAGAGAAGAACCAGCAATTGTATCGGAATCGGAAAAAATATAGGAATCGCTTCATCACTAATCGCTCTCTCTCTCTCTTTCGCTCTTTCTCTCTCTCTCTCTGTCTCTCTCTCTCTCTATATATATATATATATATACATGATTTGAATAATATGTAGGTGCATTATGGAAATTTATTGATTTAAATTGAAATTTAAAAAAACTCTACAAAAAAAATTATTTGAATACTGTAGTGCTTTATTTTCATTTACTTTTTAAAATGTTCGTAAAAAATTTTTTTTTTTTATTATTTTTTCCCCAATATTTTTTAAATCTGACACATTTGCGTTAAAATATCGATCGATCCAAACCCGTGATTTATCGATTATTTTCACTGCCTTTTTCGTTGATTCGATGAATATGATTTAAAATAGTAATTCAATCAACAGAAAGAATAAATTCATGTTGGTAAATATTGATTTAATGGAAGTGTTTCTTTTAGGCATCGTGTCTCTGATAGGAATGCTCTTTGTGCCTCTGTTCGCCTGACACGATTCAGGTTTAATCTGAATTATCTAAAAATTACTGTCTCAAACAGTATGAGTATTAGTGCGCTATTGTGGTTACCGTTAGGGTTAGGGTTCGAGTGGGGCAATATCTTAGATTAACCCACGGCGTAACTATGAAATTATATAAAATCTTCGGGTGCAACGTTTAAATTTTTTTATGGTAATCTCTTCAGACAATGCATAAAGCCACTTGATGTAAGGAGCTAAAAAACACTTCACGATAAAAAAAACTAGCCAACAGATGGATTCTGACCTAAAAAAACAGCAATTCTTTCTTCATTTGTCAGAAGCATCGCTCATGAAATATGAGAACTGAAGGACATAACAAGTGAAGCAAGAGTAACAACGCTGTCGAAAGTAAACCAGAGGTCGACTTTTGACTCTCCATTTATGTAAAGAAAACAAAGTTTCCATTTGCCAATCAACTTGTTCACAGGTACGTTTCTTACATAAAAAATATCTCCATGATATGGGTTGTTCACTTTTTATTGAAATCTAAAAAGTAAGAAAAAAAAGACAGAGCTAATATAAATTATTTACGGAATATCCTGAACAAAAACTTTGGAGAGGGACAGGTATGGTGATGGAGAAAGGAGGGGAGTGAGTAATGACCGACTTAAATTTCCAAGGAAAAGGAACAGATTAACGAGACTATTTTAAATGTCAGGGGTGATACCTTTATTCTTAGTTAGAAAGCACCTATTTGGTGTTCCTTAAATAGTTGAACATCATACTTTTGTTTAAGCAAATACATGTTATTTGAAATAAATATTTCATTATCTTGTAGTGAACCTGGCATCCTTCCGGGCGCACTAGTTCGCTTTGGTCCACCGTTTGCGAAGCTGTGTTGTAAATTATTCCGTGCTATTGAGACAGAAATCAAAACCGACATCAAAATCTTCTGTTTCTTATGGAAATCGCTCCAGGCAAGGCATGAAGCCACTTGATGTAAAGAGCTAACAAGAACGAAAGATGAGTATCGCAATTACCGAAGATGCCCATGGGCCTTAGCCTCGAAACGACCAAAGCAATAGTTAGGAAGATACCACTAGACCAACGAGTCAAACACTCTGCAAAAAAAGGAAGCAGGGAAAAGATCACACAATTCTGAAGAGCAGATTCCATAACAGTATTTATAGAAAAGACTGAGACTAACAACATCACGTCTGTAAGAGAAAGAGTGCAAAAAAGAGGAAAAGCTGAGGCCAATTAAATTACATTCTACTGTTTGCACTACGTTTCTCACACAGAAAAGATGTCGCTAGTCTCTGTCTCCCTCTCTCACACACACACTATCTCTCTCTCTCTCTCTCTCTCTATATATATATATATCTACTCTATCGTTATTTCAATCTCGGCTTGGCCTTTTGGCTAAGATCAAAGTGTAGTATCTGTTCCGATGGATACTGCACCCCATAGACTTGTATTGTCTTGGCCTTCGGGACTTGATTTACGCCGGTCTATGGGTCTGTCCTGTGCAGTTCTAGGAGGTCCACCCTCCCAGGCTTCGTCTCCCCTCTTTGGGGAGGAGTAAGTTTATTGCTTACTGCCTGAGGCGCCCCTACCGGGGAATGCCGACGGGGCTGCCCAGGCAATTTTTAAACCCCACTTTCCCGACTCGGCCTTGGGTCACATCTTACTTGTGGGAGTAAGATAAAAACTGGCCTTGTGCCTAACTCCTGGAGAGGAGTAAATCAATATCGGTTTCGCCTTTTGGCTAAGATCAAAGTGTAGTATCTGTTCCGATGGATACTGCACCCCATAGACTTGTATTGTCTTGGCCTTCGGGACTTGATTTACGCCGGTCTATGGGTCTGTCCTGTGCAGTTCTAGGAGGTCCACCCTCCCAGGCTTCGTCTCCCCTCTTTGGGGAGGAGTAAGTTTATTGCTTACTGCCTGAGGCGCCCCTACCGGGGAATGCCGACGGGGCTGCCCAGGCAATTTTTAAACCCCACTTTCCCGACTCGGCCTTGGGTCACATCTTACTTGTGGGAGTAAGATAAAAACTGGCCTTGTGCCTAACTCCTGGAGAGGAGTAAATCAATATCGGTTTCGCCTTTTGGCTAAGATCAAAGTGTAGTATCTGTTCCGATGGATACTGCACCCCATAGACTTGTATTGTCTTGGCCTTCGGGACTTGATTTACGCCGGTCTATGGGTCTGTCCTGTGCAGTTCTAGGAGGTCCACCCTCCCAGGCTTCGCCTCCCCTCTTTGGGGAGGAGTAAGTTTATTGCTTACTGCCTGAGGCGCCCCTACCGGGGAATGCCGACGGGGCTGACCAGGCAATTTTTAAACCCCACTTTCCCGACCCGACCTTGGGTCACATCTTACTTGTGGGAGTAGGTTAAAACTGGCCTTGTGCCTAAATCCTGGAGAGGAGTAAATCAATACTCTATCGTTATTTCAATGGAAGCTGCTCGACTAAGCTCAAACGTCTGATTCCTCCTTATAAGTCATTCACAGCTAGAACTCGTTTTTCCTACAGAAGAAACATACATGCTTTCTTCATGCGTCAGACGAAATTTCTTCTTCGAAAGGGCTTCCAGGTTACGGACCACATTACACCAGGACTGATTCCTTGCAGATTACAATATGGTCGGCCTCAATTCATATGTGTACATATTCCTGTCATGCAATCTCAACATAAGTAATTAAAATTAATTAAACCCATTAAGCATTCACAATCCTAACATGAGCCTTTTCATCTTTAGACTGACAATACTTGCATCTCATAAACCCTTATGCATTAGGTACTTTTCGCCTTAATAAATGGTGAGGCATTAAAAAAGAAATCGCTGAATGTGTGTCCCTAATCCTAAAACTCAGCTTAATGGTACGATTCTTGCTACGTCACAAATCGGTTGTATTTTGGTTTGGTGAAATGCGACCCTTTTTTTGTGACACAGAGGGAACCATTTAACTATTAAAACGATCATAGATTTAAATCCATGCATTTAGTGAAATGATTTCACTTGGGAATGAACCACACACGTATCTGTGCACATTAATTGACATAATTATATTTCTATACTACCCTCTCTTTCTCTCTCCTTCTCTCTCTCTCTATCTCTTTCTCTCTATATATATATATTGATATAAAACTATAAATATTTTTAATTAAATATTAAATTGTTCTATACCTACCGACGATCTCGTTTTGAGATACGCCCTCATCAGTGCAGGAAGTGATGGTTTTAGGCGATTGTATGGACTCGAACGCAGTTCGTAGATTTAGCCTAGAATTACGAGCCTAACGTCTAGACCTACACGGCCGTGAGAAATCATCACATACAGTAATTGAAATTAAGATACACTTACACAGTAGGCGGGGATAAGCGTCATGATGTCAATAGTGTTCATCGCGCGAACGGACTTTGCTTCATCGTAGGATGACAACGATATTGGAATTTCAGACGGGGCTTTATTTTTAAGACTATAAATCTTAAAAGAGCATTTACACAAATATATTTTGAATCAAATAGTAAAGTGTTTTTATACCTACATACGACGTCGTTTTTGGCTTACACCCTCATCAGAAAAGGAAGTGGTGGTTTCAGGCGGTGGTGTGGGCTCGAACGTAGTTCGTAGATTCAGCCTAGAATGACAAGATTCTCTCTCTCTCTCTCTCTCTCTCTCTCTCTCTATATATATATATATATATATATATATATATATATATGATCACGAACTATAACTGAGGAAAGAGTAGGGCAGGAGGTGCTAGTAATTTAAAATTGGCATGAGAAAAGAGATGATTCACTTTGAAAAACAAATATCGATTATACAAAGTTAGTTGTTTTTTTGTATTTATTTGAAAGAACAACTTTTTGCTCGAACAAATAAGATCAGTGGTTGTGCTGGTTGGTGCGTTTGTTTGGTTGTATTTTGGCAAAGTTGATGCAGTCTGGTGCTAAGTGGGGTGGGGTTACAAGGTTTGAGGTCAGAGCGTAGCGGCATCGTCGATTTCCTCGGGGACTATTTTCGTCAAATTTACACATTTGGGTGCTTGGAATTGAACATTAGATTTTCGATGAATATCGACTTTTGTTTTTATTTTTTTAATTATTATTTTGAGAATGGTCGTTCTTTTCAGTTTTCTGTGATTTTTTTTCCGATTTATTGACTTTGCCTGAATATTATTTATGACATCAACCTCTGAATATTTGGCCAAACTAAACGTAAAGTTGTTGAGTACAGAATTGAGATATGTTATCATAGGTACGCATTGGTTTTGAAAATGAAGCAGACGAACGAAAATTGTTACTTTAACGTGATGGTTGCAGTGCACAAGAATGGACTTGGTTTACCGAAAACCATATACAATCTTATATATTATGCTAATGTGCTGTTGCCATGTTTGTAGAGGTTAAACCAATAGCACTCTTTCTTGCCTTGGCAGAGTACAAATTTGGACTCTGCAATTTAGTGAGAGTTACACTCTTCTGCTTTCTAGATAACTTTTCTCACGGAAGAGACGTGCACCTAGAGTCAAACAGAGCTTCCGTTTCTTTCAAAGAACTTCCCATCCGTGGGACAGAATACCGCGGCACTGCATTTAGTATGCGAATCGACTTGTTGTGAATATACTCGCTACGTCTAGACAGACTGATGAATTGCGGATAACTATATATATATATATATATATATATATATATATATATATATATATATATATATATATATATAAACCAACCGTAAATACATATTGGTAAAGCCACCTAGATTAACACCGCCTGAAGATGATTTGACAAATCAAAACAAAATTACTCGCGAAAAAATAAAGAAAAATGCAACAAGAAACCCATGGAACTTATTTGACCGAAATACTAAATGGACTATTCGGAAAACTGAAAAAAATAATAAAAAGTCGATTGAGCAAAACCAGTCTGTGTTATTTAATAACGTGTCCTATATATATATATATATATATATATATACATATATAATTTATTTGAAAACTATGTTACATATTTTACAATCGTACCGCGGTTTCATCCAGATAGAGTGACCTTTCAAATTTATTAAAAGTCTATACCCAAAAGGAATTATCAGCATACTGAAATCAGATAAGAAACACAATGAGAAATTGCGTTTGAAATAAATAATTTAATAAAACACTTCGTAGAATTAAAACAAACACTTTTTTAAGGCACAAAAATATAAAGAATGAATTGAATAAAACTCAATATACGTTTTCCAAAGAGACACTTTAGTAATTCACCGTTTTTTTTTTGTTTTGATCTCCTTCAGTACGCTGACGATTCTTTTTGGGTATAGAATTTTTAAAATTTCAAAAGTCAGCCTATCTGGATGAAACTGTGGTACGATTCTGAAATGTGTAACATAGAGTTTTTAAATAAATTATTTTTATCAGCTCTCAATTTTCTGCGATCGAGCACTTTATTGATATACTTTAATATAACTTGACATACTATATATATATATATATATATATATATATATATATATATATATATATATATATATATATATATCCGAACTATCTATATGTTGCGCTATCTGATAGAAGAAATAGTGGATGTGCAAAAGCGTAAAGCAATCATCTTCAGTAAAGGTAGATTTCTCTGGTTTCCGTTGAGGCTAAATAAAAATATAAATGTAAACAAAGAGTCTACAGATATAGCTCAGGAAGTTTGTTCTCACGTTCCATTTGCGATGTTTCTGACAAAGGGGAAATAATAGCTGTTTTCTAGGTCGGAATCTACCTATCTAGCAATTATCGTTGGATTTTTTTTTACCTTGAAGAAGTATATTTTTTAGCTCTTTACATCAAGTGGCGTCATGCCTTGTCCGAAGCAATTCCCATGAAAAAAAGATAAGTTATTTTTTTTATACGGAATTCGATCCCAATGTTGGAGATTAGCCGTATAAAGACTGCGCGCATGACTGTTAAACCAGCGTAACAGTATTAAAATGGATTATCCGATTTGCTGATATGCATTTTTTAAAACTTACTTTTTGAATTGTTCGACAATTTTCTGGGGTAAAATTCCTTTTTTCCTGAAAGCTCTGTCCGTGTGGCAATGCAGACAGAGGAATAATGTCGATAGTCATACTGAAAGCCACATTCCTACCAGTACTAACTCCCGGCTTCACTCATGCTAAATGAATGTAACAACGTTTGACAGCTATCGTCGTAGCCTCGTTTTCGACTCGGTTTTCGGCGTCCATTTTGTTTTCCAATTCGATTCTCGCCGTTTGATCACCGCGACCACAATTTACCTTCAAACAACGTTAAAACAATAGCTTTAAAAAAACAGAAAATAAATAAAAAAGACTATCGTATACGGGCCTCGATATAGAAGTAATTAATAATTCACACTTCGTATATATACACTTCTTTCTAAAGAAAAAAAATTGTTTTTCCTATTCTTTGTGAAAGAAATTATTTTTACAGTCAAATGAATGTATTTATTGGAGAAGTCAGTAGAGTGGAGAGAATTAATAAATTGCCGCCAAATCACAAAATAGGTAGACAATGAAGTGATATGATATACAAATATAATTACACATCTATAGACATGTGTGTACATTAATACACACACGCATACGTGTACGCTGGTATATATATATATATATATAGAGAGAGAGAGAGAGAGAGAAAGTAAGCATAAAGATAGTAAATTAGAAAAATAGCATACATTTATTTGTAAATATTATGTGCTAGAAGCTTAAAACATGAATTATATAAATTAGAAAAAATGCATACTGTTTGGGTGAGTTTTCGTAGCACTATGTATATTACTTGACAGAGTATTATGTTGACGAAGGTACTGAAGACATGGTGTGTTCAAATAGCAGTTTTGTCGTCAAATTTGTTTATACTTTAAGTATATCTTATTTAATCTAAATTAAATAATTACTAGGTTCCAAGGGTAATTCTTAGGTTTACAAAGATTCTCGCCGTAAATTAAGATGTGTATATAGATAACGAGACCTTGGAAGTTTTACAACACTATATATATATATATATATATATATATATATATATACATATATATATATATACATATATATATATATATATATATATATATATATATATATATATATATATAACTACATCGTATATTTGGGTGATAAAAATCGCACATATTTCTACACAAGGCGTCTTGGTACAGCAGTAGAACGCTGGACTATAGACATCAACATCTAGGAACTAATATAATTATTGATCTTTATATATCCATATATATATTTATATATATATATATACAAATATATATATATATATATATATAAAGAGAGATAGATAGATAAATAGATAGATATATAGATAGATATAGATATAGTTGTATGTATTGCTATGTTCATAGGAGAAATTTCTTACTCTTAATATATGTAAACATGTATGTAAACGCGTATGTAAATATAACTTTGTAGACATGCGTCAAGTATACTTGCTGATTATCTTTCGATGTAGGTATACTTTATATATAAAAGTTCAGTCGATATAAGATAAGCCTCCCGTTTACCTAAAAAAGGTGAGGTATTACAATTTAACATGTGCCTGTTTATTCTGTCTTAAAAGATGATACATATATATATATATATATACATATATATATATATATATACATATATATATATATATATATATATATATATATATATATATATATAGAGAGAGAGAGAGAGAGAGAGAGAGAGAGAGAGAGAAAGAGAATTATACACAATTATACAAAAAATCTTTTTTGTTTTTTTGTCATGGTTGTTTATACGTCTGAGGAGACCTAATTAAGGGGTCGAAATAATTTATAATGTATACAACCTTAATGTGTGTATAGTTTTTTCCTTTTTATAATTCTGTTTTGCTCTGTTTAAATTACATTGAGCTCTGTTATTCAGATTCTCAACACAAAATTGAAATCTACGCACTATATATATATATATATATATATGTATATACATATATATACACACATATATATATATATATATATATATATGTGTGTGTGTGTGTGTGTGTGTGTGTGTGTGTGTGTGTGTGTGTGTGTGTGTGATAATGTGTATTAGATGTGGGGGTGTATATATGTGTGTGTGTGTGTGACGTGTAAAGTCATTTTCAAATAGCAAGCCGATCATAGATATGAACTGGTAACGCAACATCGGAAGTTTGGCAATGAATAACATTCTCAAATTCCATCCCCGACTGAAAATAAAAAGACATGACCCGACTCCGGATTTTGATTTCTTCCAGGGAAGATAGCGGCCTATTATATCTGACCAAAGGTCACTCACATCCGAATGCCAGTCCGTAGATAATAGCTGTATGACCGGCAACCGTCAATTATCCGTTGGTCGGGAAGCCAAGCTAATAGGTCCGCCTTTATTCGTAGAGATAGTGATTCAATTTTGACAATGGTCAAGAAGACGGAATTGACGCACGCCACACACTGGCCGTTCGGACAATGGTAATTTCGTACAGGGCAATCAGTCCTTATTGTATTGGACCGTTGGTAAGTCCGTCTCTAGCTGATTGTCCGATCGTCGGTCAAGTCGGTCGGAGCATAGCAACATGAGAAAGCGAGCAAGATGGAGCAATCGAGTAACGGCCACGTGACCAATCTACGTTTATTATTCCGGCATTTATATACGCTCTTTTACCATTTTCCTTAATTGTTTCTTTTTTGTTATTGCTTTCTTTGCGTTTTCTTTCAATCATTTCGAAGACCGTTACTCGTTCGGTTTACCAATTCATCGAGCAATTATTTCATCGATATATATATAAATATATATATATATATATATATATATATATATATGTGTGTGTGTGTGTGTGTGTGTGTGTGTGTGTGGGCGGTGTATTTGTAAGTTCTTATGAAGATATATATTTCGGGATTTCATCACTTATAAGTTCCGAAATATTTCAAATTGCAAGCTCAATGAAGTCGTATTAAAATATTCAGAGCATATCTATTTCATAGTTGCATGCCAATTACTACAGAGAAAATTGATCCAGAATCATAATTTTCATATTCATTTTAATTTCTTTTATTTTCGTATTTCGCCGAATTCCTATACTACTTCTTCACCCGTTTTATTTTCATCTTTTTTATTTATCTTTCTCTCTCTCTCTCTCTCTCTTTCTCTCTCTTTCTGTATATATATATATATATATATATATATATATATATATATATATATATATATATATACATATATATATATATATACATATATATATATATATGAAACATTTAACGTCGACTAAATAAAGGGTTCAGTTTAAAATTCGGTGCAGATTCTCGAGTTCGATACAAATATACCGAGTTTGCCAACCCGTACGTGAAAACGGTTGGGAGTTAGGGTTAGTGTTAGGGTTAGTGTTAGGGTTAGGGAGTTGGGTTAGGATTAGGGTTAAGTTTCGGGGTTAAATAGACCGAAGCGTTGTAAGAATAAGAGCCAAGATTAGAAAAGTAGTCCAAATGATACAGATTATATCCATTAAACGTATGAATCAGATCAGAACTATTACACCTTTCTTCGGATCATAACCATTAAACTTTTTTTGTCATAATATAACACCCATTAATTTATTTCAGATGATGCCCATTAAACATGTTTTTCTATATACGAACCATTAAACTTCTTTTTCAGATAAGTATAAACCTGTTTCCTGTGTGGTGTTTCTGTTTTCTCTTTGTAGTGCTGACACTCGTTTAAAAGAACAGCGAGAGGCTTTGGTCGTAGTTAACTACACTGGCGGTATTCTATGGATGCCTCAAGCAATTCTCAAAAGTTCGTGTTTCTTCGACATCACCTTTTTTCCGTTCGACGACCAAGAGTGCAAACTCAAATTCGGATCGTGGACATACGACGGATTCAAGGTGGACGTGGTGTTCCGCACTGTTCCGAAAATGGACCTGAACGATTATATGTTAAGTAATGAGTGGGACATCATGGAAAATGTCGCAGTGAGGAACGTGCGCAAATACGCATGTTGTCCAGAACCATACCCGGATCTCACATTCAGACTTCGTCTCAGAAGGAAGGTCGCCTTTTACAGTTTTATTCTAATATTACCTTGCGCCCTTTTATCCTTATTGACTTTGGTGATTTTCTGGGTTCCTCCAGAATCTCCTGCGAAACTCCAGTTAGGTAAGTGCATCGCAAGAATACAGCACACCGCATACATCAATCAAACCAAAACTAGCATGTCTCGAAAGAAAAACCAAATACACGCGCACACATGCGCGCAAACACACACATATACAAACACACACACACACACCCATATATATATATATATATATATATATATATATATATATATATATATATACAGGTACAACCCTCATTTGCTGGAAACTGATAGTCCGTCACGTCTTTGAATCCGGAGAAGAACTAGCAGAAACGTGATATTCTTGCTTCAATCAGCAAGTTTATCTATACTACACCTGCTGGCGGTAGTCCCTTTTAATTTTGAAATTACATTTTTTTTTCAAATTTACCCCTGTTATAGCGCCACGGGGAGCATTTGAGTGGCATCTCTGGTGTTAAATATTACCACGAGTCTATTTTCATTTAAGAAAATGTTTGATGTTTGTTTACGTTTCTTCCGATCCCTGATAATTATTGATCCACGGTAAGTGGTCTAGGAGTGTGTTGATTAATTATTATTAAGGATAAATCGGATGGATCGGCGAAACACTTAATTCGGCGAAAAGGTGAATCCGGCGAAAAGGTGAATCCGGCGAAACGGTTCTGGAAAAAAAGTGCCAGTAAATCAGTGTTGCACGTGTATATTTTGATACTAACATGTTTTACTACACAAATACATGCATGTCTGTACACACAATATAGCTGGGTCTCACCAGGCCAGTGTACAAAATGAAATAAAATAAAACATGTTTGTATCAAAAAATTACCTGTAGTAAAAGTGATACGTATTACTTTGTTATTGAGCACTGCTGATATAAATACTGTAAGGTACAAGTTCTCTAAACAAAATCTACACTTATATATATGTATATAATTAAAAGTTTAAGTTAAAGAACCAATATATATATATATATATATATATATATATATATATATATATATACTGCAGATAACAATAGGTTCAATGTGTAACAGGTTGTGTTTAACTGGGCTTTGATATAAATTGGTAGATAATAACATTAATGATATGATTAATAAAAATAGTAAATATAATGATTAAGCTACGTAAATCAACACTGAACAATGTTCATCCATATGTACGTGCGTTTCCAAAAATCATTTTATTTAACTATTACATCAGAATAAAATTAGTATATTAGTATATATACTGGATGTGTTCTTAATTGTAATCGATAATGTCTGTATGCATGTAATGGAAACACATTATGTTGGTGTAATATTATTGATGAAATAAATTTTGGTGTAATATTATTGATGAAATACATTTTGAAACGCGCGTGCAATCAATAAACATTGTTGAGTGTTGATTTTCTTATTAAATAATAATTGATCATAGCTTTTTTTTTTACATTTTTATTAATTATGAGGTACTGATGCAGATTAGGAGCATAGCTAACCCTGTCCTAAACATGATCCTAACTCTAACCCAAAGGATGCTAAGTCGTTTTATGATTTAGTCCTCATCTGCACAATCACCAATAGACAGATAGAGAGTAAGATAATATGTAAAAGATATAAATAATATCTTTAACCAGTAGACTATCAGGATAAAAATAAAGCTCAATATAGTATATAGAGCAATAATAATAATAATAATAATAATAATAATATATATATATATATATATATATATATATATATATATATAAATCTGATTATCTACATGTGATCTCATTTTATTCAGATGAGCTTTCAGTATACTGTCTATATGACTTCTTCAGATGTGCCAATACAAAAAGAAACTATATTATTAGAATTATCTGGCGCAATCCCGTGAGAGATGATATTTCTTCTTTCCTGCATCACCTTTCTCACTGAAGAAACATTGTCAGTCCTTACTTACTCTCTTGGTATGTCCATAGTGGGTGCTCGACTGAGATCAAGCCCGCTCGTTTTTCTTCTCACACTGCATAGAACCTTCGTTTTTTCCCCTTTGTGTACGTAAAATAAAACGAAAGTTCCGTGAACAGAGTTTCTATCCAAGAACTTACCACAGGTGGAACACGTTACTGCGGGAATGTATTTCTACAGACACCAGCATGGTTCTTTATCAAGTCTAATTTATACAAATATCTGGCAGGTCGTCGGTTGGATAAATCATAGTTCTAATCCTGTCATAGTACTGTGTAATCACCTAACTGAAAATCCCACGAACAATTATCCTCGAGTGGCCTTTGGCCTTGTAAAGTTGCGAACAATTAATATATAAAAAAAGAACATTGTACAATGTAGTAATACATGATTTTTTTTGAATTAACATATCTAAAAAAGATATACATTATACTAAAGCCTCACCTAAGCTAAATAAACACTTCGGAGATACAATTATTTAGTCCTTATATATATATATATATATATATATATATATATATATATATATATATATATATATATATATATATATAAAGTAACATGGAATCACATAATCACCAGTGCGATAATTTATTTCAGCTCTCCGGCCTTTTCAAGCACCCCAAAACGAGGCGACTACGTGTTTGAAAATGTAAAAAAGAAATTCACATTCACTATTCAATACACATATATAGAGAGGGGGAAATTGGGCGATTTACCACGGAATGCATATACTGAGAGGGAAAGAGAGTGAAAACATATTTAATACATATATGGAGAGAGGGGGAAATTGAACGATTTATAACGATTTGTAGACTAATATTATAACATTTTATATATATATATATATATATATATATATATATATATATATATATATTAATATACATATGTATGTATCTCTTACTCTACTTACTTCAGCGGTGCTCAATACAAGTCTACAGCTTTATATTATGGTGAAATGTGCGCATGGTAAGCAAAATACATAGAAGGGTTTATATTTCACTCCAAGAAGGACCTGATGAAGCTAATTACAATGAGTAACATTCTACAATCGCTTTTATAAGCAAATTATGTTTCCATTAAGCTCCTCCCAATTACAACTACGCATGTTTTGCCTATAAAAGCTATTATACTTCTTTCTCCCCATTACTAACAAATTAAATGTTTTACCACTAGACGTGGGGCATCCAATTGATTTAAGTCGGTTTAATAAGTTTTGATTACGTAACTTCAATGGGCTTCTTGGATGAAATGGAAACGTTTCTTTGTATTTTATTTACCATTATTTGTGAATGTAGTAATTATACAAATATATAAATTGCATGTGCTTTGAAGTAAACAACACACACATAAAAATATACATGTTCATACATATTTGTGCATTATATATATATATATATATATATATATATATATATATATATATATATATAACTATATACATAATAAATGCATTTTGCAGTTCGAAATTGATTCCTATACACATTGATCTGTTCTATATAAATTTACTTTCATATTATCACCTGTTATATATATATATATATATATATATATATATATATGGTAATATGAATTATTAAAAACAATGAAGAGCAATGAAAACGCCATACAAAACAATTTAGTTGTATTAAGTTTTATTTTGATTTTGCAATTTAATTTTTGAAGATTATTTTTTGTTTCTTTTCATCATCTTGTTTTTTGGTTTCATCAATTCGTGTGTTGTTGAAACGAACGTGGGATAAGGGTCTCTTAAGTGACGAACGGCACCTGGCAGTGCAATTTGATCCCAAATTCGTTTCAACAACACCGAATTTATGATACCAAAATGATGATGAAAAGACAAAAGAAAAGTATATTTATATATCTTTATTTGAAATTCTGACGAGGAAGAATATCCTCGAAAATTAAATTTAAAAACAAAATAAAAGTTAATAAAATTCAAAATGGATTATATGGCGTTCTAATTGCTCATCATTGTTTTTAATAATCTCTATTACCATATAAACAATGATGTTCAAACCATGAACAACAATTCTTATATATATATATATATATATATATATATATATATATATATATATATATATATATATATATATATATATATATATATATATATGTATATATAAATATATATATATAACACTATCAAATCAACATTCGTTGAAAAAAAAATGACTCAATACTGGTCACCCCTGAAGAAAGAATTTTATTCCGTAATCGATAGGATTAATGTAAAAAAAAATAATAAATTAATCTTGTATTGCTAATATGGCTTATATTTCAATTTTATTAACTAACCCTGCAATACTTTGAAATTTGAACGACAAACCCACATTTATATATATATATATATATATATATATATATATATATATATATATATATACATAATAAAAAATGTTTAACTAAATAGTTCAGATCAATTCGTCCGGAAGTCTTTTTTTTCTTATTGCAAGATGAAAAGCTTGATATTAAAATAGAAATAAGAGCTTATGAGAGTAAAAAATATATATTTTTCAAAATATAACTTTTCATTTCAGAATAATTATTACACAAAATTTACGGATTTTTTAAGTTTTCATAGGAAAATGCAGAGTAAACAATTTTTATCCCGTATTGACTTTAGATAAATACATTTTTATCAGAATTCTTGAATAAAATATATAAAACAAACCAGAGAAAATAATAGTGCAGAAACTTCATGAGAAGAAGGAGTTTTGAAAACAAAATCAAAATAATGTTCTGCAAATTATAGCCAGAAAATGAAGTAAATATAATCGAAGAAAATGTTTTAAGGGTTAATAATTAACCAGCATATTGAGAGTTGTCCGAAGACAATAAACGTAGATCAGAGAAATATGGAAATATATCGATTCCGACAGTTACAATTGACATCATGAAAATTTCACATCATCCATAGTGAAGAAAAACGTCTCGGGAATCAAATAAAATGATGTTTTTCAGAAACATCCAAAAATATATCATACACGTACAGAATGTGTAAAGTGTTCAACAGCTAGAAGTGTATGAATATTATAAAATTAGATAAAAGTGACGTTATAGCGCTTCCATACCGACAGTTGAGAATTGTTTTAGTATTTGACTTTGAAGGAAATAATGGCTAAAAAATGTTTACTTTGCATTTCATTAGAACCACAATTAACTCCGTACACTTTTTGTATTTCTTATTCTGAAATAATAAATTATCTTTTGAAAAAAAAAATTATTTATTCTTTTCATATATGCACACAGACATGAAAGAAGAAAATAGACACCCTTATTATAATTAATAACGAACCCTGCTGTCAGAGGGTCCTGCTAAACTATGGCAATATCATTTTTATTATTTCCATCACTACTGTATTGGATAATCAATCTGATGACAATAAAATGTTGAATGCCGAGGTTTTGCATCTACATATTAACCTGTGAGAGCCCCTTTCAAACTATGAGAAGTATAATGCTTCTTTGACTGGTGGCATATTTAGATATTAATTGATTGATATATTTATACTTGAAAAACAAACAAAAAACTTTATTAGTAGAAAATATCGATATTTAAATGTTTTACTCTTTCTTTGGACAAGTCCGATTTCTGGACGTCAACAAAGTAAGCAAAAACAAATCAACATGATTATATTATATTCGTGGGTGTTTATTTACTGATTTCATGTCTGTGTATATTAAATATATACATTTATATACATACATATATATATATATATATATATATATATATATATATATATATATTGTGTATTTAGGCAACATTTACTCATTTATGCAAACATTGTTATAATATAACAATTCGTCTGTCTAATTATACCTTGTTTTCCAATTTGTCTGATGTCCTGTCTAGTATAAAAATTTAAAAAATTGCTTTTGACACCTGAGAATGATTCGACCACGAATCGAAAACGTTCGTGATACCTATGGGGCATTTATTATTTATTTTTATTTTAATACAAAAAAGACCATCAGAAAAATTGAAAAATAAAGGAAGATATAATGAAACAGACGAATTATTTAATTTTGAACAATGTTTGCATAATATATATATATATATATATATATATATATATATTTATATATGTGATGTATTAAATAACTCGCATGGGTTTTGTATGAAGTAAGCCCTGCTTAAATTGAAATGTTTGCTCCGTGTGCCCTGCTTTGCTTTACTGTGGTTTCAAATGGTTGCATACAGAAATGAAAGTCAAATTAAAAAAAAAGTATTTAGTTAACGAGCTTCACCCTAACCCTATTCCTAACCCTGACGCTTTTTGTTTCAAAGCTAGTCTTCCTGTTACTCTGTAGATACTTCGAATGGTGCACACCATTGGAATGAATGTTGCTAACTTCGTGGGCATCGCTTATACCATAGTCCTAATGAATTCCGTGACTTAGACTTTTACTAGACTAACATGCATGTGTTTTAACATTGTTTTTAATTACCATATGTTGACTGCTTAAACGCCGCTACATTAAAAAACTAACCATTTTAATTTATAATATTGACAACGTTAAAAGCCGAAAAAATTGTTTCGAATTCAAATATATTTTCACAGATGTTTTACATACATTTTACAATTCTGTTACAGTTTATATTTTGAAATGAGTTGCATAAGTATTGCTAAGATAGTACAGTTTTATTTCTTTTTGTTTAAATATAAATCATTTATGCTTCATGTTTCTTTAACTTTCTTTTTGTGTGCAGAATTAGTCTTACGGGAATTATATACAAAATATTACAGGAGATTAAACTCGGGTGTAACGCTTTGAGAGGCTTCTTCGTCAGCACTCGGTAAATGTCGATGAGACGCATTCATGCGTGTCCCTTCTGCCATTGATGACTGGCTTTGTCAAGGCCATGCTAATGTTTCGGTTTTTTTTCGATTATCTTGGCTCTGAATGTGTCACCGTCAGTTAAAAAATACCTTGTTTTGATACGATTCTACATTCATCTTCCCTTTTGTGTTATTATAGAACGCTATCACTAGTATCTAGAATAAGCAAACCAGGACCCGTAGTATTTCTTATAGTAACATCAACGGGCTCAGGTCAAACTTTCCGGATGTTCAGTCCTTTCTCTAACACAAATCTACTCAAATCCTTGATCTGTGCACGACTAATCTTGATGCGTCTGTTGCTAGCAACAACCTTAGGCTGTTCCACATAGTTACCTGGTGATGCTCTTTTACTTCGAAAAAATCTTCTCATTGCATATGTCCCCAGTCTTGAATACATGTTGTGTTTGCTGCACTTAATATTCTAGGCTTTATTTAAAACGTTCCTCTTCTCAACATAACAGCTCTGTTGTTGATGCTATATCCAGCAGTATTAATAATGCATTGCAGCTCCATCCATCAACCTCCATCTTTGTTTTTTGGTGACTACAATGTTTATTATTCTGACTGGCTCCTGTACTCTAACCGCACAGATCTGGATAGTGAAATCCATCTTAACTTTTCGATTGTACTTGACTTGCAACTGTTCCCACGTTTTCTTGATAATACCCTTCAAAACCACCTATATATGATCTGTCTCATCACATCGCTTCTTGAATTATGGAACTACTGCCATAAACAATTAATATGTCGGTATTTGAATCATTTTGGACTGACGTGCCAATTGCAACATTCTGGACTAAACGTCTTTTTAGATAGATGCCTCCAACACACGAGTTCTTCTTTCCAACCAAAACGATCTTGACATTCGAGACGGCGTTGCTGTGTTGTTGATTGCAGTTTCAATATTTTGGTTGGTAAAGACAGTCAATTGAAATTATTAATAGTCAGAATCTGTCGGTTGGTAAAACCAGTCTCGTAGAGAAAGCAACCGAAGCTAAAATACAAGAAATAAAGTTGGGTTTATTATATTCTACAAACTGTTTAGATAAAATCTTCATGGAAAAAAGTAATTATCAGAATTGAAAAAAAAATAGCTGCGTAACAGGGATCTTTATTTCGGTCAGACTGGAACAAAACTGAATACAACGAAACCAGAAAACAGAAAAAAACGGTTACGAAAAGATTTACCGTCAAATGTAAAAAAGGTTCCATGTGGTTGCGAATTGACAGAGATGCGTTTACACGTCTGTTTTGGTTGGAATCATTAACCCAACTCATAAACGTAAACGCTGGAAAATTGTTAAAGTAGTTTGACATAACTACATCGCATAGTAAGTGTGTTCTTTGTCTAACAATCACTTCGCGTAATAATATTAGTTTAAATAAACAATAAAATAGTGCATTGAAATGTGTCGGCTACAACGTTCAACGCCCTAAAAAGACGTTATGCTCAACCATAACAGCTCTATTATTTATGTATATAAATGTAGCTGTAGTCGGCACATCATCGAGTCAAATATTAGATATCAGGAATGAATAACACCTGCCTACGAAAATCAAATTATTTACCGTCAACCGTTCAATTGAAGACTACATTATAAACATCCGGTATTATGTTTCTAATTTCCGTGTTGACTAATTCTCCCTCTACAGTAATTCACATTCTATCTATCACCTTTGAATGCAAGATACTACATTATGACACAATAATCTATGGCAACAGTTTGAAGTGCATTAATGATCGAGATATTTCTGATTCATTATCTTCCGACCTGGCGCAATGGGGAAAAATGTAGCTAGTTGCTTTAAATGCGTCTAAAACCAAGCTTTTCCGGGTTTTTTTACCAACAACGCTTGGATACTTACTTTTGTCCCAATTGAAATGAATAGATTTTTCCTTGAAGAAACCACCTGTTTTAATAAGCTTTAGGGACTGACCGTCACTTCAGACTTGAAATATAAGATTTACATAAAAGCTGCCGCTAAGGTCGCTTGTTAGATCATTCTACCGCTCCGGAAGGTATTTCACGCCTGACGCAATCTTCTATATGTATAAAAGTCAAATACGTCATAAAATGGGATACTGTTGCCACAGGTGGAGTGGTACCTCTCAGAGCAACTTTTCCAGCTATGACAGAGTAGAACACCGACTCTGAAATCTAATGGAAGATACGCTGTTATCTTCCCTACATCCTCTTTGTCACATAAGATATGTTGATAGTATTTCTCTGCTCTATCGTTGGTTTCATGGTAGGTGCTCGATGTAGTTCCAATCTATGAACTATCCTGTGAAAAATCCACAATTAAAACTCGTCTAGCAACACTCACTGTTAATAATTTAACTGTTTCCCTCTGTGTACCTAAAACTAAACGGAACGTCCATGAACAGAGTTATTTTTCGTAAGACAACCTGTCTGTTGAACACAATACCACGGGGCTTCTTCCCAGCTGACTACAACATGGTCGTTTTTAATCTACTGTAAATAAATATTTGTTGAGCCGACTACTTAAATAATCAAGTTATGCCCAATTTCAATCATCATTACCAATAATCACGGTGTTGTCTCACTGTTCACATGACAAACTAATTAACCCTATCCTCGAGTGGCTTTTTGGCTTTTATAAGCGATGAGACCTTATTAAAAAATATATATCGATCCGACCATCTTTTTATAAGCAGAGATACATTCTTCTTGCACTTAATTTAATGTCTCTTTAATGTGTATATAGAATAGTTATGATATACATTTACTATACATAATAGAAAACAAACGTCTAAAGGTGGAAATATAATTATAGCTTATACCGTGTGTCTGCAACTAAATCCACGCCACTGCCTACTTCATTATTTCCCTTATGTATTAACATCTTATTCACAATTATGTTAAACTAACGGACCCCGTAGAAATTCAACTCACTCTCAACAGTAATCTTTATAATCTACTGTTAAAAATAATCCTTTTTTTTATAATAAATGTCTATTTGCCTCAATACTATTAATAAGAAATTACATTTGTTTTTCTCGTAAAAATAATTGTCACAGTCAGCTAAATATTCTTTTAAAAATTCTTTTAAAAATAAAACGAATATGTCTCTCTTTATTTATTTATTTATTTATTTAGAATTGTAGAAATTTAATTCTTTTAAACACAATACATATTCTCTATCAACTTAACGTAAAATTAAATATCTACTAAATATTTTTCAAATAAATAAAACGAACATTACTTTTACAAATGCAGTTATACTGTTTTACTCGACGGATTTACATAATCAAATTTTGGAATAACTCATTTTAAATGGGTAAAGTCGGAATTGTTTACCTTAGCGATCTCAGATTGATCATCAATAACTTTGTTCGATCATCGGGCGATGTCATCATTTTTAATAAGTGTGAACGGTGATAACGTACGTAAGAACATGAAATACCTTAGAGTATTCTTATATACATTTAAATGGGACTTATTAAGACCTGTTTTATATATTGCCAATGCAGATAATGCAATGATTATAAAAAACAGATTATTGTGTTTTTGAGATGTTGATTGACAATTTGGATTATTTGAATTATTTGAACTACTATTCTCATTTGTTTTGTTTTTTTATCTTTTTTATGGAAATCGCTCGAGACAAGGCATGAATCTACTTGATGTAAGAAGTTAAAAATACCACCTCTAAGATAAAAAAAAAACTAGCTAACGATAAGTGTTATATGGATAGATTCCGACCCAGAAAACAACAATTATTCACTTTTTTATGAAAAATCCCCCATCGAATGTGAATACTAAAGGACAAAACAAGAGAAGCGAATTGATGTTACACGCTTATGTTTATTCATTTCATTATATAACAAGTTTAAATGGGGAATTTATTTTCATTTTTATGCTGAAACAAAATAAAATTTATCGACGTTTAAAATCTTAAACACCATATCAATTAACCTTTTTGTTGTTTTTTTTCGAAAAACATACTTTGAAGATGTTCATGCACGGAATATTTCCCCAACATTGGAATATTTCAAATGACAATACGACTATCATCATTTTCTGATTGTTCTCTAAATTACCAAAATGTCAAATGAAAATTATTTCTTTGGTTTTTATAAAGAAGACGACAGTTTCAGTAATTGCCGCCC
This sequence comes from Sepiola atlantica, assembly GCA_963556195.1. Taxonomy (NCBI): domain Eukaryota; kingdom Metazoa; phylum Mollusca; class Cephalopoda; order Sepiida; family Sepiolidae; genus Sepiola; species Sepiola atlantica. The sequence continues at coordinate 44,715,578 of OY744539.1, forward strand.
GGAGTGCGGGTAATTTTTGCGTGTATACACACACACATATATATATATATATATATATATATATATATATATATATATATATATATATATATATATATATATATATATATATATATGAAAACACATTATTGAATAACACAGTGTTTTTGTTATTTAATAATGTTTGCCTAAATTAAAATATGCTGCCTAAATACACACAATATATATACATATATATTAGAAGATTACCTTTGTCAAGAAGAGTAAAATTAATTCCTTGAACACCTTTGATGTCTTTTTACAGAGATTAAAATCAAAATATAACGATACAAAACATTGTGTCTAGAATTATATTCCACTTTTAATTGTTGTCGAATGACTATGGATCAAATTCAATGCAAATCTGAAATATTTGAATTTTCAAACGGAATGTTGTGCCCATATGATGCACCCTAAAAACCTTTAAAAATACTTGAAAAAAATTGAAATTTGAGGAATATTTATTAACTGATGTCTCATACATATTGCTAAAATTTCACAAAAATCAGAAGTATTCAAATTTTCGTAAAGGCCTTCTATCTCCACTCCCTCTTTTCCCCTCTTTTTATAAAAGGCTGCCGAATAAACCCCAAATCCATTTTCTAATCTCCTTGTTATTATAACAACGTATCGGCCTACCAGCGGCGTTCTCCAGGGGATTTTTTTTCGAACTTGGGGGACTTTAGATCGACTGACGAAAACGAGAAAAAATGGTTCGGTTCGAAATTGCATAGACGTTTCTTAGTTTGAAATAAAGATAACAAAGTTCGAAGAGCGGCACTCGAAAAAGATCGATGGGCAGTTAGGCTGAAACCTTGTAAGAATACCACCAATAAGAGAAAGAAATCGCAGCCTGAATAAACTTAATGATACTAATAGTATATTAATATTAATTATTATAGTATATTAATATTCAAGAGCTGTTAAAAAAAGTTACAACAAATGTATAATAAACGTAAGATAAATGGCGGAATAAACCGGCGTCTACAAAGACGAATCTCGGATCTTTCAGAATGCACCGAATATTTCAATGAGATCGGCTGTTTGTTAGCCCGCCCTTACATATTTACATGGCTTCCGCTTTCGTAAGAAAACGGTGAACTCATTTATCACGCAGTGTTGCACAAATGTATCGGTCTTTAGTCTTCCATAATACATATCAACGGCTTGAGAAAACAGAGGTCGCAATGGTATCGGCATTTCAAATGAAGAGATCTGATCTTTGACTTTGAACAAAATATTATCGCTCCATGAGATGCAGACACTTGGTTGCAAAGAGAAGAGATTTAATAAAAGAAAACGCTGAGAGATCACCAGAATTATAATTGCATAATAGATATTATCGTTATATAGTAGTATATAAGTATAATAAGTTAGACAGATCAATGGGTGTTCGATTGTTTTAGCTTAACATTCTGTAGACCCTTTTATAGCTTCTTTAGTTTACATTAATCTCAAGGGAGGTGACGGTGGTCAAGTGGATAACTACATAAAATGATGACCTGGGTGTGGCAAGTTCGAATCTAGTCGGTTCCATGATATCACTTTCACTTAAGGATGTTGGCTACCATTATGTAGTCTCTCCTGCAATAATGCCAACACAAGAATCAAGCCGCTCAACAAAGTTGTACCATGTTGATTCACACAATTTTACATTACCAAATGAACTGAAACCAATGGATCTGAAACCTATTAATCTGAAACCTATTAATCTGAAACCAATTAATCTCAAACCAATTAATCTCAAACTAATTAATCTCAAACCTATTAATTTCAAACCTATTAATCTCTAACCTATTAATCTCAAACCTATTAATCTCAAACCTATTAATCTCAAACCAATTAATCTGAAACCTATTAATCTCAAACCAATTAATTTCAAACCTATTAATCCCAAACCAATTAATCTCAAACCAATTAATCTCAAACCAATTAATCTCAAACCTATTAATCTCAAACCAATTAATCTGAAACCTATTAATCTGAAACCTATTAATCTCAAACCAATTAATCTCAAACCAATTAATCTCAAACCAATTAATTTCAAACCTATTAATCCCAAACCTATTAATCCCAAACCAATTAATCTCAAACCAATTAATCTCAAACCAATTAATCTCAACTAATTAAATTATTACTACTCGCATAGCTTGAGTAGGAGTCTTCTTACGAGGCAGTGATACGTCATCGAGACAAGTCCGTAAGTGGTTCTGTTCAGTCTCAAGAATTCCACCTTCCCAGGCTTTACAATTTACAATTTCTTTGAGAAGAGTTTCGTTAATTGCAAATAACCTGAGGCGCTCCTACTAGAGAATACGGGCGGGACTGCTAAGGCTTTTTTGTAGATCAAACCTGACCTTCTGTCTAACCTCTGAGAGAGAAGGTAAATTATATATCTATGTATTATTATTTTAATAATAAATATTTAAATATTATCTACATACGTATACGTTTCATCCTTGCTTAATCATCAGTTTACTACTGAACGGTGTTAGGAATTCGATTTCACGATATTAGACGGTTGTTATCCCAGAATGCATATATTTGGGAATTTTGCTGTCCACTATTGTGATTGGTTTGGATTCTTGAAATAGACAGATGCAGTTGGTAACAGCACGTGTAGTTTCTTCATTGTACACTCTCTTTCACAGACTGTCACTTTCCGGGTCGCTTTCCAGATCTTGAGGGATCAGCAACCCTCACTTCTCGACCTATTCTTGTATGATGGATGGCCATAGCCGACTCGGAAATCCTGATCACCTTGTGATAATGGTTGATATCATCCTAAAATATCGACCCCAAGCTTATCGACCATTACTCAAAATGACCAGATAGTTCAAACGGGCTGATTTGGAATCCACCAGAGATTATATCAAAGACGTCACATGGAGTAAATTATTTATTCCCTGCTGATCAGTGCGCAAATGGAATAATCGAACGGATCAAAACAAGTATTGAAGCACATGCTCTCCACGCGGAAAATTCTATAGCAAGCCCACTCTCCCCAATGGTTCGAACTGTGCAGCTGCTATTGCTCAGAGCCAGTATGCGTTTGCTAATTTAACCGCCATAAGTAAAATACAAATAGACAACAACTTGTAGCATTAAAAAATCATTGTATGGTTCTAATAGCTGCAGCTAGAAAAGGTTTTACAGAGATGACCAAAAAAAAAAAACGCATTTAATCACAGAAATTAGGAATTCGCGATTTCTAGAAAATCTGTTATAGTGAAGTGAATCATGGCCAATGAACAATTACCCCGCTATCCAACAAAAAAAGCATGCGTTTTGCACAGCAACTAATAAGACTGAACTACTTAGGCAGCGGTTTGCCTTGAACTCCACTTTGGACTCTACATACCATTCCTATCCACATATTTTATTGTGAAATGAAGGCACACTTGTTGACCTGATAATCACTCCTTCCCATGTACGGGATCTCATAAATAACCGTGACACCTCCAAAGCATGTGTGCCTGATCTTATGCTAGTTATAGTAATAAAGAAATGCTCTGCTGAGCTGGAACCTGCCCTCTCCAAAGGCCTCGCTGTATCGTGCTCAAAAATTGCCTCTGTGTTACCAGTGTTACAGAATTCTAGTAAAAGAACTCATCCTTAAAATAAATGCCACATTATTCTCTTTGTGCTCTTCGCTTAAATCTTTGTATCTTTAATCAATCTAGCGATTGTCCGCCACCCCATTCATGCAAAACCTTTTTCTGACAATCAGCATAAATTTAGAGACGCACGTTAAACTACGGATATCCTAACGGTCATACGTGAATGCTTATACAATACACTGTACAAGGCAGGTGAAGCTAGGGCGGTAGCGCTTGATATATAAACAGTTTTTGACAAGTCTAGCATGATAGTATTCTCATGAAAATTAATTCGTATCGTATTACTTGACAAATATTTTGCATAATTAGATCCTTTTTAGCCAAAAGATCGATTCAAGTTGTCCTCGATGATCGTACATCCAAACATGGTATTAGTGCGGGTGTATTACTGGGGTTGATGCTTATTGTTCCTGATGAAATCGTGTTCGAGATGGGTATATTTACTGATAACACCGCTACTCTCGATATCTGCTAAAAACTAACGCGCAAAATCCAAGGCAATGGCGAGATCCTTAAAAATAGACCTCCAGACTGTAGTTGAATACAAACATAAATGGATAGTAACAATTAACGCTACGAAGACAAAGCTTCTGTTCTTTCAAAATTATAACACACCTTTCCAATTATCGATTGGCATGGCTAATAGTCTCCGTGAGTCAAACATTAAAAACTGCTCGGCCTAACATTCACATGAATTGGAACAAATACATAGAAGATACTACTAAGGCGGCTGCAATAAAAAGTGTCCTCTCGCTATTGTACTAAACACTTCTCACATTTGTCAGATCCTATATCTCTACAAAGCCATAACCTGCCCATGCATGGAGTATTATTGTCACATCTGGGATGGTGCAATAAGCACCAGTCTCTCTTTCTTAGACAAGGTCACAAAGATAGTCTCTAATTTAATATGTCCCACTCTGTCAACCAAGCTCCATCATTTGCCCCATTGCTGCAATGTTGCATCCTTGTGCTTGTTTTACAAGTAGTTAAATGGAATGTGCTCCGACGAACTTGCTGATAACACAAAGCTTTTTACTTCAACAAGTAAAAGAAACCTCTTCAACAATCAATTGCCATGGCAAATAACACTCGATCTGAGAGTCCAAAGTTAAATCTCATCGGCCTAACATTCACATGTAACATGGATTGGAACATTCACATGTAACATGGATTGAAACAAATACATAGAACCCATTTGCAATGCTGCTGCAAAGAAAGTGTGATCCCTCTACCGTGCTAGAAAACTTCTCACACCTGACAGTATCCTATATCTTTACAAAGCCACCATCCGCATTCATGGAATATTGTTGTCACATCTGGGCTGGTGCACTAACCACCAGTCGATCCTTTTTAGACAAGGTCCAAAAAAGAATATCTAATTTAATAGGTCTCTCACTATCCACCAAGCTCCTTCTGCTTGTTTTACAAGTACTTCAATGAAATGCTGGGCTGGTGCTTCCTTCGACGTAAATGCATCCAACTAACCTGACAATCAGCAAAATCTCACCCATTCACCGTGGGGGTCAACTGTAACAGCTTGTTTCTTTAGAACTGCGAGCCTTTGTAATTTTGTCTCGGCTCCCAGTTCCCCTTACTGTATGGACATGCATACATTTAAATGTAATGTGAACAAACTTCCCGTTGAACAACTTCTTACTTAGGACGTCCCCTATGAATATGCCCCTTCATTAAAAGTAGCCGCTTACGTAGCAGTGGCAATGTGCCTTGTTTGGGGTGAATTAACAAACTTGCGCTTGGATGGACAGCCTTTTCCAAAGTAAACAACATCATGAAGAGTAGAAAGTCCACGATGAACATTAAGTAGCAAAAAGTGTTCAATGAATACGTCATGCCTGTTATGACATATGGTAGCGAAACATGGGCAGTTAATAATGCAACAATAGAAAAGGTAAGAGTGGCACAGTACAAATTGCGAAAATTAAATGAATAAGAAATAAACAAGCAACTTATATGAATAGATTGATTTGCCCTTTCGTCATTAGCATGTAACTAAAAAGTATATATATATATATATATATATATATATATATATATATATATAATAAGTATTATTAGAAGGCCGTGACAATGCGTTGGTTAGGTGACACCGGCGGTGCGTGAAATGGTAAACAATTACAATAATAATTTTCAATTGATTTTGTTATATTTACGATTGTTAAGTTCGAACCGTGATTGTAGGGTTGTGTGTCTTCTTTTTTATTTAAATTTTCGAGGGAATCCCCTATCCTCAGAAATAAATATATCCAGTGATCAGTGTGTGTTTTCTTCGTCAATAGCCTAGGCTGGAAATTTTATATATATATATATATATATATATATATATATATATATATATATATATATATATATATATATATATATAAAGATCCTCTCCTGATTCGTTAACCTCATCCATATATTTTTAAATATATAATGAATATCTCCTTTACAAACAACTCTAGAGTTGGCCACAGTGTAAGCATGATAAGTTCATCTGATACATATTTTTTATATAAGTGAACATCTGAATAGAGGCAAATAAAGGCAACGTACGTACCATACACAATATGCTCGATATTGTCTCAGATAGATCTATATAGCAAAAATGAATTCTGACAATCTCATCTTTAAACTTTGCTGAAAATTCACTGTTGACTCTACCGTCAGATGCATAGTATTACCATACAATAAGTCCGTATACATGTATGGTATGATAAATAGCTTCTACTGTGAAACTGCATTAAATTGCTATTACACTTTTATTTATCATTTTGTAATATATATATACATATCTATATATATATATATATATATATATATATATATTGAACATTTATATATATATATATATATATATATATATATATATATATATATACATACATATTGAACATTTATATTAATATATATATATATATATATATATATATAATATATATATATATATATATATATATAATATTTTTAATAATCTCATATGTATATAAATATAAAATGAGATATTTCCAATTGAATGGACCTGAAATGCTGATAATGAAATGCAAAATTCAGATTAATTCATGAAATTACTTAGTCTGGTTTGATATTCTTTTCGTCGTTTCAGAGTAAGGCGATAGAGTTTTAATTCTTAAATTAAATTATACTTTGTTTACCATCCAATGTCACTTGGTTAATTTATTTACTAAGCTAGATAAGTTTCGTATTTGTTTTCAATTGTCAACCAGATGACTTGTTTTGGGTATAAAAGATTATAAAATAATATAAGTTTTGAAACCATATAACTATATATATATATATATATATATATATGAGTAAATATAATTTTTAAGAAAATGTATAAATATAAATAGGTCCTGTTAAATACGATTGAATGCAGTCTTCTGCATGAGGAGGAGACACTCTTGACTCCCTAGAAACTGGAAGAATACAAATGCTGTTTTTTTTCCAGTAGAAACAATAACAAATACATAATTAATATTTAGCGATAAGTATCGTATATGTTTCTAGGTCGTAGCCCAGAGGTTAACCAACAGACAATGTAGTCGTGGGTTCGATCCTGGTCTAATGCAGCTATGCTGATGAAGATGAATAGCCAAAAACACCTGCCCATTGGTTGCTCGTAATTAAAAAACAACATATGCCCGAAGATATAAGAGAAAGGAAATTCAAAGATAGAGGTGTCTCACATAATAGTATAGCTTCAAATCCAGCGGGCTATGATTATTTTACAAATCCCGACATCTAGAACCACTCTGCCACCGCTGGATAGCTAAATTACCATTGATAATTTTTACATTTATTTCGGCGGCTTGACGTTATCAGATCGTTCAACTCAATGACAGGACGATGCATTTATAGCTAGCAACGTAATGCTGTGCAAATACTACACTTTCAGTGCCCATCTAGAGGGTTTTCTAGGGGCTACAAATAATAAATATTTGTTATTTTGTTTATTATCTATGTACGTATACGTTTCGTCCTTTTTATCGGGACTCATCAGCATGGAGATATAACTATTCACTACTATATATATATATATATATATATATATATATATATATATATATATATATATATATATATATATAGTGTGTGTGTGTATATTATACTGAAATAAATTCCAGAAGGAAATCCGAGGATTAGAGCTCAATGTAATAAACAGAGCAAGAATAAAATTAAAATAAAGTAACACGGAATCACATAATAATCGGTGCAATTATTTATTTGAACCTTCCGGCATTGTTCAAGCATCCAAGTGAGGTGACTACATTTTTGAAAATGAGAAAAGAGAAATTCACACTCACGAATTCAGTATATATATAGAGAGAGCGACAACATATATAATACATATTTAGAGAGAGGGGGAATGAGTTATTTAAGACGTAACTTGAGGGGGAAGACATTGAACACATTTAATATATAATTTTAGAAAGGGGAAGTTACATGATTTATAATGGAAGGCAATAGAGAGAGGGGAAAGAGAGCAATATATATATAGAGAGAGAGGGGTAGATTTTACCAAGTACAGTGTATAGGAGGCAGGTAAAGTAGTAAAAGTATCTAAAAAAGGGGTCAACCTGCCTAGGTACCCACCAACTAACCGCCCAACCCCAAAATAGCCCCTGAAAGCTGGGAATCAGAGTCAACTGTCTGGCGACCTAGAAAACCCGCTCGGGGTTAAGAAGATATAAGAAATGAAAGAAATGAAAATAGACAATAGATAACCAAGGTCAGAGACCATGTCACATATACATATACACAAGTATATATATATATATATATATATATATATATATATATATATATATATATATATATAGTCCACACCAATAAAAAACAATCTAATTCACCCTTAAAATCAATGTGCTTTCTGAAGAAAACGATCGTAAATCCATATCATTTTAAATACATTATTTAATTATATGATAATAATAATTACAATAAATTTTAAGAAATTAATTGATAATATTATTAATAAGAGCTTACCCAATAAATTAAAACAACTCATTAGATTATATGATAATAATAATAATATTAATACTAATATTAATAATAATCATGATAAGATTAAAGAAAATATTGACAATATTAATAATATATATAAACTTTATAAAAATATAGAACTAGTCCGACCTATTATTTTTCCTTCTAATTCACATACGGGGGTTAAAGCCATGCCATATAAATTAGCTGGAAAACAGACTCGACCTTTCTTTAAATACTACAAATATAGCAATTAGTTTTAGAGACTGGACGAATGAGCGTAAAATAAGAGGTGACGATAAAATACATATATAGCTTAATGTATTATGAGTGATTATAAATAACTGATTAGCTTTTTAGTTACGAAGAAAGTGTAGTATCGGTTCTGATGCTACACTTTCTTCGTAACTAAATGCTACGTCTATTTATGAGTGATGAATGGCAGTTAACGACAGTCGGTGGCTGCCAAAATGAAATCTGTAGAACGGTACCGTCTTTGTCTTCAAGCTGTGATTCCGCCGGTGTGCGCCATTGTCCTGTGCAGTCCGAGGAGGTGCACCGTCGCAGGCTTTGACAAGCGGTATGTTTAGTGCTGATCGCCGGACGTGCCTAAACCGTGGAATTCCGACGGAGCTGCCCAGAAATTTTTTGTAGGTCAGAGTGCTCTTCTCCTAAGGTGCTGGCTTTTCAATCCGGCTTTCTCAACCTTGTGTCACATCTTACCGCTGTGGGAAGCAGATAAATACCGTTTACTATAAACAACTCATTGGACTTTTAGCTAGGAACAAAGTATAGTATGTGTTCTAATGCTACACTTAGAGTGCCCCTTTCTTGGGAGCTAGATTCTCCCTGACATACTATCTAACTTTTCCATCGAAGGAGGCCAGTACGTAGTTATGATAACTAACTGGTACATGAAACAATTAATTTTATTTTCATTTCCAGAACTAAATTATATTTAACATGTGCTTGTGTTATTAAACTATATAGGGAAGGTTTAAAATAAACAAACAATGATCAACTCACGTGTAGTATTACATATACGCACTCACGTGTTGTGCACCGTAGTAGTAAACAAGAAAAATCTATACACAATCTATATCACCATATAATAGTAATTTTTTTGTAAATTTTACTATTTCTTCTTGGAGGTC
>OY744539.1:44730355-44740355 GCA_963556195.1 Sepiola atlantica
ATGTGTATATGATATTTTTATTTAATTTTAAACCACAACAAATGGTACAAAAGGGCTAATCCATAGCAGAGTTGAAGTGTTAGTGTTTATAGTAGGACTGCCATAAGTAACCTGTAAATCTGAAAGCCTAGGTAGTAGTTGCTGTGAGAATAGTTCAGCAAACGTGTTATTAAAGGGGACGATAAATAATAGATACTTATGATATTAGAAGCCAGAAGCTGAGGTTTCATGATGTGCGGAGGTAAACGGGCCGAATGAGGTTTTTAATGTGAGCCGCCGTGAAATACAAGAAGAGACTCTGACATCTACATCGTAATGGTCTTAGTTTTTGATTTTGTCACTTTTCTTACATTTCTATTCAAGTGGAATCACTATTGATCGAGTGGCAAATAAACGTAGATTGGATTCAAAATAAACGTAATTTTGTATTTAGTGATTTTACCGGGAATACTGCGTGGATTCACCTGCGTAAGAACTTTAAAAAATATTTTTATAAATGTTATGTTTACGTCGTTCGTTTGCTACACAACTACACAATTACTAATCCCTCGTAAAGTCAAGCAACGGTTTTCAACTTGGATCAAAAAGAAGCAATACAGAGAGAGAGAGAGAGAGAGAGAGAGAGAGAGAGAGAGAGAGAGAGAAGAGAGTGAGTGGTGCTTATTTATTAAGCGCATATCTTAATCATTATGCGTCCTTAAACCAACTTGTTATGCGTGCTGTCGGTTATTATTCAAGTGTGGCAGACTAAAATCTTGTCTATCACGCTTAATCTTTAAGGATTTAATTTTACTATTTAATAAAAATACACAATATTTTATAGAAATTCATGTGCAAATTAAAACAATGTCCCTTAAAATATGTCCAATATTGCGATAGATTTATTGTATATCAAGTTCTTTGCTTATATGTTTTTATCATTAAAGGAGTCAGACTTCATTCAGTACATACCTTGTTCTTCTTTGGCTGGCTTCACAGTGTCCTGGCTTTTGTTGCTAGCTGCAATGACACGTCAGCTGAATGTATTATTAATGAACTGAGCACGATTTTATAGAAGCATTGATGATATATTCGATCATGTTCATCTTAAGGCGGCAAAGCAAAAGAGAAAAAAGGTAGATCAAAAAGAAACAATACAGAGAGAGAGAGTGAGAGCTGCTTAATTATGAAGTGCATATCTTAATCATTATGCGTCCTTAGACCAACTTGTATATACAGGTCCAAACTCCCACAATAAATTCTTTTATTTCATCTCGTACGTTTTGAACTAATCGCCTGACGTAAATTCTGACTAAGTTTCCGATACTCAGGACACAGCCCACAAGCGAAAGGTTATCTGTTTAAACCGTGCTTATCCCTTTGTCTATAACAGTCATGTTTATGACTAATCGCGACACCATATATTCACTTCATATATCAACTATTTGGTATACGAAATAATATCGAACAGATACACTAAAACATATTGAAACAACGATTTAGTTTGTAATGTCATTGCTTTATACCGTGGATGTTACCTATTTCACGCTGCCCACATGTCCTATATCATCGTCGTCTCTCTTCCTTTATATATATATATATATATATATATATATATATATATATATATATGTATATATACATATACATATATACATATATATATACATATATACATATATATATATATATATATATATGTATATATATATACATATATACATATATATATACATATATACATATATATATATATATATATATATACATACGTATAATTTGAAAAGGTTTACTTTAGAAGGATATATAGATTATATAATGCTCTTCATGTAGACAAATGAAGCACTCTTGGACATTTGACAATGTTTATATAAACATTACAATTTTGCTTATTACCGGCATTTGACTGACGTCCGTCTGGTTATATGAACATGTTGTTTATTAGACGGCTGAGTTGGGATCTCGACTTGAGGTATTTGCCTCTTTAGCCACGCGGAAGGGTTGTGATGCACCGAAACAGTCTCTCTGTGGATATATATATATATATATATATATATATATTCCCGAAACAGTTTTTCATGGTAAACAACTGATGATCCGTTAAAATAGTGTTAGAACCAAACTAATATATTAACTGTAAAAAATAAATTGACTTACACGAATGATTTTCCACTGAAAGACTTGGGACTATTAATTTTTTTTTTTTTTTTAAATATAGTTTCAATGAGACTATATATATATATATATATATATATATATATATATATATATATATATATATATATATATATATATATATATATATATGTGTGTGTGTGTGTGTTTGTGTATATGGAAAATGAAAAAAGGCATACACAAAATTATTATCTATGCATTCATCAACGTTTCGTCTTAATTTCAAGACTTTCTCAGGAGGATTGGTCTGAAAGAAATAACAGACAAAGTACAAATGAGGATTTTCTTCAGACCAATCATCCTGAGACATTCTTAAAATAAAGACGAAACGTTGATGAATACATAAATAATATTTTTGGTTTTCCGTTTTTCATTTTCATTTAAGTTATAATATTATTCCATGTTTGTATCACATATGTGTGTATGTATGTAGCCTAAACATCAATATATAGCAAGTGAGCTATACAGAAATGATTGTTTCATTTTATCGGAGAGGCTGACTAGATCTTTCACACTACGATTCCGTTAGACTACTGTATTAAGCATTAAAGAAGTATACATTGAATATTGTATCCATTATTGGAAGTGTATAAAAGTGATATACATTCATATATATATATATATATATATATATATATATATATATATATATATATATATATAAATACATTTATGGTACATATATATATATATATATATATATATTTATATATATATATATTTATATATATATATGTATATATGTATATATATATATATAATGTAACATATATGCATTTATACATATATATATATATGCATATATATATATATATATATATATATATATATATATATATATATATATATATTGATGCAAACATTGTTAAAATAGCAGAATTCGTCTGTTTAATTATACCTTTTTTATTTTTTTTAATTGTTTTATTTTAATACAAAAAAATAATAAAATAAAAAAATAATAATAAATATTCCATATGTTTCACATGTTTCACAAACGTTTTCGATTGTTCGTCGAAGCATCCTCAGGTGTCAAAAGCAAATGAACAAAAAAGCTTGAGAAAGAAGAGAATTGTACAAAGACGGTGAAATAAATATATATATATATATATATATATATATATATCTATATATATATATATATATATATATATATATATATATATACATATATATATATATATCTATATATATATACATGCATATTAAAGGATTTACATACCAATATCTATCTATCTAACTATCTATCTAGCTATATATCTATCTATTTATCTATCGATCTATCTTTCCTTCTTTCCTTCAATCTATTTATCTATCTATATATCTGTCTTAATTCTATTATTTCGCTGTTTCGCCTCGTTTTCTTGTCGGTCGCGCGCACTGGTTTATTCGACGTCACAAACACACCACGCACGCTACAACTGCCACCCTCTCTAGTCTAACTCCTCCTCCTTATACCACTGCTCCGAGCACAGTGTTTCGCAGCCACCACCGTTACTACATCTTACGAAGGCCGCTCATGCTGACCCGATACTACTTCTGCCACTGCTACAGCCGACTTTGATACTCCTACAATCACCCGTCTACTACTGCTACTACTACTACGATTGTGATACAGCCCTCCACTCCTTCACAGTAGACATAAATACTGTTCTTACTATATTATTATTACCATTAATATTATTATTAGTATTAATAATGTTACTATATTAATACTAAAGCAAACCAGAAAATCTTTTGACTTAACGTCATGTTTTGGATCGATTACGGTTCTGGTTTGCCAAGTTTTGCATTAATTTTTTAAAATTTATTTATTAAATTGTATGGGGAAAGTACAGAATAGTTAACAATGCCCCTCCCTTCATCATGTTAATAATGGTGTTCTAAAGAATCTTCTGCAGTTTACGGACCGTGCTAATACAATAATGTCATTATTTAGAAAACCATTTTTTAACATAGGGAGTGGTTTGTTAACTATTTTGTACATTTATCTGATAATTTAATAAATACATTAATAAACTATGGAAATTGAAACTCTCGCCGGAAGTTATATTACGGTTGAAGTTTAATATCAGGAACTAAATTTGACCGAACACCGTTTGCTGCTGACTTTGAGTCGGGTACTCTTATGATGTGCCAAAACTATTAATACTATGACTATATTACTGATACTACGAATATTATTAATACGACCGGCGTGGTATAGTGGGTTCATACGCGGACTGTGGGCAAAGTGTTCTCAGAGCTAGTCACTTTCACTAATACTCTTGAGAAAGTTATAAATCCATATGTCCTTCATTTAGCTATGAATTAAATAGTAGCGAAGACTAGACTCTCAATCCTTGGTAGTGTAACTACTCTAGAAGAAGGAAAACTCTGTGTTCATCCTGGCGTTGCTTCGTTTAATTCTCCTTGTGCACTGGACTCAAACAATGCTGGTTCAGAAAGAATGAGGTTAGAGATTGTGCAATCATTGATTCTCTCCAGACTATCCGCGTATACACATTTTCAGGGGTTGTTCATTGTCTCTCGAGATTGACAGAGACCAACAATATTACTACTACGATTCCAATCCTTACAGTTCTCAACCGACTACACGCATTGTGATTTTTACAGGTGCGCATTATATGATAAAACGATTCTCGACTTATATGTTCCGACTGTAGGCAGCCGGGGAGAGGAAGGATGAAGTTATAGCTTACTTCGTCGATACGTTCATTTCAGTATTATTCTTTATATTATCAATTTTTTTTTCTTTTCTTTTTTATTTATCTATCAGTAGAGCCGTGTTCGAATTCGATTATCGGAATTTATTACACAACCCCAACTGTGTGTATGTGTGTGTGTGTTTGTGTTTGCAATGAGTGATTTCAAAATGTGACTACTTTGACATCATTCGGGTATCATCTTCATCGGTTTCAAAAGGATGCAGATTTGATGGCAGTAGCTACTAGAATTACTGCTATACCTTTGCCGCGCAATCTTCTTTTGAATTCCGACACGAACGAACACACGGACACGCACGTGCTCGCTCGCACGCACACACGCACGGACACACACGCGATCATTGCATTAATAAAACTATCAGACAATGTAGGTGCGTGTGTTTCTCGCCAATAAGTAACGTTGATAAATACACGCTGAATTATTCTTTGTTGCAAATTTACTGTTGATATTGAAATAAAAAATAAAATAAGGGAAAACTTAAACTATATAAGAAGATATACATATAAATATGCCGAGGTGTGTTATTTGAGTTATTCGGAACCCAGTTCTCATCTTGGGTGTTATTCTTACGACGTGTCAACCGATGTAACATCCGATTCTTTTCGGTTGGCTCTTCTCGAACTCGAAAATCTGTACAGAATTTCGAACAGAACCCGGGGGTTAAACTTGCTGTCGTTTCCTTGATTAATTAAAGTGGTTCGTTCTAAATCTCTTGTATATTTTCGGTGTCGGAGGTTACATCGACCGAAACGTTGTGTAAATAATAGAAATACTACAAATAATCAATTCTCTTCTGAAAAATGTCGAGAAAAACATATCAATATGTTGAATGATTTATTTAGCTATTTACTAGTAAATCACATGGAAATTGCTCTAGACAAGGCATGAAGCCACTTGATGTAAGGAGCTAAAAAATACCACTTCAATGTAAAAAAAACCTAGCCAAGGATGAGTGTTAAATGGATAGATTCGGACCCAGTAAACAGCAATTCTTCCCTCTTTGTCAGAAACATCGCTCATGGAATGTGAGGACTAAATGACAAAATAAGGGAAGCGAGAGTTACAAGGCTGCGAAGGTTAACTTTCTAATTTCTTCTTCCTTTTTATATATAAATGGAAAACCATGTATATATTCAATGTATTTTTATGCAATTACCTTTATCGATGCTTGCAGCGTTCGCTGTTTTTTTGCTCATTACTACTTCAATTGTCTCACTTCCTAAGTGATTAAGATGTAGAAAATTGGATTATTAGTCGCCCTTATATTTTTATTTAATGTATGCGTATATAAAAGTAATCCAGGACACGTGTGTCTGACTCACAGCCGTCATCAGCATGGATCGAACTTTCGATATTGATGTCTATAGTCCAGCGTTTTACCATCAGACCAAGACGCCTTGTAGCGAAATATGTACGATTTTTATCACCTAAATATTTAATGTATTTTTATGTAATTATTTTTATTGGTGATTGCAGCGTTCGTTGTTTTTTTGCTCACTACTACTTCGATTGTCTCACTTCCAAACTGATTCAGATGTATATATATATATATATATATATATATATATATATATATAGACATGTATATATCTATAAATATATATTATATTCAATGAAAATTTATTTGAATAACTATAATTTTAGTTGTATCACCGCATCATAAAAAACAATTTCTTTAATAAATATGAAATGAATGCTAGAGGTCTAAAATACAGGAAAAATACCGCAGATAAAGTTAAGCTCAATAATCAACCCTTAAAGTTCAATACAGCTAATATATAAGAGAGGAGAACGTGGACCTTGGGTTTAGTTTCAGCAGCATCGTATCTTTCGCTTCTTTTAATTTGTGCTTTAGTCCTCACATTACATGATGGATGCTTCTGACGAAGGGGAAATAATTGCTGTTCTCGAGGTCGGAATCTATCTATCTTACATATATCGTTGTCTGGTTATTTACCATGAAGTAGTATTTCTTTAAGCTTCTTACATCAAGTGGCTTCATGAATTGGCTGGAGCGATTTCCATAAAAATATGATACCTAAGTAGAATGGCAGTGTATTACATGTTAATTAATTTGCAATGATCATGTGCCGAAAAATAAATCACCAATAATATTTGAACTTACGTACATATGTTTTCGAAAATTTCAATGTTATTACTATTTACATCAGGGTAGAAAATTGGCCATTATGTTAAGTACTTTAGGAGCAAAACAATTCTCATAATTGTATATATATATATATATATATATATATATATATATATATATATATATATGTATGTGTGTGTATATATATATATCGATATTCAAATCTTTATAAAGTTCTGTTTAATTAAATAAAATTACAATAGAACTATAAATACATAAAGTTACAAATCAAAGCGATATCATTCTATGATTCCATGTCAATATGGGAGCAAAGACATCTTACACGTGTTTCCGGAGTAAATTCACAATATCCCATATATTCTATATATTCAGATGAAACACAAGAATCATCAAGATGGCACAGCTCTAGACTTGGTAATAATAATAATAATAATAATAATAATAATAATAATAATAATAATAATAATAATAATAATAATAATAATAATAGGGGAGGCTTGTTGCCACTCGGGCCCCAGAGGAGACCAATGACCCTTATCAGCGGGAAATCGATGGTAGGTGGCTGTTGCGATACCACAAGGAGACTTGTTGTCACTCAGACTCCAGGGAATACCACAGGTTGTCTGCAGTGGGCGATCACTGACGATGACTAGTGTGATAGCTCCTAGTGAGTAAATAATAATAATGATAATAATAATAATAACAACCATACTACTACTACTACTACTACTACTACTACTACTACTACTACTACTACTACTACTAATAATAATAATAATAATAATAATAATAATAATAATAATAATAATAATCATTGATATAGCCTGCCCCTTCGATAACAGAGTGCAGGAGAAAGAACACGAAAAAATGAATAAATATCAAGATCTAAAATGGGAATTAGTTAGAATATGGAAATGTAAAGAAGTGAAGGTGATCCCCGTTGTAATTGGAGCGCTTGGAACCATAACGAAAAGCCACCATAAATAGCTTAAACAAATTGACAAGACAATTTATTTTCCAATTCTGCAAAAGGATTGCCAATTAGGAACGGCGAAAGTGTTAAAGTACAGTTTGAATATCTAAGGTCAAGGGAATTGACTTGATGTTAAAAAAAAACAAAAAACAAAACCCAAACTAAAAACATCCAAAAGTTGAGACTATTATTAATAATATTAATAATAATAATAATAATAATAATAACAATAATAATAATAATAATAATAATAATAATAATAATAATAATAATAATAATAATAATAATGAAAAGAAAATCACAACATGTCTGCAACACGTCAAACCTTGTTTTCAAAAAGCTTGTTAGAAGTCAAGGTAAAGTAGATCAAAATAATTTTTTAAAATAGCGAAAGATCTTTTAAAGCAACCCAAGAAAGTTACTATTCTTTTACATATTCGCAGATGTTTTCAATATAATCTATTAAGAAGCATGACGGTGTTCAAGTAAATAAATCCCGGATCACCTAGGAAATAAATTCGTTTGGTATTTCTCATCCAACCTGCGCCAAAAAGGCTACGATTAAATAAATTAGTTAAAGCGTTGATATTATTATAGCTGAATAGATTTAACATATTTAAAACATTTAAATCCGGTTTCAGAAAGAAGGATTCGCACATGTCTCTCTGCTTTACATACTTTCTTGAGAATGATTTTTATACAGGTTTAAAATTACAGCACTGTAGTATGCGAAATAATGGGTTCACTTTGCGTAATGTAATGCCCTTCTGTAAAAAGAATTGAACTCTCTTGTGTACTAGTATCACGATTTTGTAAACTAATAGAAATGTCATTAAGCGATGATGTTTGCTAACGAGTTGTTTAGGTCAGATAGTAAAAAACTAGACGCCACTGATCATGGTTTGAAATGATCTGGTTTCGAGTTTGATGTAGCGATGGGTAATTTGACACTCTACAAATTGCAAACATCAAAAAATATTTACCGTTCAAATGCTTAGCAGGATACTAAAAAAAAACGTCCAGATTGATTTATAGTGAGACGATATTTGATTATTGGCTCTGGTATAAACGACCTCTTTGTATCGAGCATTAAAACATATCAACGATGTGTTTTGATACTTAGGCTGTACAGGAGAGATCAGTTCCAACTTCAAAGACCATTTCCTGCTTATTTTATTAAACCTTAGGAAAAACATATGTATCCCCTTTACGAAAACCAATCCCACACGCACATACACCTATATCAATAAAATCTGAAACAAGCAAGTTAAAAAAAAGTATGTTTAAACTACGTTATTGTTAGCAATCAAATATCCAAATCGCGTCGCCTTATTAAATCTAGTAGACAAGCATTTCGACATAAGCAGAAATCATTTAATAAAAACAAACTTAAGATAAGTTACTCATGCACCATAAACATGTGCAATATCATAATTGATGAACATTTTCAAAACTACATATGCAAGTGTAGTATGAGAAATAACTGCTCGCTGGAAGATAATTGCAGTCTAATTAATACCTTCAATCAAAGATGTAACCTGTGCCTGGAAGAAAAAAAATAAGAATATGGAAGTATATATACGAAAGTATGTTAAACCCGAAGAGGTGAGTTAATATAATCATATATACATGAGAAGAAATTCAAGATAATAAATAGTTAGCACACTAAGAATATTCCAATTAAATATTAAAATAATACAATATATAAGTATACATTTAAATTATCTAGTAATCTTAGATACACTATATGTGTTATGTGTGCTCACATCCAATATATATATATATATATATATATATATATATATATGTGTGGGGGGAGGGTTGTGTGTGTGTATGAATGCACGATATATCATGAAATGAAATGCCGTAGAGACAGGATGTATGAAAAATACAAAAAGAAAATACAAATAAAACATTAGCAGAATAATTAAACACGAGAGATTTAGCGGTTTTGTTCTGATAAACGATCGTGTTCTGAAGACGTTCGTTGGGCCAAACAAAACCAGCAAATCTCTCGTTTTTTTATTATTTCATCCTTT
>OY744539.1:44742855-44747855 GCA_963556195.1 Sepiola atlantica
AGTAGAATACATTCTCTATCTAAATCTGTCGAATTCGTAGAGGACATAATAAGTTTTCGATTCTTTGGATCAGCCGGACTACTACTATTCCACTCATGTTATTTTCACAACGTTTCCGCCGGTGTAACTTCCTACTTTCTGCGGGTGAATCTTTAGGAACTCATACATCTTTAAGAACTTTCTGTCTCTGTCTCTCTTTCGCGCTCGCTCTATGTACTAAAACACAATGAAAACAATAATTTCATAGAACATCCATCCGTGCAACAAATATCACAATGCTGCTTCCCAACCGACTACAACATAGTCGTCTTCAAGTCTAATGTAAACAAATACTTATTGAGCCATCCTTTCTGATAATCAATTCCGCTTAAGAATTATTCTCCCCATTCCACCCATTGTTTCTAATCCTGTCGTGGTGGGGGCATCATCCAACTGACAATCTCTTTAACCCTTATCCTCGGGTGGCATCCGAGCCTTGATAAGCGGTTACCCATTTTGAAAAAAGGGAATCGGACGCGGGAATATCAACAAAATTTCGAACAGAAAATGTTCGTTTATGTTGCTGTACTAGATGATGAGAAGCATCAGCAGAAGCTAAGTTGAAGTATTAGTATTGTCTGTTAAATGATGACGGATGTTCCGATTTACTTGCGTACCCACGAAGGGAAAGTTATACAGAAGGTTGGGTTTTAATGTGGGATAAATCCAGCTCTCCAAAAAGGAGCACACTTGATTGGAACAAAAATTAAAATTGCCGAAGTCTAGAAAGATTTCTAAGTGTAACAGCAGAACAGATACTACACTTTGATCCTAGCCAAAAGGCCAAGGAACAGTAACTGTTTTTTTACAAGAAATTCGAATTATACAAATTGTAGGTTATTTAGTAATACAAAATATGCCGTCATTTTCATAAAGAACAGCACATTAGTAGAAATAATAATTGAGATGTTGATGACGTATTATGTTCCATCTGTCATCTGAGCTGCTAGGCAGCAGATATGAGGACTCTTCAGACCGTCAGCCATACCACTCAAAATATAATCTCCTGCCTGTTGTCTCCTTGCAGGAATCTCCAATTACCGATTCACCCAGAAAAGTAGAACGTATCGCCAGAGATCCTTCCCATCGTGGACGCCATTTTTCTATCGACTACCATCTGGTCATCGCTCTAGGTCCATCATATCTAGGACAAGCCTACTCAGAGACATTTTTCTTTTTATTCTCGAGTTGCGCATGCGTTCTATGCTGTCACATTTAAACATGTTTAGTTTGCGTATTGCTACTGTGGGCCACTGTCTTAAGTTTGTGCTTATGTATCATTTGAGTGTGCGGGTTAATCTGAAACACATCCGCATGTTTGGTTCGCTGCTTAAAGGCTCGCACTTCTGTCGAATTAGTACGAGAACGGATATACATCCTCCGTCATTAAATGGAATTTCTCAAATTGGAAAATCGTTTTAAAAATAAGTACAGAAAGAAAAAATAGCATCGAAAAAAAAAACGACTCAGGGTGAAGGATTTTCTTTCCGAATTGATTTTAGACGGCGTGTCTGACTAGTTATTTGTTTTCCCATCCCCTTAAACACTTGAAATGGTTTCGTCTGGCAGTTTTTACTTGCTAAGTTTTGTGTAACGGGACACATTTATATTTAGTGATTGATAACTATTATAGTGTGTAATTTGTAAGAAGAAATTAAGCTTCGTTTCATTGGAGTAAAATATATGCTAAAACGTTTGTGAAACTTGCGATCCCCCTTAAAAAGTTCAATCTATCCTTAAATATATATTTCGACTTTCATCGACTCCACTTAATTAGCCTGCGATAAGAGACACAAGAAATCTGGACTCGTTTTATGTTAGTCTCTGTAATTATTTAACAGTTCAATTAAATATTTTATTGAATTGATCCATAATCTATGTGCTGAGAGAATGCTATTCATTTAATTGCAAATTTTCTTCACCGCCGTGAAAGTGATAATAAATTGAAATTTCTGAAACATATGCACGCAAGGATGAATATTGTCGGTGTAGAATCTTTCAGAGCATGACTACAACATATCAAAACTGGTATAAATGTTGTATTGTACTGAGTTACATATATATATATATATATATACATATATATATATATATATATATATATATATATATATGTATATATATATATTATATAATGATCTGTATTATAGAGTTGAGGATTATATTGCACTGAGTTATATATATATATATATATATATATATATATATATATATATATATATATATATATAAAACGTAGATTAGTATAAGGAACGTTTATGTTTTGTCTTGTAAGGGAAGTGGGGTCTGAGCAACTTTGCTGGGAAGCCACGAAATTAAATACTGTCTTGTTTTTAAATTCCCGAAACAGTTTTTCATGGTAAACAACTGATGATCCCTTAAAATAGTGTTAGAAACAAACTAATATAATAACTGTTAAAAATAAATTGACTCACATGAGTGATGTTCCACTGAAAGACTTGGGACTATAAGTTTTTTTGTTTTTTTAAATATAGTTTTAATGGTTGAGAAACTTCCGAGACTATATATATATATATATATATATATATATATATATATATATATATATATATATATATATATATATATATATATTTATTATATTATAATGCTCTGTGATATAGAGTTTAGGATTGTATTTTATACTAAGACGATGCCAGCGTAGATAGAAATATAAAAAAAGCAATCCAAACACGTGGTTCTACGAACAATGATTGGTACCAGAAAAACAGTAATGATGGGGTTTAGTAAGTGGAAATAGCTCTGTCGTTGTCAGCGAGAAGGTAATGGTAAACGGCAGTTGTGAAGATACAAACAAGGTGTAATCTTGAA
Organism: Sepiola atlantica; assembly: GCA_963556195.1. Lineage (NCBI taxonomy): Eukaryota > Metazoa > Mollusca > Cephalopoda > Sepiida > Sepiolidae > Sepiola > Sepiola atlantica. Next base: position 44,745,727 of record OY744539.1, read on the forward strand.
TAAAAGAAATAGATAGGTGAAATTCTACAGAGATATGCTTTCACTCAGATGACATGGAACACTACTAGTTCTTGCCAGTAATCGATCTTTGTTAAGGATTTCACCATTTTTCCTTGGCTTAAAGTGTAGTATCTACTATTATACTATACTTCATTTTTCCTCTCCTCAACGAGGTCAATTTTTATTTGCGTCCAATTAAGAATACTCCATTGATGGCATCTGGAGTTTTCCATATCTAAAACTGACCTTGTGTCTATCTCTGACCTCGTGGAGAGGCAAGTACATAGGGGCGCGATAGAAAACTAGTGAGTAAGAAACACTACTCATAATGATACAGTGTTTAATCAAACTCACATAACCAAGTAACGTCGACTAACCGGAAATGAGTGGACATAGTAAAAGAAGAAAAATATTCTAAGAATCAAAATGTGACTCAAAAGAAGAAAAATATTCAAAGAATCTAAATGTGACTCAAAAGAAGAAAAATATTCAAAGAATCAAAATGTGACTCAAAAGAAGAAAAAGATTACAAGGATCTAAATGTGACTCAAAAGAAGAAATATATTCAAAGAATCAAAATATGACTCAAAGAAGAAAAATATTCAAAGAATCAAAATGTGACTTAAAAGAAGAAAAATATTCAAAGAATCTAAATGTGACTCAAAAGAAGAAAAAGATTCAAAGAATCAAAATGTGACTCAAAAGAAGAAAAATATTCAAAGAATCTAAATGTGACTCAAAAGAAGAAAAAGATTCAAAGAATCAAAATGTGACTCAAAAGAAGAAAAATATTCAAAGAATCTAAATGTGACCTAAAATAAGAAAAAGATTACAAGGATCTAAATGTGACTCAAAACAAGGAAAATATTCAAAGAATCCAAATGTGACTCTAAAGAAGAAAAAGATTACAAGGATCTAAATGTGAATTAAAATAAGAAAAATATTCAAAGAATCTAAATGTGACTCAAAAGAAGAAAAAGATTACAAGAATCTAAATGTGACTCAAAAGAAGAAAAAGATTACAAGAATCAAAATGTGACTTAAATTGCGAGAAATCACAGATCAGATATACCCCTCATAAAAAAGGTGAAACCAATTTCAATATGGTTATGAATGGTTAAGAGGGTTCAATTGCGGCGGTGAGAGAGCGACATCTTGATTTCTAGTAGAAAGTCGCTGAGAAAACTTGTAGCTGAAGGAGGCTAATTGTCATTCGAATTACACAGACACTCAATGGTTATTATCCATGGGTAATCAAAGGTAAATCAGTCGGTAATAACGCAAAATGAGTTAGAATTGTTGTGGAAAAAGGCGGAATATGATGAGCTGTGGAGACATATTGTCACTCAAATTCCATGGGTGATCACTTGTTATTAGCAGTAAGCAATAACTACTAATAGTTAGTGTAAAAAACTCTTAATGAATAAATAATTATAACATTAATGCTAATAATAATATTAATGCTAATAATAATAATAATGATAATATTAATAATAATAGAAGACCAGTGAAATGTAAGATTCCACCCAAAACACACACACACACACACACACATATATATATATATATATATATATATATATATATATATATATATATATATGCTGGCACCAGGCTTGGATGGTACCACACTACATGGTATTTACCATTGCAATAAGGAGGAAGGAGAGCACCAAAGTGACCCCCACTGGAAGAGTACGGAGAGTATTGAAAACTTCGGGAGGCTGATTGTCACTCATATTCTATGAGGCAAACACTCCTTGTCAGCGAGAAATCAATGTTAAACAGCTGTTGCGATAACGCAAGATGATTTGCAAAGTTATGGAAACGGTCGCAGGGAGGTGGAAATCAAGGGATATTTTTTTACTACGTGTCCAATGAACTCCACTTACGTGAAAACTCCTAGTGAGTGAATATTTATAAAAATAAATAAATAAATATATAATGATAATAATAATCATAAAAAATAGCAATACTAAAATAATAATAATACTAATAATACTACTACTACTAATAATAATAATAATAATAATAATAATAATAATAATCCGTTTATCGTAGTTCAAAAGTGAGAGAGTGCGATTTGATCAGAACGTTCGTTCTCATCTCCTGCATTCCTTTTAGAATAG
>OY744539.1:44750355-44767855 GCA_963556195.1 Sepiola atlantica
AAATATATGTTAATATAGAGATTATGTCGATGGCATGAAGCTGGCAGAGAAGCAGGAAAGGAATAGAAATGATTAGAATACGGAAACAAAATCCATTAAAAACTAATGAACGAAAATATGATTTCAATGCAGATAAACTATTGACTAGAAAAAATACAAGAGTGGGAAACAGGGGACACAGTCAGATGCTTTACAAGAAACAGGCACGTTTGAACCTGAAAAAATATTCATTCAGCCATCGCTGTGTTGATTTGTGGAATAGATAGCCATCAAGTGTAATTGAAGCCGAAACTGTTGAGACATTTGAGAAGCGGTTGGATAAGTTCTGGATTGACCAAGAAATCAAATTCAACTATAAGGCTGCTGTCGTCACTGGACGCATACAAGATGAAGACAAGGAGCTTGTGTCATAGGACGACTCATGTCCTTTTACCAGAATTCATCTATGTTTCACTGTTTCTATGAAATGGCCGAAAAGAAAAGCTACGAAAAGCGAGAAAGCAATGGATGCATTGTATCAAAGTGAATTGAAAGAATGTAAGAGGGAGGGAGATTTGGACAAGGGAAATAATCAGATGCACTCACAAGTGGCAAAAGGTTAAAAAGCAATTTCAAATTGCAACGTCACCATAATCTAATCGAGCACACGTCGTCGACAGGTCAAATCTGCTATTGTTGCTATGGCTACGGGAAGTCGTTCTACAAAAATGGCGACGGCTGGAGCGACGTAAGAATTGACACAAACGAACGATGGAAACCGGTGATGTTTCCTCGAAACTTAAATTGGCGGGGTCGGGTTTTTAGGGATATTATGAAAATTGTCGGCTTCCAGGCGCGGGTGAGTACTACTCAAATGGTAGATCGTGGCCAGCTTGCTTGGTTCGTCGGTAAGATATTCTGTTGGAACAATACTTCATTATTAAAGAAGTTCTCATAATTTAAATATAGGATGCTGACAAAATTGGGGATAGAGATGTATGTGTATATGCGGGTATGTACCTCTATCGCTCTCTCTCTTCTTATCAAGGGCAATGCCCTTGATAAGAAGCCGGCCGGGATTTGAAACAATTGTCGAGGACTAAAACTATGTTTATTTTAATATAAATAGCTCTAATATACATTGACCACTTTTGAAAAATATTGATTTTGTTCATTTTGGGAATATTTTAACTGAATGAATTAATCCATATATATATATATATATATATATATATATATATATATATATATATATATATATATATATATATATATATATATATATTTAAACAGTTATCTTAATTATAGACCGGAGGATATATGTATATATTAGTAAACTATTCGTCACAGGGCGGGTATAAGCAATAAATATAGCATTAGTTTTGAATCGTAATGTTGTTTTTACTTTCTTTGAGGGAGTTAAACTTCCTATAAATGGTAAAATATGATGTTCCACTTTATTTTACAAGTTTTTTTTCGGGCGAGTGTGCAGTTACTCCTAAATAGTAAAGTTTACAAATAAAATAATGTGCCCATGTTTCTCACCGGGTTGCCGAAAATACATATTACAAACTTCATAATAGTTAATTTATGAAATAAATAAATAAGCAAAAAATATTTATGCGCCCTTTAAATGTTAACATTTACCAAAAAGTAATATGCCCATATTACTCATCGTATTTTTCAGAATATATATTCCAAGATTTATGATGAGATTGTATATATATATATATATATATATATATATATATATGTATATATATATATATATATATATATATATATATATATATATATATATATATATATATATATATATAAATTATTGATTTACAAAACTATAGTTATATATTTCAAAGGAGTACCACGGTTTCATCCAGATGGACTTACTTTTTAAACTTTTAAAATTCGTCTATAGCCCATAGGGGATCTTAAACGACCCGAAATAAAAACAACAGAGAAGAATTGCGTTTGAATTCACCGTTAAGCGGTGCATTGTTGAAGCACCATTTTTTCAGAAAGCAACGGATCAAGGGGTCAGGGTTATATATAAATATATGGGGCTTCATCGTAATTAAGTTTTATTTAAGATAAAGTTTATCTTGAGGGATAATTTTGTGAGTAGTTTGTTAGTTGGTAAAATTGTTAGCTTCTAGGTGCGATTTATAAGTGTTTTATTTTATTTTCAATTATTTTTATTCGTTTATTTATTTATAGTTTTGTATTTTGAATGTATATTTATGAAGGTCTATATTTGAGTGGATTAATTGCTATGTGGTGGCTGGATGTTGAAGGAGTGTATAACTTTATAAGTGAAAGTGTTTACTATCATTGAAATATGCATTCGTGTCGGATTAAATATGCTTTATAAATATGCTTTATAATTTATAAATGTAATTCAGGATTCACTTTCTAAATGTAATACATGAAGAGAAAATGTACCATTTAAAACATGAGAAATCATGTATTTAAATAACATTTCTAATGTATGCAAATAATGTATACATTTAATTTATATAAATAAACAATTAATTCATAGATTATTTATATATGAAATGTATGATCTATAAATACATCCATAAATGAAATAAATAAGGAATGAATGGAATTTATAATTGATATCTCTTATTTATAAATATAAAAACTGAGTAATTAAATGTTATAAATGGACTATAACTTTACTTAATAAATGTCTTTATAAATGAAATTTATGATTTATAGATGACATTAATAAGCCATAAAAGGAATTCATGAATAAGGAATTCATATAATTTATAACTGAAATTCATAAAAGTAATTAATGGAAACAGTTATACTGATTAGTCACGTGGTGTTACTTATTAGTCATATATATAAGTTACAACGCAGTTCTAACTTTGAGCCGAACACGCACAAACAGAATTAAAACTTTATTATTAAGAACAGATTGCTCAGTTTTTATGACTCGTATCAATAGATTAGTCATAACTAATAACTAATCTATTCTTAAAAACGAAGTCTTAATTCTGTTTGCGTGTGCCCGCGTAAAGTTTAAAACTACAATGATACATTTAAAAACTATACATCGTCTGATTTACCGTGTCCATTACCTTGTTACCATCAACAAATATTTGAATATCCATTTTGAGGGGGGATTCACAAGTGACCTAATAGGTGCTTGTGATGGGGGGAACCAAAGAAAATAATGTGTTGCTATTAGTATTTGTTACTAGAATATTGTAATTAGGTCAGGCAGTCAGTCAGCCAGCTTTTTTGTTCCACTTTGCGTTTTAGAAGTGTTACCTTTTTGTTTTGCTTTCTTTATATTATATTGAACCAGTTGCTAGAGATAGATAGAGAAAAACAGACACAAAGACTGAGAGAGAGAACGAAAGTGAGATAGAAAGAGAGAGAGTGAGCGAGAGCGAGAGAGAAAGAGAGAGGAGTGCAATTCGGTCACTTCTATTTTATTACCTTGCACACCCACCCCCCCACCCCGGCTAAAACCGTGTAAATACAACTAGTATCTAATAAAAAATTTACAACGATAATAAATGATTATAAGTGTAAAAAAGGCTGAGAAATGAACATAAAAATGAGAGACTGGAATGGACATTTCTTTTTTGCCAATTCGTACAAGTCGAATTGAATTTTGCTTTTTGTATCTCGTCATTTGGCAAATTGGTAAAGCTAGTAATTACTTAGCTGGTTCCTCACCATTTACAGGATATAAAAAAATGGGGAGGAGGCAATAGCTGACACAGAGAAAAGGAAAGAGATCAATTGGGGTTTGCAAAAAACCGTAGGCAATGATAAAAAAACAAATGAGCAATCATGACAATGACGTTACTTTTTCCTCTTTCTCTCTTCATATATATATATATATATATATATATATATATATATATATATATATATATATATATATATATATATATATATAGTGTATTATAGGGAAATGAATTATCTCTTCATATATATATATATATATATATATATATATATATATATATATATATAGAGAGAGAGAGAGAGAGAGAGAGAGAGAGAGAGAGGGAAATACATTATCTCTTCATATATATATATATATATATATATATATATATATATGTGTATAGTGTGTGTTAGAGAAGGAAATACGGATATGAGAGCTCAATGTAATAAACAGAGCGTGAATGAAATAAAGTAAAGTTACACGGAATCACATAATCATTGGTGGAATAATGTATTTCGACTTTACGGCCTTTTCCGACATCCAAGCGTGGTTATTACATTTTTGAAAACGAAAAACGAGAAACTCACATACACTATTTTAATACACATATAGAGAGAGCGACAATATATTTGATACATATCTTGCCAGAGGGGAAAATGAACTATTTCATCCGTATTTTGAGGGGAAAAGAGAGTGACAACATATTCAATATATATATATATATATATATATATATATATATATATATATATATAGAGAGAGAGAGAGAGAGAGAGAGAGAGAGAGAGTAAGAGAGAGAGAAAAGATTGTCCGATTTAAAACAGAAGGCAATACAGTGAGGGGAAAGGGAGTAATATATATATATATAGAGAGAGAGAGAGAAATGTTACGATTTACCACGGAAGGTATATAGAGAGGTATATATAGTTGATGTATCCTAATCGAGGTATGTTTGTCTAGGTCCTCCTCCAACCGCTTAAGCCCAAGTAAGTTTTAATTATCTCAGAAAGCCGGAAATTAAAATTATCCGTCTGCCGCTTGATAAATCAGTAAAGAGGGACTGAAGAGGGAAAAATAAGGTGAACGAAAGTGAGGAAGAAAAAAACGAAAATAGATTATCAGACAACCAAGGCTAAAGACTATGTAATATATATATATATATATATATATATATATATATATATATATATATATTTGGACACGTGTTTCTGGCTATCCGCCGTCATCAGCATGGTTGCCTTGGGCAAAGATCGAATCATCGATGTAAATGTCTATAGTTCGATGCTTGCACAGGGTAGCCATGCTGAGTTCGCTTCTTTGCTAAAAACACGTGTGCATTGATTTCTTTTATGTACGTAAAAGTAATCAATATATATATATATATATATATATATATATATATATATATATATATATATATATATATATATATATTTGTATATATACATATCCGTCACGTCAACCATAATGTTGCATGCTAAAAATAACCCCGAAGGAAACCATTTCAAGTGTTAAGGGGAATTAATAAAGGAAATTGCAAGTCAGACAATCCTCGTAGTCTAAAATGAATTCAGAAAAGCATCGTTAACAAAATTTTCATAATGAACCGTTTTCTTTTAGGGATGTGCTTGTTATTTAAAAACGTGTGGAAGACACACCTTGCATTTTTTTGAATTGATATCTACCATTTTACTGCTTTCTTCTGTTATTGTTATGTGTACGGATTGCTTTTATCCATGGAATATGTCTGGCTGAAGTCGACACTATACAATTAGCTATGTTAATATTGTATGATTGTACTCTTGTCTCTAATGGAGATGTGATACCGGTCTGTCTTTGACAGTTTAATTGAGTTTATTATACTCTTTCAGACAAATGGACTATCTTCTAATTCTCTGTTCGGGGGAGGATGTATGTTCCGTTGAAATGAGACCATGACTTCAGCAAAACCTTTTCATATGGGAGTGGGTAGCGTACGTCAACAAGATATTGGCACAATTAGCTGTTCTTAGCAAACCCAACACTTTCATTATATATATATATATATATATATATATATATATATATATATATATATATATCTATATATATATATATATATATATATATATATATATATATATATATATATATATATATATATATATATATATATACTAGCAACAATTATGCGAACGGAGGGGAGGATATTGGTTTCCAATGCATAATATTGGAGTGACATGAGCACTGTTTCCTTTCTAAGATAGCACATCTTTATCCTACACGTTTTGCGTCTGTCTTCGATTACATAATACCTACTTTTTTATCCGGGCAACACTCTATGTATAGCTGTATGGTTATGTTTCAGAGTCTTTTATATGAGGACTCATAATTGTTTGTTGTTTGTATTATTCGGACTACTGTTCTCATCTTGAGTGTTCTTCTCACAACATTTCGGGTGACGTAATCGTCGGCTTTCTTCAGGTGTGTCTTGTTGAATTCGGGAATCTTTCTTTCGAAGTCGGACATCTGTACGGGACCATATAGCGCAACTGAAAAAGGGCTACATTATAATCAGTTCAAAGTGACAGTCTTCTATGGAATGAAGGTTCAATAAAAAATAATCTAACCGTGCAGGTATATATACATATATATATATATATATATATATATATATATATATATATATATATATATATATATATATAAATATATATTATACATAAATTATATATATATATATATATATATATATATATATATATATATATATATATATATATATATATATATTATCTTGCCGACTCTATCTAGCCTGAACAAATAGAAACTAGTATTAACACAGTTGTCATCGTAGCTTAAATAGATGTTCCTTCAGTAGTTGAACACTCTTGATAGCAGGTTTAAGCTCTTGCTGAATGGGATAGGGCGTTAGTATTTGGCTTATAACATGACGTGTTCTGGGGTTTCGAATCCTACGGACGGTATAAATAATTATCTCTACACTGACGATTCCCGAAAAGAATGACACATTTACGCATGTAGATAAAACAAATAGTTTTTACATGCAAATACACACACCTATATGTATATATATATATATATATATATATATATATATATATATAAATATATATATATATGCATATATATACATATATACATATATATATACATACATATATACATATATATATACATACATATATATATATATATATATATATATATATATATATATATATATATATATATATATGTACATACATATATACATATATATATATATATATATATATATATATATATATTAAAAATCGCAAGTTAATCTTCTCGTGGTCTCGAAAGAAAATTTATCGTCTGGTCTTGTTCGCGGACTCAAAGAAAGTGATATTGGTTTTGTAAGATTTCAATTCAAGAAAGGGTCACACATACTTAGGAAACCGTTTTTCCAATTGAATTATAGACTTTAGATGAACAAAATAAGGAACGTTATTTGTTTATATATATTTATTAAATGAATAAAATCATTTCTTTCATAAATATATGTCCGAGCCATATAATTATGAAATAAATTATTGTATTCATTTAAAAAATATATATAAAAATAAAGATAACGTTCTTTTCTCGGTTTTATTCCAAAATTCTATAATACGATTCAAAAAACTTTATCTATCCACCCATCCTTATATCTATCTATCTATCTATCTATCTATCTATCTATCTATCTATCCCTATATCTATCTATCTATCTATCTATCTATCCATCTATTATCTATCTATCAATCTGTCTATCTATCTCGTTCTGTCCATATCTATCTATCTACTTATCTATCTACTTATCTATCTATCTATCTATCTATTTATCTATCTATCTATCGATATATATATATCTATCTATCTATATATCTAACTATCTATCTATCAATCTATGCCTATATCTATCTATCCACCCATCCTTATATCTATCTATCTATCTATCTATCTATCTATCTATCTATCTATCTATCTATCTATCTATCTATCCCTATGTCTATATATATATATATATATATATATATATGCATATCTACCTATCTATCTATCAATCTATCTATCAATCTATCCCTTTATCTATCTATCTATCTATCTATCTATCTATCTATCTATCTATCTATCTATCTATCTATATATCTATATATCTATCTATCTATCTATCTATTTATCTATCGATCTATGCCTATATCTATCTATCTATCTATCTATCCATACTTCTATTTATCTATCTATCAATCTATCTATATATCTATCTATCTATCCCTATATATATCCCTATATCGATCTATCTATCTATCTATCTATCTATCTATCTATCTATCTATCTATCTATCTATCTATCTATGTATACAAACATTTACCCAGATTTGTGTCAATCCTTTTCTCTGGTGGTCATGTGTTTCGATAATTGCCTACGTATTGATCTCTGTATGTTAGGCGAATTCAAAAGACACGTTGAGTTATCTACCCTTCATAAACGATCTCCACTAATGGCGGATTTAAAATGTTGATGCCGGGAGGCAGACATTGTCTTCATGTTGAGTAACATGAGTGATTGCAAATAGGCGACCGAATTATAACACCAAGAGTCTTTACTCAAACCACAAGAGTGTTTATCATTTCATTTTGCTCGCCCCCCCCCCGATTCCCATTTTTCGTGTAAATATTAACCCTTAACTTTGATTCTCATGGATCCTTCTGTGTCTTTGGAAAAGACAAGCTTTTTTCGAAAAAATGGAGATGTTTATTTAAAATGGGTGTATTTATGACGAACTGATACACACGTATAGGCAGCTAGATTCTAAAAGGCATCCTTTTATTCGTGTATTTATCTTCGCAAAAACTGAATTAACACGTGAATGCGTAGGAACACATACTCAATAAGTCCCTCGGGCCTAACTAATTGTTGTGAAGTTGTTCCACAGAAAATAATAAATAAAAGAAAGTCAAGTCGAGGGTTGGTTTAACAAGTGTATTAACAAAGTAAGGAAGTGACTAGCTCTTGGCTAGACAGTTACAAGACTGCGCTTTGTCTTCTGGTGTCTCGCACTATTTATAGTGACAACCGGTGTTGTTTCTCCTGTGTAAGAACGGCCGGTGTAACACTAATAAACCAAAACTTATATACAAAATACGAATTTATTCATCAAAATAATCTAATGTAAAAGGTTGCTGGCTGTTGCTGGAAAACTGTATCTGGTGAAATACATTTTCAGATCATGGATAACTAATAAGTAAGTAGGTAGACCGTAGTCGAAGACAACCTAAAGGTCTTCTATTTGTTTGTTATTGCATCGAGATTTAGAGGATACCGCCATTCCTTTCCCTATATTCTCCACTAATCCTTGATCGATACTTAATGATGTTGAGTGTTTAGTAATGAGGCATCCAGTACCATATTTCGCGTTTTTCGTATGAGTCGACCAAGATTGAAACTCGGTCTCCCGGTCCATTTCACACCCTTACTATTTCGCCAACTTTTATTTTCACAAATAGAAAATATTTAAAGATATTCAGAAGTTGACGCATAAAATTAATCATCAAAATCAGTGGATGTTGCATTACATACCATGAAAAGCGATTTTGATATCGAAACTAAAAAAAAATCGTCTTATTACCACCACTGAAATGAACTTCTCCTTTATTTCTTTGTGTTACAAAATGCAATGGGAATTTCCATGAAAAGAGTTTGTTTCTATCTGTGGAATTATTCATCACGCCCTGCTTACCGACAGAATTGGGCATAGTCGTCTTCAGGGCGAAATAGAATTCAATAAGCCAAGGGGCAACCTTAGTTTGTGTGGTTCACAAAAATCAAGGATACGTCCTAGCCAATCAGTCTGACAAATGTTGTGTAATATATTATTTAGAGATCTTGCTTCAGTCAGACGTATGATTGATTCTGTCCAGATATAGGAGGTCCACTCACCCAGGCCTTACCTTCGGACGCTTTGAGAAGGAGTTAGTTTATTGCTAAACAACTATGTTAACAAATTCTTATTGAACCGTTTACTTAAGTAAACAAACGTTTCCCATTCCATCCATCGTTTTCAATCCTCTCAGAGTATTGTTCATCATTCTAACTGACAATCTTTCTAATCCGTATCCTCGAATGGCTTTTGATGTTAACAAGTTGTAAATAAACAAGAAATAAACAACTAAACTTAACTAAACTATTAAAGACATATTCGATTCCTCAGAACAACCGTGGGATTTCCACAGATATCAGTAAAGTATATGTGAACGCTGGTGCTCTATTTTAGAGGTAGAATAATATATTTGGTAACTTCGTATTTACCTTCCCCACCCGCAGCTGAAAGATGTAACACAAGGTTGGAAGTCCGAAATTAAAATACCATCGCACAAAATAGGCGTGTTGACTCTGACCCACCAAAAACGACTGCGCAACCACGTTAGTTGTTTAGCAATAAACTAACTCCTTCTCAAAGCGTCCGAAGGTAAGGCCTGGGTGAGTGGACCTCCTATATCTGGACAGAATCAATCATACGTCTGACTGAAGCAAGATCTCTAAATAATATATTACACAACCTTTGTCAGACTGATTGGCTAGGACGTATCCTTGATTTTTTGTGAATCACACAAACTAAGGTTGGCCCTTGGCTTATTGAATTCTATTCCGTCTTTTAATTCGTTTATTTTTTATTTTTTTGCTAGCTATTCCATAAGGCAACTATCCGGTGCTTTTGCACCGAAGAAGCAAGCCCACAACAGCCGCTTCTTTTGCGTACATCTGCATTGACATCCATATAAATGCGCTGCATGAAAAGAACCAAAGTCTAACACTGATTCATTGTGGTCACCTGACACATTTATCTGCATACATTGTCAGTATTGAATGAATGTAGACGAACATAATAGCTTACGTAACATATCTCTCAACAGCACGCGTTGCGTGACAATATAAAAACCAACACGCACTCACACAGCAATATAACTGCACATACTTTCAAAGCATACATCTTTACACACATTCCGAGGCAGATAGACGTTATTTTATTCTTACATAATATGTATAATAAATAATTTCTATGTTGTTTGTAATTATTCAGAATATCTAACGCTATAAAAGAAAATCTATTTCCAATTCATTAAACGCCTACCTGCGCACTCACGTCGTGGCTAAGACATTTAAAAAAACGTCACCGTTGCAAAATCTACATGTTTTTCTAGTGACGAAAAGTCACGTATAGAAAGAAAGCAAGAAAAAAGTTATAATTTAATGATGAAGACTTGTTACAGTTGAAACTATTTTAAGTTTAAATAAATAAATAAATAAATAAATAAATAAATATTTACTTAAAAAAATGCTTTTGTGTCGTCTGGTCATATAACTTATTCATTCACAATACCCAACGCTTTCAAAGAAGTACAATTTCTACTTCATTACACGCGCTGTTCGTTAGTAAAGCAGTCAAAGACAACAGACACGTCAGGTAGTCTGTTTTTCAAAGCCACTGGTTCTAGCCTCATTTTTGACTTCGTTAGTTTATTTATTTCCAACTCCGTGTATTTAAAGATATTACCTGTTGCACACGAGTGTCAACAAACTGTAACCTGATGAATAATATATAACTTTTAAAATATCAATCTTATTAATAGGTTTGAGGCTAAAGGTTTAAATACTTGTCTCACTGCTATTTCCGACTGGTAGTACAACAACCCTAACTCTTTGATAGCTCTAAAAGCAGCTTCTGCGGCAACAGTTGAATAATATTGGATAAACTGTAGTAGTATGTACTGCATAAAGAGAACCCTGATCTTATCTTCGGTGGGCGTTCTCGAGGTCACAACCCCATCGATAAAGATTCGTCTCAGAGTCTACTTCTTCGAACTTTGTTTTCTGACATACAACAAACACTAATTTTGTCCAACCCACTCTATCTAAAAATAATATTAATTAAATGAGAACAAACAGTAAATCGATCGAACTAGACGCGCCACCCAAAAACAACTACATCGCCTTCCTCCTTAAAAGCTCTCCCTCATAAATATCCGGGGCTCAAAAACGAACCTCAATAATCAATAATCCTTCCTCGGTGTAAGCTTCCCAGATATCCTAAATGTAATGTGAACACACATCTCGTTGCGCAACTCCCTACGTGTTGATCTGGAACACAATAACCCCTTACGTCTTTTTTAGGTGTGAAATAATGTTGTGTTTTAAGTCGGCCTATAAAAACCCGTATTTCCTATGTCTTCTTTTTAAAATATGTCCCTTAAATAGTAAAGTTCATCTTTATTTTGAATGCCTCGCTAAGATCCTAACTTTAACACCCCTTACCCACACTCTTTTATCCCTTGAGATTTAAACTTTTCTGCAATGTATATATTGAGTGTTGCGTGTGATTTTTTATTAAAAAATCCATTTTGATTTAATAAGGAATCATTTCACCATGAAGTAATTATTGTCTGAAAATTTGTTAGATATTGTTAACCAAATATACTGCTCGTCTGTACGGTAAATATAGTCAGCTCTCTAGTCGGAATCATTATGTCTGATACATATTTATACGTATATATAATCTGATATAGATTGATTTTTCCATTCGAACACATCGCATTTTCAAAACCTATATAATACAATATAATAGTATATAATATACTAGCAGGACCGTGTCCCGGCGTTTCCAGGGGAAAATATAAATTACGGACTTGATTTTTTATAAAATAAATAGTAGAGTATCAACCCTTTAAAAAATTAGAACATAACCCATTTCAGTGTAAGTAATTTAGCTGATGTAAATAAGATTTCATATAGACCCGTGTCTTGGCGTTGCCCGTGGAAAAGTGATATACTGATTTAAAATACTGAAATGTGTTATTTCAACATGTTTTCTTATTGTATACGTCTTTCTCGTTAAATAATCTTAAGATAAAGTATAGTATAATATACTTTAATGGTAATTCTAATTCGAAAAAGAAAAAAAGGCGAAAAAGGAAAAGAATGTGGTAAAATTACCAAATATTTAAACCGAGAGCAGTATAAGAAGTTTTAAATGGCGGTGATAAAAAGTGCTTTCGGTTAAAATCAATGTAGTATTACGTACGAAATGTAAAGTAACATACTTTTTAAATGAGTACATATGTTAGTGTTATCGGCTATTCCCTATATGTTTAATTCGATAAGGGTCGATGTACATATGTATAATCTGTTCATGAGTTATATAGAAATAAGTTAAATAAAAATATATATAAACACAAGTATTGGTTTAAAAATAGAATTCTTGTGTTTTCGCAACACAAGTAAATTTAAGAAAACACTGAAAAATATAGAGGTCTTAAATAAAGTTGTGTATTTCTTTCACATCGCAATATCCCAGAAATATGAGAAATCACATTTTTTAAACAAATAATTATATAAATTTGTTAGTAATTTTAATAAACTATTTGTATAACTCATTATAACAAATTAATATACGACGAAAGGGTTAATTCCTAGTTTTCTTACCAAAACATTTCAAGTAGAAAACTAAATTGTTTTTATTAAGTAATTATTGTTTTCAAGCAACCGAAACCCACAAAGGATAGTATGAACATTAATTGGTCGAAAAATAATGCAATATTTTGACGATGCAGACTTGTAAAGTTGTTGGAGATATTTGTCTTATTTGTATAAAGAATGCGAATGTAAATATCATCTTTTGTTAGTTCCTACACTGGAAAATGCGTTTTCTACAAATAATAGGGAAACTAGATTTAAAATACGTTATTGTTGTAAATAATTTAATAGTTTTTCATACGTAGAAAATAACTAACAGAAACGAAACAGCGCGGTACTAAAATTGTTTGTGTGTTTATGAAGGATAATATAAAATAATGTATTTGAGTTAACACAAAATTCCCTTCTATTAAAAAGAACCAAGTGTGTTGTGAAGCGGTGAGAGTACATGAATAGTATCGAGTAAGATGGATGCCACCTTCTTTTTGGAATGTTTATTTAGGAGAGTCCTGCAATCAAAGGAAATATAATAAATATTAAAAGTAGACGAAGTGAATTCACAATTTCTGAAAACATGGATGTGAGCTTAGTCTTCTTGGATGAAAAGAATAGATTAACATGTGAAGGTGTTTGTTATGATATTTTTATGTAAAAATTGAAGCGTTAAACATCGACTTCACTTGATTATATATATATATATATATATATATATATATATATATATATATATATATATATATATATATATATATACATAAATATATATATATATAAATATATATATACACAGATGTATATGTGTGTGTATGTGTGTTTATATACATACACAAACACACATATATAAATATATAATAGTGTAGACAATCCTTTTTCGTTTGTTTGTTCAGAACACCATCGAAGGTTTTGGAAATAAACTCGACTAACCTGACATATTCTAAAAGCAGAGTATCCAGTTAACTTAAGAATATATTTTAAATTTTGATCGGAGGAGAAAACACTTTTGTTGTATATACGTTCACGATGTGAATCTATAAAAATAATATGTATATATATACATATATATATGTATATATATATGTATATATATGCATATATATATATGTACATGTATATGTGTATATATATATACGTCAGAACATAGTAATAGAGTGTTAACTTATAATTTCATATATGTATATAGATATATGTATATATATGTATATATGTATATTTATCTATATATATATATATTTATGTATATATATATATATATATATATATATATATATATATATATATATATATATATATATATATATATATATATATATATATGCCTTAGAACATCGTAATAGAAGGTTAACTTACCCTTCCTCATTTTCGTCGTTGTTATAAAATTACAAATACCTGAAACCAAAATTTCCATCAATTTGCAGTATTATCTAAATTAATATCTTTCGTCATTTCTCGTATATTACTTGATAGCAAAATTGGATTTATACATACACATATACATGTATAAACATGTAGGTCTTCTAGTATACATACGTTTATATATATATATATATATATATATATATATATATATATATATATATATACTAGAAGACATACATCTTCTCACATTTTTCTTAATAAAGAGTATATACCAAGATAATATGGTAGTTTGCAACTGTTTTTAAACAGTATTTATCTTAAGCTATGAAATGAATATTTAAAAATATAAATGTAGACTCTCATCAATTTTCGTAAGTGCAATAGATACTTTTGAAACCGAACAAAGTCACAAAAAATGTCTTCAAGAAATATGCTCGTAAACAGAATAAATTATTTAACCCAATTCCATATGGAATTTATATTATGACTGCAAAAGCAAAAATAAAACCACGTACATCCGCCATCTTACTTCCTTTTTAGCTTCATGTATATATATATATATATATATATATATATATATATATATATATATATATATATATTGATATACATATAAATCTAATGTATATACGTAAACATATATTTCGGGACTCGAATCGCATGGCCGGTAGTGACTAGTTATATCTCTATGCTTATGAGTCCCGATTATAAAGGATGAAACGTATACGTTTATAGATAATAAACAAAACAAATTGTTATCATATATATATATATATATATAGTAAGTGATGAACACAAATTTATGGCAATTAAGTTATACAGAGGTTCCCGCGTGTCATCCCCCTAATATATTTTACTACCTACCTTTATTCACTTACTGAGCACTGTTTAAGTAAATACTGACAATCGAATCATAAGGTATGATATCTCTTCATAAGGTATGATATCTCTTGATCAGGTATGATATCTCTTCATAACATTTCATGTGTATGCATTCAATACCATAAATAATATATGGAGAAAGTTCGAATGCAAAACGCGATAAACCCAATCTATTCAAATTGAAACATTACATAATAAAATGCCAAAATATTTTAATATAGTCTTAGAAAAAAATATTATTTTAATTCAACGCAATAATAAATTATGCAGTATCATATCATGTACAATAACATTGTTGGTGTGGTCGAGTGGTGAAATACATTATTTTTAGCAGTGATAGCTTCGTAATTTTGGAAATGGCGTTTATCGCGTTTTTGCATTCGACATCTTCATATATATATATATATATATATATATATATATATATATTATTGGTAGCTCTTAGAAAACCTGTATAGATAAGCACTGTCAGTGTAATATTAACACAGTATGACGTCGCTAGCTATATGTGCATCGTTCCTTTCATTAAGTAGAACGCTCTTATGACGTAACGC
The DNA here is from genome assembly GCA_963556195.1 of Sepiola atlantica. Classification (NCBI taxonomy): domain Eukaryota; kingdom Metazoa; phylum Mollusca; class Cephalopoda; order Sepiida; family Sepiolidae; genus Sepiola; species Sepiola atlantica. The sequence continues at coordinate 44,766,296 of OY744539.1, forward strand.
CGCCGGATAAAGTGTTAACATGATCACTGTTTATTCGCTATTCAGCGTTCGCCCAGTGGTTTTAGACGTCGGTATTTGAGTTGCAAAATACTTGAAAGTAGGGGTTTCGAATCGCATGACCATTAGTGAATAGTCATATATTTCTGCTGATGAGTCCCGATTATAAAGGACGAAACGTATACGTACATAGATAATAAACAAAACAAATATATATATATATATATATATATATATATATATATATATATATATATATATATATATTCAACGATGCCTAAAATCTTTCATTATCCTAGGTATCTTCTAATATTCATTTATGAGCTTGGGGAATAAAAATACATTGATCGAATTTGAAAATTCCTTTGTATATTCCAGCGTTCACTAATTGTATTTTCTAGTATTTCCTCGGCTATTGGCGCATTTTTGTCAACCACATTGGACTTTGTTTCGCTGCTTCGAATTGCTTTTATTGCCAAATTCAATTGCCTGTATCTCCTTCCTTCCTTCTTTTTATTTACTACTTTTATCAGTGTTGTCGGGTCGATTTCGATCGTCTAATTGAATTTCTATGCGAGTTCAAATTTCTACTCCGACAAATTCGATTCAATTATTCCTCTCCGTTTCTAGCGCAGAAAGCGTCCGTTTGAATTCCATTATTCTATTTCTTTTCTTCATTGTAATATGTATCTTTTAATATTCAGACTACGTTTTTGTCTAACGCTAGAATCATACCAGGTCAGAAAGAGTAATTTCTGTGCCTTCAATTTCGAAACGCTCTAAGTATACAAAGTTATAATCATCTTTCGCCCTGGGAAAAGAGGCAAACATTATCAGAAGATCTTAAATATAGACAGGTGTGTCTTTGTAAATTATTTAAAACTAGAACCGCTCTCTCCACAAGGCAAGTGATGAGTGTTTATGAGCAGCACGTGTGTTGCACACCTAGTGTTCATAGTTTTTATGTCAGAGTTTCATTTTTTTTAAACAAGTTGCCTCGTAGACCCTGGAGGGAAGACCTCTCGATGAAAAAGTGTTCAGGAACCCGTGAACCTTATACAATAGCCATATCAGAAATTGAACACGTCACGCCTAGCCCATTGTTGTCAGCACCTATCAGTGAACTACTGCACGTGTTCACAAATCTATCAAATGTGCTAGTACGCATATAAAAAAACAATTGATCCGTCGATCCCGTAGTCTATAACGGTATTAACTAAGCCAATAAAACACCCAACTCAAACACAAGTATCATTCAAAAAAAAAAAAAATAGAAAGCACATGAGAATCGTTCTATTTTTGTTTCTTTCTGTCTTCTTTAGTTGATCTTTTACGACATCTTGAAATAAAAAAGTCACTTTTTTCTAACTTGCCCAATATCAAGCAGGATTATTGCCAGAAATTTGATTTATTTTTAGAAAAAAACGAAAATAATATTCAATAATTCATTCGTTTTTTTTAATCTTCTTCTTTCGTCTTCGATTCGACTCAATTTTCATCATTTTTTTTAATATTCTTGTGAATAGTCTGGTTCACTTCGTAAGAGAAAATGTCAAAAATTGT
>OY744539.1:44770355-44787855 GCA_963556195.1 Sepiola atlantica
TATTTAAGCTAAACATATACCGCGAATTTTCTGGGTAATAAGAAATTATAAATTTCAAACGCATATAACTTCTAAAATATTGATAATATTATTTTTTTTTAATATTCATAAAATGATTTAAAACAATATAAATAGACTACTTTCGCAAAGTAATAAAAAAAACTGCCTTTGAAATAATAAAATGTGTAAGGGCAGAGGTTATATAGCATTTCTGAATTTGTAGATTCAAATTGTACTTTTTTTAGAATATCATTTTATGTTTTGTAATGTAATGAGTGACCCATTAAAATGGATTATAACGAATGAGTATTTACAATGAATGACTCATTAAAATGAATGCCATATGAAAATTGATAGCTCATTATAAGGCATGAGCAATTAAAATGTATCCCCTATTAAAATTGATACCCCGTTATAACGAATGAGCCATTAAAATAAATGCCCCATTAAAATGGATGCCCCATTAAAATGGATGACTCATTAAATGAGCCATTAACATGAATAAACCATTAAAATGTAGTATAATTTAATTCATCCGTATTTTATTATTGTTCACCAATTTATGTCATTCTTTTGGGTTTTTTCATTTTAGGTGAGTATCATAACATTAATTGTTTATATTCCGTCGTGCGGGTAAGTCAAAAAGCACATTTTTTTCTTCAAATCGCTTAAATTGTGTGCAACTCTTTTGCGTCGTAAAATTATTTTTTTCAAATATAAATCAATCTCAGAATGAAAGTATATTTTAGAATCTGGTTTTTGTCATTCATATAAAACCTTTCAGAAAAAAAGCATTCATTTATATAATAATAGATATTTTATTATATTAATGCCGGTATTCTTTCTCTCTCTCTCTCTCTAATCCTATTATCTCTACCATCTTTGTGCTAGTGTAATAATATTTAGATGTGGGGTGTAAAAATACAGGTTTATTTCTAAGTAACGTTAAGAATTAAGTAGAGTGAATTTTTCAAGAAGAATTCAAGTAAAGACGTCGTGTTCCGGCAGTGACGTTTCAGAGACAGGAAGCCGCTGGACTTATGTAGCGAAGAAGTAGTGCATACTTTTCTTTTTCCACTGAATTAACAATAAGAGTTGTTGGGTTTTAATAGCTGTTTCACCTCTCCTCCGTGGAAGAGGCATGGGACGTTTTACCTGTATACACGAAAACTTATTTTTAACACCGAAGTGCAGTTGTGGTGTTTCCTTATAATTGACGTTTAAGAAGAACTGCTTTTAAGAAAAAGAGACGAATAAGAAAAAGGGAACGAAGGAGGAGAAAATATGAAAAGAAAAAGAAGATAAAGAAAGAAAAAGAAGAAGAAGAAGAAGAAAAAGAAGAAGAAGAAGAAGGGAAGGAAGGAGGAGAAAATATGAAAAGAAAAAGAAGAAGAAAAAGAAAGAAAAAGAAGAAGAAGAAGAATAAGAAGAAGGAGAAGAAGAAGAAGAAGAAGAAGAAGAAGAAGAAGAAGAAGAAGGGAACGAAGGAGGAGAAAAAATGAAAAGAAAAAGAAGAAGATAAAGAAAGAAAAAGAAGAAGATAAAGAAGAAAAAGAAGAAGAAGAAGAAGAAGAAAAAGGAGGGAACGAAGGATGAGAAATATGAAAAGAAAAAGAAGAAAAAGAAAGAAAAAGAAGAAGAAAAAGAAGAAAAAGAAAAAGAAGAAGAAGAAAAAGAAGAAGAAGAAGAAGAAAAATCCTGGTTGACACATCATCACAACAACTTCCGAATTAAGACCAGCGGGTTCCGTCGATAAAGTCGGTCCACTAGGGAATGTATTGTTATAAAAAATTAGAGTGACGCAAACAACAACAAAAATACATCTATATTGAAATGAATATGTATCTCGTTTAATATAGAAAATATGTGTTTCTTATAGGCTCGTTACGTCGAACCGTTAGCATTTTGATCACACGTGGTGTTTCGGGTTCCTTGACTAGTTTCTATAGTCGAGCTTCAACATTTTCTCTACCGTACTGCGTCACCTGCAGCTACACAGGCACCTACATCTCGGAAGGGAATGTAGATTCGGTGCAGTTAAATAAATCAAGAAATGCTTGTTGAAAGTTAACTTTCTGATCGACCGATAATAACATAATTCAAAGTTCAAGAAGTATGAACTGACAAAAGATAAAGGAGGCCTCATTATCAATTACTACGCGAATCGGTTAACCAAAAGGAAGAGGCGGATGTAAGAATATATATATATATATATATATATATATATATATATATATATATATATCATTGCCTATTATAGATTTATCGAGGACAATACGATATAGGAGGCGACGTACTGCACTGGAATTCGATTCTAAATTAAATACGAAATATTCGAGGTTTTCGCTGAAACGCACCGTTATCCAATTTCAAAAGGAATCTTGGTATCTATTGATAAATAAATATGTAACGTAGAGGCATATATATATATATATATATATATATATATATATAGTAATCTATGAAAATATATTTATGGCAGTTAAGCTACACAGAGGCTCCCACGTTTTAGCCTGAAGATTACCCCCCGGGTATGAAACGCGGGAGCCTCTGTGTAGCTTAACTGCCCTAAATATATTTTCATAGCTTACTACCTAGCTCTACTTATGTATCGAGCACTGTTGAAATAAATACTGAAAATTAATACATAAAAAAATTATATCTCCTTATAAAATTTTATGTAGATACATGAAATACTAATATATATATATATATATATATATATATATATATATATATATATATATATATATGAGAGAGAGAGCGAAAGATTGACATATATATATATATATATATATATATATATATATATATATATTTATGTGCATGAATAATGCGCGTGCACAGAATCGTTTAAATACGCATTACTTAATTTTACTCAAGATTTTATATGGAACAATTATTTTCTCTCAAATTTTTGTATCAAACTTATATAAAAGTTTTTTTTTTAGGGGGGGGGGGTCGGTAGGCAAACACCTTAAATTGTAAGGTTTACAAAAAAAAAAAAATAATGAACCCATGTTACTCACCGGGATGCTGAGTATATATATTCAAAAATTTATAACGATCGTTTCATTAAGAAAACGTAATAATAAAAAAAAGCACTTTACATATATGCATATCGTAAATGTGAACATTTACAAGAAAAATCACTTTACATATATGTATATCTAAAATTTAAACATTTACAAAAAAAACATAATGTGCCCATTTTACTTACCGTAGAATATACATTCTAATTTTTATAATAATTCGTGCATTAGTTTAGAAGATTACCCTGTACAAACGCACACATTTAGGAACTCTCCTCGAGTGCGTTCAGTCTCTCTATACAAGGGGGTGTCAGGACAACCTGTCATGAGGATACTTCTCCCTACAAGAAAACCTTGACCAAATATTCAAAATAACATAGTATTCTAAGCTTAAATAAGATCCCCCCGGCACGTCTATACACTGGCCTATATGATGAATGGTGCACATTCTCCTAGTAATGTTACCTCACGTAACAGAACTTAGCTGGATACTTAACTAGACAAAATGAACTATCGTCCTGGAATCCGGTAAGTCCAGGAGACCACAAAAATATATACTATCAAATATTTAACTGGGGCAAGGAAAATTAATGTTCTCAACTTCTTTACTAACTCAATGTTTAATAAGTAACGGTGAACTTGTGTTGAATATTCGAATATCTATGTATCTCATATAGATATCAAGTATAGGCCCAGAGGAAGGGTCCTCTTGATGTCTAAGAACTTCGATTGAAGTAAAATAAAACAGAAAATATTCAATGCTTACTAGACACTGTCCAGAGCTTTGTCAGAACAACGTCGAATAATTATTCTTTTATTTACAAGTAAACCCTTACAAAATATTCAATATAACAATATGGTTATTCAGTTGAAAGAGAAAGGTATTTACTACTCACACGTTACCAAAGACCAGACGCTTCCTGTCTCTGAAACGTCACTGCCGGGACACGTGGTCTTAACTTGAATTCTAATTGAAAAAATAAAGTCTACTTAATTCTGAACGTTACTTGGAAATATACCTTTATTTTTACACCCCACATTTAAATATTACTACATTAGTACATAGATTGTAGAAATAATAAGCTCAAAGAGAAAGGTATACGACCCCCCTAGCTTCTACGAATTGCAATTATTTTCCTCCCCCCTTTGTGCCCAAGACGAAACGAAACTTTCATAGACAGAACTTCTTTCATAGAACGACCCGTATTTGGAACACATTGCCGCGTGCATGCTTCACTGCAGATTACGATATGGTCGTTGTCAACTACAATGTACACAAGCTCTTGTTATATCGTCCCTGTAAATAATCAATTTCTGTCCTGCTACAACCATCGTGCCGGTGAACGCGATGTGTGTCTCACCATCCACCAGTCAAATTCTTTAAACATTATCTTCGTGAAAACCTCTTGAACCCTTATCCTCAAGTGGCCTTTAAGCCTTGAAAAGAAGTGACCTTTTATGTAAAAAAAATAATATAAGACATATTATTATACTGAAGCTGAATAAATGAATGCACCGTCTTCAAGTGATTTTGCCTCAAGTAACAGCACTAAGCTAGATACTCCCCCAGACCAGATGAATTATTGTCCTAGAATCCGATAAAACCAAGAGACCACAAAAAAGATATACTATAACATAATTAACTATTGAATTGGGGATAAGAAAAATTAATTTTCCTCACTTCTAAACTTAATAAACGTTTATGGAGTAACTTAAATAGAATATTCAAATATCGATTTATCTCATATGAAGATCACATGTTAACCCAATGTAGGGGTTCTTGATTTCTGAGAACTTCGACTAGAGTAAAATATTAAATATATATATATATATATATATATATATATATATATATATATATATATATATATATATATATAATAATAATAATAATAATAATAATATAATAATAATAATAATAATAATAATCTAGGTAAAGGTAAACATTCACAGGATAGTAATCTAAAGAATATTAACCAGGCTTATGGAAAGTGCTCAATATCAAATAGATATTTTATATATATTATATTTTCATTTACACAGAACCTTTCTTTCCACTTATGATTTAAGGTTTAGATCGGATTTTATCTCTGCCTGATAAGATTTCAGCTTATAACACCTGTTGTTCGATAACATCGACATGCCAGTGTCGTGGAATTTGTACATGTTTGTGTAAATAAAAATAATCATATATATATATATATATATATATATATATATATATATGTATATATATATATATATATATATATGTATATATATATATATATATGTATATATATATATATATATATATATATATATATATATATATATATATATATATACAAGTATCATTAAAAATAACGGACATCTTGTGTCTGGATATTTTTTTTTCTATGATCCTTTCGTTTTTCTGATTAGGTTCTTAGTTTCAGACGGAAACTGGCTGATAAAATTGCCAAAGCTTCCCAAAGCGCTTTCGGACCCTTCCAGGTCCATCGTCAGTGGAGTAATGTTAACCAGGCATAGACCTAGGAGTGAATATATATTCTATTTAGGCGGGAAAAATAAAGGACTGTGTTTAATTTAAATTTATATTTATAGGCATTTGAGTATATTAGTACTAATAGTATAATTAATCTTGTTAATGATACTTTGTATTAAAGAAAAGATGCTGCCAAGATACACACACACACACACATATATATATATATATATATATATATATAGAGAGAGAGAGAGAGAGAGAGAGAGAGAGAGAGAGAGTAAGAGAGAGAGAAATAGAGAGAATTAGAGGGGATGTTGAGATATAAATTTATTATATATCTAAGAGATATATAAGCATCCATATATATATATATATATATATTGATATAAATTAATATATATATGTACATACATATCTATATATATATATATATATATATATACATGATATATATATATAAATATATATATATATATATATATATATATACAGATAATAAAATACAGACACCGACATATATAAAACTATACAACGTTTCCATAGGTATTAACTGAGCGAAAATAACGTTCAAAGTCGAAACAGACACACAAATTGATGCTGAAAAATCTTGATCGAACGTTCATCATTGTCGTTGTCGTTTTTCTCTTCAGCTGAATCATTTGATATCTGCACTGATACCATGTAACTGAATATACTAAACTGGTATCCGCTCAGTACAAGTGACCTTCAATTAATTTTCCTTTATTTTCTCTTGATGCAAACTTTTTTGCGGTGTATTTATGCGACGATATCCTTTGACAGATTGAATAGGAAGAACCGAACGCTCTCTTTGCGCCGATAATTTAACTCCCGCTCGGATTCGCTAACGCATGCGTAGTGAGCGTCATGCTGATAATAATGGCGGAATTGCTTGACGATGCGGTTGGTTTACGTGCAGCTGATTATTTGGGGAAGAACATTTCCTTTCATAGTTTAAGAGATGTGGCACATCAAATATGCGAACGATCCATACATACGCACACAATTATTATAAAAGACTATACACTACGCTATCCCGAAAAAGGTGGTTACACTATTTATATTTCATATATATATATATATATATATATATATATATATATATATATATATATATATATAAATTCCCGAAATAGTTTTTCATGGTAAACAACTGATGATCCCTTAAAATAGTGTTAGAAATAAACTAATATAATAACTGTAAAAAATAAATTGACTTACATGCGTGATTTTCCACTGAAAAACTTGGGACTATAAGTTGTTTTTTTTTCTTTAATATAGTTTTAATGGTTGAGAAACTTCCGAGACTATATATATATATATATATTGTGTGTGTATTTAATCAGCATATTTTAATGTAAGCAAACATTATTACATAACACGGAGTTTTTTTTACTTGATAATAGTTTTTTTATTTATTCAATTTTCCGAATGATCCATTTAGTGTTTCGGTCAAATTGCTGTATGTAAGTTCCATGTGTTTCTTGTTCCATTTTCTTTCCTTTTTTGCGCAAACACTCCGTGTTATTTAATAATGTTTGCCTAAATATATATATATATATATATATATATATATATATATATATATATATATATATATATATATATATATAAGTGTAAGTTTGAAATCCGAGACAAGAGCAATGTGAAATATATACCGGAAAGTGGAAAAGATGAACAAAAATAAATGAGAAGAGAAAATAAGAATGGAATCTCAAATCAATTTATTATCACGTAAAACAGATTAAATACCAGAACAGTAAATAAACAAATGGGTTACTGTCAGGCAAATAAAAGTTCCGGAATAAGGTAAACTTAAATTTTCGAGAGCGGCACCTCTCATTATCAAAAGACCAAAAAAATATGACTGAGTGGTCGAATAAAAAAAACAAAAAAAACTCGGTCATATTTGAGTTTACTTTATTCCAGAACTTTAATTACCTATATATATATATATATACTACTAAAAGTCTATGGGTCTTGTATGTTTGCAATCAGCTTTCAGCTTTCCGGTTTTCAACATCCGGTTGCGCATGCGTAAATAGCATCGTCTTCCAATCTGTTATTCCAATTCCGTTGAACTCTGATTATTAACGAACGCATGAAATTTTTCATTCTGGAAATGTTTATATCGCTTTAAATATAAAACAATTACATTTAATTTCATCAAATAGTTTTTTTGTTTTCTCCACGGCTAAAAACATTCAACGGCAGGACTTTGTAAAGTCTGTCGCAGTTTCTAAAAAGCTCCACCCTTTTAAAAAACAAAAACAAACAAACAAAACAACAACAATCATTATTAATATCAATAGCGGCGGTGAACGAAACCACCTCCCACTTTTCCTCTCACAGATTTCACCACTCCTACTCCCTCTGTTTTCGTTACGTACGCGAGACAGCCGGTTGTACCCCCTTCCTTTCTCACCTGTTCAGTGCATATTTACCTATAAGTATGGCCAACCACTTATAATTCAGTAACTATAATTTAAAAAACAAAACAATTATAATAAACAGAACGACGCATAGAAATCTATCTATATTCTTTTTTAAACAATTACATTTAATTTCATCAAATAGTTTTTTTGTTTTCTCCACGGCTAAAAACATTCAACGGCAGGACTTTGTAAAGTCTGTCGCAGTTTCAAAAAAGCTCCACCCTTTTAAAAAACAAAAACAAACAAACAAAACAACAACAATCATTATTAATATCAATAGCGGCGGTGAACGAAACCACCTCCCACTTTTCCTCTCACAGATTTCACCACTCCTACTCCCTCTGTTTTCGTTACGTACGCGAGACAGCCGGTTGTACCCCCTTCCTTTCTCACCTGTTCAGTGCATATTTACCTATAAGTATGGCCAACCACTTATAATTCAGTAACTATAATTTAAAAAAAAAACAATTATAATAAACAGAACGACGCATAGAAATCTATCTATATTCTTTTTTAAACAATTACATTTAATTTCATCAAATAGTTTTTTTGTTTTCTCCACAAGTGTCACGCACATACATGAATTCCATAGCTAATATAACAAACTGACCCAACGGGTCACGGGTGGTCTAGTATATATATATATATATATACATTAATATATATTTATATATATATATATATATATTCAAAAAACTAAGTTATTAATATATATATATATATATATATATATATATATATATATATATATATATATATATATGTGTGTGTGTGTGTGTGTATTTAAATATATATATTTATATAGTAAGTTATGAAAATATATTTATGACAATTGGCTACACAGAGGCTTCTGCGTTATATCCCGGGAGCGAATCGTCAGCCATTTTAGCCTGACGATTCCCTCCGAGGTGAAACGCGGATGCGTCTGTGTGTCTTAATTTTCATAAATATATTTTCATAACTTCCTACCTACCTCTACTGATGTATGGAGTACTGTTGAAGTAAATACTGAAAATTGATACATAATAAAATTATATCATTTCATGTGGATGCATGATGAAATAATTATACATACATATATATATATATATATATATATATATATATATATATATATATAACAGCACATTCTGAGTAAGATCAGGAATGGAACCCTCCGGTCAACGGAGGTTCAAAATAACACATATGGGTCTTCTATTGCAGACCATTTACTTAAAAACCCGCCGTGCGCTAGGAATTTTAGTATGGACTTCTTCCACATTCTCAGTCATGCTCACTCATTATACCATCTCAAAATCTTGGAGACAATCCACGTTCGTCTTTAAAGTCCCTCCCTTTGCAAGCAAAGTGAATGTCTATTGGGACTAGATATGATCAGTCTCTAAGATTCATCCTCCATTGTACGTATAACATAACGCTATTTTATTTTCTGTACTCTATCCTTTCAACCCGTGTTTTTTTTTTAAATCCCTTGTTTTTTTAAAAATCCCTTCATACAGCCTTTGTTAAGAGAGGGCGAAACCGGTCGACATTTTTTCTTTAATAACTTTTAATCATGAAGATAGAATTCGTCTTCCCTTCATGCTTGGGATAATAAAATGTTCTACTCCCCAAACAATCATGAAATATATATATATATATATATATATATATATATATATATATATATATATATATAAAGCTCTATTTTACTATATGTTGAAATATTGACTTTCAAATAGTTTTACAAGAAGATAATATTTTTTTATTGCTCCATATAGAGGACTATGTAATTTAGTCTAAGGAGAGAAGGGAACATAGGACATGGTTATTGAATCTTTTAGAAATAAACCTTGAGATGAGAGAGCGGAATTGATAAAAAAAATAAGGTGTAGGTGGGAGGGGCGAGGGAGGAGGAGAGGGGGAGAACAAGATCAGGCGGGGTAAGGTGTCTCTCTCTCTCTCTCTCTCTCTCTCTCTCTATATATATATATATATATATATATATATATATATATTGTACGTGTATTTAGTAGTCATTTGTTCATTTTTGCAAACATTGTTAAAATAACAGAATTCGTTGGTTTAATTATACTTGTTTATTTTTAAAAAATTATGATAGTTTTTTTTGTATTAAAATAAAATAAAAAGTTATAAATGTTCTATAGGTTCCACGAACATTTTCCATTCTTTGTCGAATCATGCTCAGGTTTTAAAAGCAACTGCACACAAAAAAGCCGGAGAAATAAGAGAGTGTTTTAAAAGACGGTGGAGAAACGCGTACAGAAGGTTTGTCGCATTGTTCAAGGAAGACGTTCACGGATTGCATCACAGAACAAAATCGCATTACGTTAAGCATTTTAAAATAGTATAACTGGTTGCATATGTGATTTTATTAATTTAAGGTTGTTGTGATTTTATGTAGATAGCTTTTAGTATTTTTAATTTTTTAGTATATATACATATGAGATACCATCTTTAATATACTATCATTCACTGTTAGAATAATTCTTCAGTTCCGCCGATACAGCCTTCTTGATTGGTCTCACGCATTAAACACGGACCCCTTTCATCACCATAAGAGGAACAGAAACGTTACACATGTCTAGATATGGTCAATAGGAAGGGTGTTCCAACACGTCAATATCGTTTTCGGACAGAAACATCCAATCATCAATGGAGTGTGAGCATGTTTAATGTCGTGGTTAAGAAAAGAAGCCATGAATAAAAAAAATGTAAAAATACACACAACGATTGCAGAAAGGTGAATTACACTTACATATGCCGCCCCCCCCCTCTTCTCATAATAACAGAACATATACTATAATTCCTTCAGAAAAATGTGAAAGTAATCCCTGGGAGGAAAGCCTGAGCTGATGATATAATAACAAGAGAACAGATACTACACTACCTATTTTTTAATTCTGCATTGAAAGATAGTACATTAGACTTAAATTGTATAATACATTGAATTGCGTATTTAAAGATATTAATATTATAGTTTCACCTTCAGATATACAAATAAGGGTATGCTTTCAGACAGATACCAAATCTCCTTTAGTGATAGATATTAACTCACAGATATCATGCTGCATCCGTTTATCTGAGTTTCGGCCGTATATAGCAGATATTAGGGTATTCTTATAGAGAACGCACAGAGTTTCCTTAACTTCGCGTCGTCAACGTTCGGCCAGGACTCGGAAGCGCCCGAGAGTTGACGAAACCATTAACCAATCAGGTTGCAGCTGGTATTAGACAATCAGTTTTCAAGCAAGCAGAGGATAAGTTTTGGAAGTAATATACACTTACGATCTGCAGTGCGTGAAGACAAAAGTGAATTTCTACGATCTGGAAGGACTAATTCAGTTCTTTCAGCAACAGTCACTTCTAGCGAAAGATTAACTCTAAACTCTAACCCTCAGCCTAACCTAGAAAATGTTAAAAGAAATAAACATTGAAAAGAAAACAAGAAATTGGTTAAAAACAGTGGTTTTGTTGTTATATGAAAACAAAATTATTTGAAACTTTTCGGTGAACTAAAAACAAACATTTTATTTTAAAACATTTGATTCTAAATGGTTCCTTTGACAAAAAAAACATCTAATTAATAACACCTTTTTAGCTATGGTTTGTTCATTCTTTATTTTTGATATATGTATTTTAATTTGATATTTTTCGTCTGAATTCATTGTCTGCCACTCTTCAATTTATCGTATTTCAGTGTTCGCCTCGTCAATGCTCGGGCGCTCCCGAAACCTGACCGAACGTTGACGAGGCTAAGTCACGGAAACGCGGTGCGTTCTCTATAAGCGTACCGAAATTTGATTACACTTAGTCTCGTTTCTTTGTAGATACACCTCGTATCGGTTAGAAGTATACTTTTATTTAGCAGCATGGCACGACGTTTTGATTGCCTTGGTATTGTTGTTGGCATCGGTTTCCCCGATTCTGTCAGAATCAGGTATTCACAGGATGGACCACGTTAAGGTTATCAACATCCATAAATGAAAATAGTTCTCTGGAACCGATTGAAAAAAAAGACTTTCTTTTCTCCCTCCATGTTCTTAGCACCATGCAGAATTGCCAGGACACAACTTCTTTGCCAGAGATTTCTCGACTGTGGAACACACATTACCGCGGGACTGCTCCCCTACTGATTACATCTTGGCCGTCTTCAAATCTGTTATATCGTAGGAATAACAATATATAAATAAGAAACCTAAGACAGGAATTGAAAGAGTAAGAATTTTATTAAGAATATTTAATTACAATAAGTTGGTCGGCATTACCAGATCTAGGCAGACGTGCTAAGCGGTTCTCCTTGGCAAGGGAAAAGGTGACTTGACGAATCCATCCTGTCACTATGGGTGAATCCGGATCAGTCCACAACAAAATCTAATGTCAATAAATTCTTGTCCCATAAGTAATTATTTGCTTATATAATTGCTTAATATCAGTACACGTATAGTGTTCTTCATCATTTGGCTGCACATGAATTCCGTCCTATAAACCCTTATCCTCGAGTGGCTATTGGCCTTGATAAGTGGTGACCCAATAGTTAAAAATAGAAATTAACGACACAAAATTTTCAAGCATAAATGGGGTAGTTAACTGAAAAACAGATCTGACTATGGACTACTAACACCTGGAAAAGATTTGATTCGAACTCGGTACACCCAGGTCGGCAATCAATCCGCGTCGTTATCCACCTCACCCCAACCACATCATATACGTTGATGTGCGGACATCGCATGAACAGAAAGGCATTTTATGAATTCTGTTTGGTCTATTAAGTGCCTTTCGTTGTCTCTTTGTTGTGTTTGACTCGTGATTCCCCAACCCGTTGTACAGTTAATGAATATTGCCATTGTCTACGAGGATAGCCACAAGGAAACATCATAGAATGAAACATCGAGAGATGTCGAAGCCGTTTGGATACGTTATGCCAGTGAAAAGACGCTCTTACGCTGTCACCGCTGAATGATATGCAAACATCAGGACAGGAAAAATTAATTTACGGCGCGTACCTCCGTGTAAAAACTGAACGCCATCATCAAGTAGGTGTCTATTGAGAGGACCGCAAGTTTACAAATAGAGGTTCCCGCGCCGCCGGGCTGTCGATAGACTTGTGCAAATTAATTAGACATTTCCCGCAGAATAGCCAACCGGATTGGGGTTTAAGGAAATGGCCAAGGAGGGCGTGGGTTATGCGAGCATATGATAAAGGCAGGGTCAGGAAGTGGCGTGTGCGGGAGTTGGATGCTCGCTTATAGAATATAAAAGGGGGAAGTCGAATATCTAATATGAATGCGTCGTGGATTATATCGCAGACCAAAGAAAAAAGGTTTGATTTAATATATTTATGACTATCTAGCTGCGAGCAGCCGTTTGCTTTCTCTCTCTCTCTTTGTCTCTCTCTCTCTCTCTCTCTCTCTTTGTTTCTTTCTCTCCCTCTCGTTTTCCTTCTCCTACTCTCTTTCTCTCTATTTATATATATATATATATATATATATATATATATATATATATATATATATATATATATATATATATATGTATATTATTATTATTGTTATTCACACACACATACATTGAGTTTATATATATATATACATATATATACACACACACACACATATATATATACATATATATATATATATATATATATATATATATATATATATATATATATAGTACACGTACTGTATTAGTTTCTGTAGATGTAAATCCGTTCAAACTCCAGTGTTCAATATTAAATAGAGCTTTTATATATGATTACTTACATATATATATATATATATATATATATATATATATATATATATATATATATATATATATATATATATATATATATATATACAGGGTGTCTCAAAAAAATGTACTCACTCGTAGAATGACGAGAAAACTTTTATTTATGAACATAGATTGAAATGAAATAGCATCGAATACATGAGACAGATGTAATTGAAGAATCATGTTCGCAAATGTTCAAACTGATGACCATTATTGTTAAAACAAAGCTGATAACGCGTCCCAAGGGATTCGCAAACGTCGCGAAACATGTCATTAGGAATATCACGACAGTATCTTTCAATTTCCAATTTCAATGCATCAATTGTCCTTGGTCTGTTGCCATAAACTTTGTCTTTTAAGTATCCCCACAAAATAAGTCCATGGGTGTTAGGTCTGGGGAACGCGCAGGGTATTCATTGGGGCCCCTTCGTCCAATCCATGTGTCAGGAAACACTGCATCGAGGTAAGCTCGTACATCGCTATGGTAGTGGAGAGGAGCTCCATCTTGCTGAAAGTAAATATCGCCGTCATCACCAAACCTCTCTGTAATTTGTGGACCAACAAATTCCTGAAGCAATTTGAGGTAGCTCTCACCATTGACAGTTTCGTTGAAAAAGAAAGGTCCTATGATGCCCAAATGCGGATATCCCACACCACACTGTTACTCCTGGTAAGTTTACATGGTGTTCAATTGTTACGTGAGGATTTGCAGGACACCAGTACGTGCAATTATGACGGTTAATGGTACCATTTAATTTGAAAATTGCTTCATCGCTCCACACAATTTTGTGTGCAAACTCGACATCTTCTGCACATTTTGCCAGGTACCATTCACAAAATTCGACTCTCCGGTCAGGATCGTCTTCGTTGAGAGCATGACACAGCCTTGGAATGTAGCATTTCCAATGCAGACGCTTCATTATGCGGTTTACGCTATCTTTTGAGATGTGGGTTTCCCGAGCAGTTTGGCGAAGTGATTTCTGTGGTGATCGAAGGAGTGTTTCCTGCACCTGCAGTTCTTTTTCAGGGGACGTAGATGTCCGTGGTCGTCCTGAACGTTGTTTGTTGGTATTCTGTACGGTTCCATCTGCTTCAAATTTGTCTCTGATGCGCGCAATGGTCCGGCGCGTGGGTGACGGTTTTGCGAATTCCCTTGTGAACCGGCGTTGCACTTCAGTGGTGTTTTCGGTCTTCAATAGCATTTCAGGACAAACTTTCTCTCTTCGAAACTAAGTTGATTTCCTGCCATGGCTTCATTAATTCAGAATATCTGAAACAAAAACAAAAGAGTGAGTAAATTTATAATGGACATCAATTTGAACATTTGCGAACATGATTTTTCAATTACATTTGTTTCATGTATTTGACGCTATTTCATTTCTCTCTATGTTCATAAATAAAGGTTTTCTCGTCATTCTAAGAGTGAGTACATTTTGTTGAGACACCCTGTATATGTGTGTGTGTGTGTGTGTGTGTGTGCACTCAATTTATATGTGTGTGCTGTTTATGTGTTAATTGTAGAAAGAGAGGTTAGAGAACTTACATCAAATAAAAAATTGTATTATTAAATAAAAATTTAGCGGTGTTCCCGAATCTCTAATTGCACTCCTGAGAAAACTATAAGAGCATAGCCTTTTGAAAACTTCAAATATATCATATTTTTTTAAATATAAATATTATATATAAAGCTTTCCGAAAACGTAGCCCTAAATATCTAAATACCCCTCTAACCTAACTTAGGAATGGGGATCGAACTTCTTTTTAACTTACAAATATATTTTGATTGAATTTACATAATACGTGTACAATTTTCTGGAGAAGACAATGTATATTGTCCAGAATCTCTACGTTTCTTACGTTACCCCTTATGTGCCGAATATCTACGTATTTCAACGCAAAGTGATCAATGGGGACCGACTTCTCTTAAAACTTCAAATACATCTATTTGATTTTTTCAGTGTTATTTTAAAAATTCGACTTAACAAATGTCTGAATTGTTCAGTTAGCAAAGTATCAGTCAGGAAACACAACCTGTGCAGTTTCGATTCAAGCATCCAACCTCCGATTATTATATAAATCAAATTATACTAAATCAAAAAATATATTTCTTTTTTTTAAATAAAAAATGTAATCTGTCTGTCTGTCTCCTTCTCTCTGTCTTTATTGCTCTCTATATACCCATGTTTATGCATATCCTTCTCTCTCTCTCTCTCTCAATATGTATATATATATATATATATATATATATATATATATATATATATACATCATTCAAAAACCCTGCAGAACTACTGCCCTTAGACCGCCCGGATAATATTTTTTTTTAAATTCGTTTGGGATTGATTTAAAGTTCTTTAATCCAGGATTTAAACACGAATTAATTAATGTTGTTCCTTTGAACCTCTGGAATCCTTAAACACATTTGATCTCCCTAATTCCTTTAGAAGACTCATCATAAAACCCCAAAACAGTAACGGCCAAATATACGATACTCATAATATTGGCTCTAAGGATTTATATAGAAATATTTTTTAATTCTTAATTTTTAATTTTTTTTATATCTCTTTAAATCTTCTCCGGTTAAAATCTCAACCGTTACTTTTGACCCTCCACCTTTTTTTCAAACCTTTATATACCTTCCTTACACTGAATTATATTATATTTTTTACACGCACACTCTAACTCTTCATAACCTAATATTTTGTAAAATTTTGAATTTTGGCTTTTCTACTGCCAATCTATGTGATTCCTCTGATGATAAGATTTTAATCTTTGAAAAGCCTTTGCTTAAGGAAAGAATAATGAACACGTATTTACCTTGCATTGAACAATCGAAGTTGAAATTGATTTGTCAGTCGTACATGTTTATCCCTCTTCTTTCATTTATCTGTATATATATGTATGTAGGTATATATATATATATATATATATATATATATATATATATATATATATATATATATATATATATATAAGTAAGAAACTAAAAGTAAAACTTTTAGTAGAAAGAACTTATAGTGAAATGGTAAAAGCTCAATATATGAGATAGAGCAATTATAAAGTTAAATGGACGAAGAGTGATAAACATGCACGAATGTCCAAATTTATTTCAAACTTCAAATGTTCAAAACAGGGTATATTCTGTAATAAAATTATGTTTATTGTTCTTTCCTTAAGCCAAGGCTTTTCAAAGATCGAAATCTTATCATCAGAGGAATTATACAGATAGATAAGTCGACAATAGAAAAGCCAAAGTTCAAATTTGAAAAAAATATGAAAAAATATTCAGAAAAAGATGGGCGAGAAAAGCCTTGGCTTAAGGAAAGAACAATAAACATTATTTTATTACAGAATATACCCTGTTTTGAACATTTGAAGTTTGAAATAAATTTGGACATTCGTCCATGTTTATCACTCTTCGTCCATTTAACTTTATATATATATATATATATATATTATATATATATATATATGTTTGTGTGTGCATGTTGCATATATATATATATATATATATATATATATATATATATATATATATATATATATATGTTTGTGTGTACACTTATATATCTGTAAATTCAACATATATATATATATATTATATATATATATATATATATGTTTGTGTGTGCATGTTGTATATATATATATATATATATATATATATATGTATATATATATGTGTATGTGTACACTTATATATCTGTAAATTCAACATGGCTCGCGGCAACATGTACTTTTGTTGCTGACATGAAAGTCTCACAGAT
>OY744539.1:44792855-44807855 GCA_963556195.1 Sepiola atlantica
GGGGATTTGTTTTGTCTTGGCATTAGCAGCCTGCGTTTCTTATTGAAGGGGCAATAGAATAGCTGACCGTAACAGAATTTCTGGTAAAAAGTTTGTATAGTTCACTTGTGGGTGGGAAATGTTTGTCGAGTAATTTGAGGAAAAGGTGGCCTACCTTTGTCTTGGTATTGGTGGAATAGGGTGGGGAAAACCAGATCACCGATCTCCTTCTATTGCGGGTCCCCCGTGGTTGGTCTCGGTTGGGGGTGTATGAGATCTCCTATCTGAACCCGCTGTCGCGGAGTGCTTATTTGTAATATGGTGCTGCTTGGTTGAAAATTTCGGGACTGGATTAGAGGTTTGAAATTCTTTGGCTAATATTATTGACTGAATTTTTAAAGATAGTGCGGGGTGGCAGGATCCCTTGTGTATGTATTGGAGTGTTTCATTGAGTGTGTGGAAAGGTTTGTGTGTATTGTTTTTAAGGTTCAGTGTGGTATCTAGGAAGTTTACTTGGTCTAAATTTGTTTTAATGGTGATTTTGAACCCGAGATTATGGAAGGTGCTTGTTAATTCTTTTTTAAATCTATCTAATGTGTTTCCGTTGTGGTTGCGTGACAGGCAAAGTCCGTCATCTCTATAGAGACCAAAGAAATGGTCTGAAAATTTATTTTAGAGCGTATCCAATATAAGCAAGCCGACTAAGTCGAAGATGTCTCCACTGTCGTAGGCCCCCATTGTAACATCAAATGGGTCCTCTGGGTTTGATATTTTAACCCAAGTCCTTCCCTCGAAGAAAAAAGGGTTTGTCTTGCTTGTAGTATTGTGTCCCTTTTTAGTTGACTGATGTGTGTGTGTGAAAGTGCAAATGTTAAGGCCTTATTTAGGGTGTATTTTGTAATGGATGGGTAGTAGTCTACTATGTCTAATTGTGTGAATTTGCATCTGTGTTTTTCTTGTATGTTATGGAACCAATTTAGGACTGAGTTAGTCTTGCCCCACAGACTTAGGTTTGTGTTTTCCTTAATTTTATTAACTATATTTTAACAATGGATTTACTTGCTAGTCCTAGTTCGCTTTTAGCTGGGTTGATTAGTCTGCAGGAAGGTTTATTTATGAAGTTTTCTTTGTCGTCTTTTAAGGTAACAAAGACCTTCCTCTTATCTAAGTAATTAATTCTATATTCGACACCTAGTCTAGTAGCTATCTCAGTAGTATCATTATTAATGGTCTTATATGTATCCGCCTTGGCTAATTGATATTTTTCGGTAATGGAGCTAATTGTTAGGTCTGTTTTTTTTCCTTTTTAGGCATTATATATATATATATATATATATATTTATATATATATATATATAGTACATGTATGGTATTAGTTTCTGGAGATGTAAATCCGTTGGAGCTCAAATGTTTATAAAAAGTGCTCAATAACAAGTAGAGCTGTTTTTAAGTATAATTTTTTATATATACAAATATTATTGGTTACATGTGTGCATACATGTTTAGTTGTACACTTCCCAGAGAGTCAACCTCTGTCTTTTTTGGTCTGAAGAGGTTGACTCTCTGTCAAGAGTACACATATGTAACCAATAATGTTTGTATGAATACACATTTATACTATATATATATATATATATATATATATATATATATATATATATATATAGTGAATGCTTTTATTCAAACATGTACAAAATCTGCTACACTGGCATGTCGATGTTATCGATCTACAGCTCTCAGTGTAGCAGACCTTGTACATGTTTGAATAAAAGCATTCACAATACAGCTCTATATTTTTATTGAGCACTCTTTTATAAACCCGGTTTGATTACCTTTGGATTTCTACCCTGTGGATTTTTACCCTACCTGGATTACTATATATATATATATATATATATATATAAGATACGATTAGATTAGATTAGATTAGTTTAAAGTATACTTATCGTAAGAAAATTACACAGAAACGTTTGTGTTTTACTCCTAGACGGATTTCATCAGGCTAACTTAATTAAGGCAATAACTTTTCTACATAGAAAAACACACATAACTCAATATTATTAAGATATAATAATAATAATAACAATAATAATAATAACAATAATAATAATAATAATAATAATAATAATAATAATAATAATAATAATAATAATAATAATAATAATAATATACACCATGTATAATTTTTAGCATTGTTGAAGTAAATACTGAAAAAAATATATGCGTAACATATTATTTAATATTATCTACAAGTGTACATATAAATTAAATAGTAATATATATTTTGTGATAAAAAATACCGTGAAACTGAAGTAAATGTATATTTAGTTAATCATTGTAGATATATATATATATATATATATATATATATATATATATATATATATATATATATATATATATATATATATATATATAGTGTTATAATAAAATACATTCCAGAAGGAAATCCGGGTAACATAGCTCAATGTAATAACAGAGCAAGAATAAAATAAAATATAGTAACACGAAATTACATTATCATCGATGCAATAATTTATTTCAACCTTGTGGTATTGTCAAGCATCCAAGTTGGATGACTACATTTTTGAAAATGAGAAAATAGAAAATCACACTCGACAATTCAAATAGAAGTAGGTAGAGAGAGATGACAATATATCTAATATATATTTATATTTTGAAGAATATTTAAAAATTATGGGTTAAATATGCTTCAAATTTCCCCCTCTCTCTAAATATGTATTAGATAGTTTCCCCCTCTCTCTAAATATGTATTATATAGTTTGTCACTCTCTCTAAATATGTATTAGATGGTGTGTCACTCTCTCTCTATCTACTTTTATTGTAAGTGTTAAGTGTAAAATTTTTTCTCACTTTCAAAACTGTAATTATCTAACTTGGATGCTTGACAATACCACAAGGTTGAAATAAATTATTGCATCGATGATTATGTAATTTTCTGTTACTATATATATATATATATATATATATATATATATATATATAGTAGAAAGTGAACTTTCGGCTGCCTAGTAACACTTTTTTCTCATTAGTTTGACCATTTGGTCCTGACATTCTATGAGCGATGTTTCTGAGTAAGATTTGTTGCTGTTTTCTGGGTCGAAATCTATTCATCTAACAGTTATCCTTGGTTAGTTGTTGGCCTTGTCGTTCCTTACATCAAGTGGCTTCATACATTGTATGAAGCGATTTTTTGTTTATTTTAATACTAAAAGACCATCAGAAAAATTGACAAAATAAAATTTGTAGAATTAAATAGAGGAATTCTGATATTTTTAACAATGTCTGCATATATATATATATATATATATATATATATATATATATATATATATATATGGGTGTGTGTGTAAGTGTGTTTGTGTTTGTGTGAGTCTATATAAAATATATATTTAAGTATATACTCTTTATAATATCCAAAAATGCTTTAAATTTCAAGCTCAATTAAGTATTATTACTTTTGCTTTTAACATTTGTATTTTGATAATTCGGTGAATACCTGTATTTCTTCTTCGTCTCACAAACACTTTTTTACAATATATATATATATATATATATATATATATATATATATATATATATATATATATATATATAAATATATATATATATTTATATATATATATAAATATATATATATATATATATATATTACTATTTTATGTATCTGCATAAATTTTTAAAAGGAAATATAATTTTTATGTATCAATTTTCAGTGTTTACTTCAACAGTGCTCGATACGTAAGTAGAGCTAGGTAAAAACACAGTGAACGTCGAATTAACACAGCACTAGCAAACAAACATAGGGACGCTCGCCAATAATTCAATGGAAAATAATACGACAGGCCAGTACATGTAGAAATATAATGAAAAATTTGAAATCTTAAAATTTAAAGACCCTCGAAATCTATTAAACTGTAGAAGTGAGATTACAAACAAATTTACCTAAGGTTAAATAAATAAACAAATAAGTAAAAAAAGATAAACTAAATAAACATCTAAATATTTAAAAATTAAAACCTAAAAGAGAAATACAATGAACCACGTGTTTAAATAATTTCACCCATTATATTGACACAACAAAGAAACAGAATATTAGCCAATCTCGAGAAAACAGAACAATAGAACAGGATATAGGAAGTAACACTAACCACACCTTTGTTCGTGGGAAGCCCAACGATTAACTAAGAGAACAACAAAGAATATGATTGGTTAACTAGCTAGCCGTGTATATAAAAACACCCTGCAAAAATAACTCCATGCATTTTAGCCTGAAGATTTTCCCGGGGATACCACGTAGGAGTCTTTGTGTAGCTTAATTGCCATGAATATATTTTCATGAATATATTTTCATTGCTTAATATATATATATTTTTTTTTAATTTTTAAATTTTTTTTTAAAATTTTTTTTTTACCCCTTTCCCTCGCTATAATTCTCATAGCATCTTTTTATATTTTTTATACATTACCTCGATATTTGGCTCTGTTGAGCGAGGTACGAAACCGGTCAGCTGCCCTTTTATCTTTTTAATTTCTTAAATTCATTATGAATAATAAATATTGTCTCTTCAATGCCATTTTAAAGTTTTGTACGACAAAGAAAATATTTAAATATATATATATATATATATATATATATATATATATATATATATATATATATCGCGAAAATAACCTTAGTAGTATGTATGTTTGTATGTATGTACGTATGTATGTAAATCTGTAGTAATTCTGTATGCATCATGAATGTGTGGATTATTCTCCAGTTGTAAGACTTAAATTCGCTTTAATGAATGCACACCAATTCATCTGCCTCTGCGATTGGCATTGCAATAATGGCGTGACTGGTTTCTTTTCATTTCTAGGAAGTTGGCTAATAAGAGCCGATCACGAAATCCAAGGATATTCTGAGTTTTTTGCCGCGTTTTTCTCTTGTTTCTTCATTATTGAATTTTCAGTTTTTACGTTCTTGCTGTTTCTTCATTTGTTAACTTTGTAGTTTATTTATTTAATTAATCTTTCATCCCTTCCTTCGTTTTTCTTCATAGACTTATCTTTTATCATTTCTTTATTTATTTTGTATTTATTCTTTCTTTATTCTTTTATTTCGTTTTTTATGTTTCCTCCCTATTTTCTGTCTTTTTCTTTCTGTTATTTCTTTCATTCGTTCGTACTTTTCACTCTGTCATTAATAAATGTATTTGTTTCTTCCCTCATAGCCTCCTGTGTTTCTTTTTCACCCGTGCTTTCTTTCTTTACTTCTTCCTTCTTTATTTCTTACTTCCTTT
The DNA here is from genome assembly GCA_963556195.1 of Sepiola atlantica. NCBI lineage: Eukaryota > Metazoa > Mollusca > Cephalopoda > Sepiida > Sepiolidae > Sepiola > Sepiola atlantica. The sequence continues at coordinate 44,798,144 of OY744539.1, forward strand.
TTCTTTATTTTTTCTAATTTCTTCTTTCTTTTCTTTATTTATTCATTTATTTATTTCATTCGGCCATTTTTTCCGTTCATCTTTTCACACCGTCTTTCTTTTCGTTCCTTAGTTCTTCCTTTATATTTTATTTTCGTTAATCATTTAAATTTTTTTTTTACTGTTTTAAGTCTTTCTTTCTTTTATCTTCATCTATTTCGTTTTCATCCTTTCGTTTTCATCCTTCTTCACGTTTCGTTCTTTCTTTCTGTTTTTCTTTCATCTTTTATTCTTACATATTTATTAACATTTCGTTTTTATCTTTTCTCACATTTTATACTTTCTTTCTTTGTTTTTTTCTTTCTTTCTTGCTTACATCGTTATTACTTTCATTTTTTTCTTTTGTTTTTATCCTTTCTCACGTTACGTTCTTTCTGTCTGTCTTTCTTTTTTCTGACTTTTTTCTTTCATCTTTATTTCTTTCCTGTTTTATTTTTTTCACTTTCGTTCTTTCTTTTTTCTTTCATCTTTATTTCTTTCGTGTTTTATCTTTTTCACGTTTCTTTCTTTCTTTTTTCTTTCATCTTTATTTCTTTCGTGTTTTATCTTTTTCACGTTTCTTTCTTTATTTTTCTTTCATCTTTATTTATTTCGTGTTTATCTTTTCATCTTTATTATTTCTCACGTTTCGTTCTTTCTTATTTTTTATTCTTTCGTATTTATTTTTTCTGTGTTTATCCTTTTTCACGTTTCCTCCTTTCTTTCTTCCCTCTTTCGTTTTTTCGTTTTCATCCTTTCTTATATGTTTGTTTTTCTTTGCCCATTTAATTCTGTCTTTCATTCTTTCTTTTCTTTGTCATACATTTTTCTCTTCAATTTTTACTTGATTTCATCCTTTCTTATATGTTTGTTTTTCTTTGCCCATTTAATTCTGTCTTTCATTCTTTCTTTTCTTTGTCATACATTTTTCTCTTCAATTTTTACTTGATTTCATCCTTTCTTATATGTTTTTTTTTCTTTGCCCATTTAATTCTGTCTTTCATTCTTTCTTTTCTTTATCATACATTTTTCTCTTCTATTTTTACTTGATTTCATGATTTCTTTTTTTGCTTTTGCTACTTCTTTTCTTCTCGTGTTTCTTCCTTCGTTCTTCCTTTGTCTTTTTATATCGTGTTTTCTTGAATTTTTATATATTCTTTCTTTTTATTTCATTTTTTGGATCGATTGTCGATCTCACGCAATAGACTGTCACGACTCCCGTCTGCTAAACGAGTTTAATAATCGCAGATGATATTCGATAAAGAAACACAAGAATAAATAGATGTAAATTGAAAAAGACAAACTTTCAAAGATAGGCGTTTGTAGTGAATTTGATAAATAATATTTATTGAATCTGTAACTGTACGATACGATGGTATTCTCCACTCTATAATAAAAGCAGACGTGTAATTATTTGTATATGAATAAATAAATATCAATCCCGTCACACAACATTTAGCACGTAAAAAAACTGCCGAGCGAAACTATTCTAAGTTTTTAGGGGAAGGGAGAAAGCAAATAGCAACTCTGACAAACTTCGACGTCTAAAATTAATTCAGAACGAAATCATTGAGTCTGCGTTCATAATCTGAGGTTTTCGTTTTTCTTTCTTTTTATACCGATTGATACGTTTTTTTCATTCTATTTGTTTTCTTTTTTACAACTTCCTAGTTTGAAAGGTTTTCTTACTTTCTTAATACATTTTATTAACTTTAATGATGTAGACGTAATTGTATATGAATAGGAAAAGTAGGGCGAACACTAGGGAAGCGTATATTGTTCGTCATTTGTGACGGAGAGTGTATACTTCTCATAAAAAAAGAAAAAGATGGCCCCGGTTTATGCTGACACCACCCAAAATATTTCTAGAGAGTCAAGGTGGATGAGATGGGTGATGAGTGACAGCACAAACCAGACGTTAACTGAAAGAGTTCAGGGACCTTGGGGAGGCTTATTGCCACCCAAATCCTAGAGAAGACTAATTGTTCTTACTAACGAGAAATCAATGGTAAGCGGCTGTTGTAATACCGTAAGGTCATTTGCGGTGGTTATCGAAGAGAGGTGGCGAGTACTAAAAATCTGGGGTACGGTATTGTCACTCAGACTCCAGGGAACACTACTGGTTGTTGTCGATGAGCAATAAATGACGATGACCTGCGTGATAACTCTTAGTCAGTACAAATAATAATAATAATCATGATACTAATTATAATAATAATAATAATAATAATACTAAGTATAATAACAATAATAATAATAATAATAAATATAATAATAATAATAATAATAATAATAACAATAATCATGATACTAATTATAATAACAATCATAATAATAATAATAATAATAATAATAATAATTATAATAATAATAATAATAATAATAATAATAATAATACTAATTATAATTACAATAATAATAATAATAATAATAATAATAATCATGATACTAATAATAATAACAATAATAATAATAACAATAATAATAATAATAATAATTATAATAATAACAAAAATAATAATAACACTAATAATAATAATAATAACAACAACAACAACAATAATAATAATAATAATAATAATAATAATAATAATAATAATAATAATAATAATAATAATAATAATAATAATAACTGTAACATTTACATAATGATCCGCTAAGGCATTTCATGTGTGAACGTACGTTATCACAACGCTCACATATTAAAAAAGAGATCTCCAGATGCTGATTAATTTGATGTATTTAAGGTAAACTATTCCGACTATACCCATTTCAAAATCAATTGTTCCAGATTAAACTTGTGTCTAAACTTGTTATAAAACGGTTCAATTTTGAAATAAATACATTTAAAAAGTCCCTCGTTCTATGTGAAGTATAATTATCTAGCGATTATTTTACGTTAAAAAGACAGATAATAGCCATTATTTTCGAAAGAATTAAATTTCTGCAATTTTAGATAAATGAACAGACAAATTCGTTTTATTTATCTAAAGATATTTAGCTGACAATCACAATCATTTATATAGACGAAAAAGTCATATTTTTCTTAATAGTATTAAATCTGACAGACATTTATTATATCAAAAGGAATATATTATTCTCAGAAAATTGTAAAAAATTGATGTGGAAGTCAACGTGAGATTGTCCCCGGAGTTCTGCTCATATTACATAATATTCTCTGATAACGTTTGTCTGACAAATAGAATTGATTTGGTCTATAAATGTAATATATTTATAGCCTCTAGCTGCCCAATGGATTTATAGAGAAATACATTATAAATATTCCCTTCGAAAAGCGACTTCATAGTTAATTGCACTATTTTTTTACAGTTTTACTCCCGGGGCACCAGGTTATTTGTGATTATGTTTTTAATGATAGAGCCTTAAAAGTATGTACTTGTTGTAAAACACGGCACTTAAGTTATAGGTTATTTTGGCGCTAAATGTAAGTAAAAACATTTGACTTCCATGGATAAATCCTTGTAAATTTTATAATTTGATTTGACTATTCTTCATGAGATATATAATTATATAGTTTATTCAAGAAATTCGTAGCTAGAATAGTTGGGTTTTCTTAAATAAAACTTTATACAAATTATTTTAATAGACTAGGGTAATGTTCAGGAGAGGTGAAGAAAGTGCTGTAATTCGTGCTAATAAATGTATAAAAATAATGAATACATTCCTATATGGATTGTAGCCGGGTCAACGTGCCCTTATGAGAGACCAACTCGAATCAATCAGAATTTGAGCAGAGAAGACCGAATTTGAATGGAAAAAAGAAAAGAAAATTGGTTGGAATCGAACAATAGGAATCTGGTGTCTGCGAAAATTCTTGAGATTATTTTCATATTTATTTCCGTATGAATAGATTTTTTTCTTTTGTGGATTTTCTTCGTTGTTCGTAAAAGAGGCTCACGTTTTTTACTTCCGATAAATGCTTAAAAATTGTCGAATAAATGTTGTTAGGTTTAATACATAAGGTCAACTAAGACATAAATGCGAGAGTGAAGAATGAATATCTGCAAAAAATCGAAACGAAAGAAGTACAAAAAAACAACTAGCAGGAACACCCCCGGTTGCCTGGGAGTGAATAAAGAATCCTATATTCTGCCATCAGTCACTGAAATAATATTACTTTTTTATTCTTACCTGTAAAATATATGATCCCTCTAGTCCCATATTTGTGCTAGCCTGGGAGTAAAAAAAAACATACACTACACTGCCACCTAAGAAAGAGGTAATGCCTTGAAGGATGGACCCATGAAACCAGAACCGATATTACGCTAGTCTGAAAAGAAAGAGATCATAGCTGAGAGAATGGTGTTGTTGACAACAGATGCTATATACTATACTACACCTCCCTCTAAAAAAGAGACGGTAAATTCTGGGAGGATACAATATACTACACTACCCCTACTCCATAAAATGAGGTAATTCCTTGGAGAATGATATGATAATAAAACCGATAATCTACTACCGCCATGTTAATTGAGTATTAAAAGCTAGTACATTTTTCTGAAATACAATACTTAACTAAAATTAGCAATAAATGGTAATACACTATGCAATGAATAGAAGTAATAGTATAGTTTCGGTTTTAGATAGAAAGTTACAAAATCTCCATCAGTAATTGATTTTTTTAATGTTTCATAATAGGCATTGTTTTGGTATGTTCCAAGGATGTATTCAACAGTGATAGGGTTATTGAATGTATAAGTAATGTGATATTAATTGAGATAGGTTTCGGTAAATTCATAAACAATAGTACACGCAGCGTTTCCCGATAATCAATATAGTTCCTTTTTATGGATGCCCGGCATGAACAAAGCCTATACGATATTGAATTGTTTACAGCAAATATGAGGTGGCAGGTTAAGAGATAGTGTTAGGCTGGGAGGTCAGTGTGAAGCAGTGTAGTGTTGAGAGATACTTCAACCTGAAATCATTGATTCGTTAAAAACACATACACACACACACACACACACACATATATATATATATATATATATATATATATATATATATATATATATATATATGAGAAAAAAGAAACAATGTTTCAGACAATATGTAAAAATAAAAATGGAATAAAGGATAAACAATTCAAGAACTAACAAAAATGAACTGAAAAACTCATGTTGTAAAGTTCTGCCGAGATATTTCGCTCGTTAAAATACGACTGAAAATGGCCGTATTTTAACGACCGAAATATCTCGGCAGAACTTTACAACATGAGTTTTTGAGTTTATTTTTGTTAGTTGTTGAATTGCTGATCCTTTATTCCATTTTTTATTTTTACACACACACACACAGAGACACACACACACACACACACACACACACACATATATATATATATATATATATATATATATATATATATATATATATATATATATAATTCCACTCGAGGGAATCACAAAGTCGAAGCATCGAAAAAGGAGAGAGAGATTTATATAAAATCAGAAGGAGCAAGAATTATTCTATTTGGCTAATGTCTTCTTTCATGTCACCAAAAAACGGTCGAAGATTTTAATTAAAATGATAAGAACTTAACAATTTCGTAGCTAAATACTGACGCGTCCAGAGTCAGGTTGGGGTTGCTGTCTGAGCCGATATGACGCGCAACCCGGAATTGACAATGAAGACAGTGTATCAGTGACCACCGCTCTTTATTCACCTAGAAAATGTATTTTACGATCGGAGGAAAAATAAAATAAATAAAATTTATTTTGAAGAAAGCAGATATTTTTCTAAATCTAAATTCGATTTTAACAGTTTATTTTAACATACAGAAAGAACACCAGAGACATTAAATTATGTAAACACTGATTTCGTGTTTTCTGAAATGTGTTAATATTGGTAGTTGTTACTGAACTGTTTTTTAGTTTTAAATGGACGTTTTGGATAGAATCATTTCTATATCCATGAGTGTGTATAGATGTTTGGTATTTGTTTACTGCGAGCTGAATGTATGATGACAGCATTTGTCCATTAAGATGGCGCGAAGAGAAAATGAATGGCGCTCATGAAAGAGGTTAGCACATTTGTTAAAGGAAGTTAAAAGAAACAGAAAAAAAGTTGCCATGAAATACAGTTTACAAATATGAAGTGAAGCGTTTTCATGTTTTCTAGTGAACAAAACGTAACAGAAATCAATAGTTTAGGAGCGGTACAATAAGTGAGAAAATATCGATTTAGAAATTCAATAGGAATATAATATAGCGAGAAAGCATACACAAGCAATGAGATTATATATACACACACACCCACACGCATATATATATATATATATATACATAAATATATATATATATGTGTATATAACATACTCTCTATATATATATATATATATATATATATATATATATATATAACATTATATATATAAATATTTGTATATATATATGTATATTACATATTGTACATATATATATATATATATATATATATATATATATATATATATAACATATCGTACATACAAAAGATATAAGAGGCAACTAATATCTTTTAATTAGTGAAACATCCAGATAAAGACTGAAGCTCAATATACTGGATAGAGCATTAATAGCACAATATTAAATGAAATAATAAAATAAGGTGCGAATCAAATTTTATTAGAATTCAAAATTCGAGCAAAGTATCTCAACGTCCTTAACTTATGAGTTTTCAAAGATAATTATTCTCCTCAGAGGACTATTACCGCCGTGACGTTAATGCAGGTGATAAAATTACACTTTGTAAATATATAAAAATATATACAAAAATACATAAGAGTACATAACACATCAAATATATCAAGCCAAAAACCAACTTATTTGTTAAAGTTATAAAATCCATCCAAGTGATACAAATTAAAACATATTCAGGAAAGATATCCAAGATGTTGATTGAAGATTGATCCAGGTATTGAGTAACAGTCCAAAAGCGAAAAAATTAAAAGAACTGAAAAACCGAAAAAGTTATCCAGTCAGGAAATGCGTCCGCAATCGATGCAGTAAATTACAGTGAAAAATGCATCCAATGTTTATGTTAAGTAATACAATGATTAAATGAACCAAATCAAAAGAAAGTTCAATAAACTCACTATGTGTTGAAATCATGAAGTTCAAAATTCAGGATTCAAATGATTTGATCGGAGTAGCACAAACCAAAATTCGCTAGTTAAATTGAAAATCCGTTTAATCCGATTTGATAGAATTAAATAAAACTGAGTCAATATATTCGGCCATTTCTTCTTCCAGGTCCGACAAAGATTATGTTAATGAATAATGTTAAATTTGAAAGTAATGACTTTCCCGCTAGCCAAGTAAACAGAACCCTTTCTCGCCGATCAGAACGCAATACAAAAGTTGCAGATTGCCTTCTTTTTCAAACGACGTTCTCCGAGTGGATGTTATATTTCGAATTTAACGAAGAAGAAAATGTCACCAGACACAAATAGATATATTAAATTAATTCAACTCATACCGGATGTAACTTGTCTGGGACAAATCAGGTCAAACAGAAAGGGGTGGGTAAATTTAGGTAAAAGCCTCTAATTGCCCTCTCATTCCACGTATCTACCCAAACTGTCTAGCCTAACTATAAAACAACAAATTTCACAGATCTTGCCCTATCAAATAATTTAGAAGATTTATGAAATTAATAATTACGAAGTTATTTAAGTAATTAGAATTTAATAATTTAATAGTTTAACTTAAGATTTAATTTTATCAAATTAAAAAGTTTAAGAAATTTAATTTAATTTAAGATTTAATTTTTCCTAATTAAGAAATTATAAAAATATTTAGAGTTTAAAAGTTTAAATATTACAACTGTTACAACTTAACAAATGTAAAGGGATATATAGGCATTTTCAGAGTCTAACCTTTTAGGCAGAGAGGATTTAACGAACACATCTCCAAAACTGGACACCCCCGCTCACGACACTCACTCAACTCAATCAGCTACGGTGGATTTGGTGGCGGTTTCCATATATATATATATATATATATATATATATATATATATATATATATATATATATATATATATATTACATGTGTACCGGAAATAAAACAAACAACAACCACCCTAATACATTACTGTTTGTGAAACATAAATAATATTAATTTTAGTCCGCCGTTTTCACGAAATCTGTTCACACTTCAAAGAACGCTTGAAAAAGGGAATGGTTACCGAAAATTTCTTACAGACTATCACAACAAAAAATACTGGAATTACGATTTGATTTACTTTGCTTCTAAAACTATCTTATAAACTAAGCACGAAATGTTAAATTGCACGTTTATTTGTTTATTTATTCTCATGTTTTTATTCACTGACATTATTTTTCTCCAACTTGTGCGCTTATGATTTTCAGTTGACTTATTACACCTATATATATATATATATATATATATATATATATATATATATATATAGTCATCCACATAACTACTGTTTCGCTGTATCACAGCTATCCAGTGCGGCTAGACCAGTTAGTGCCTCAAGCCGGGATTGAAACTCAACCGTCGAACTGACAGTCGGCACCTCTACCCTGCGCTATCATACGAAAATAACTGAATGTAAGTGATATCTCTATGTAAACATTGTCAAGTGCCGAGAGCTTGAACTAGTTTTAATCAATGAGCTATGTCTTAAAGCTAATAGCAGTTGACGATATCCTTACAAATAAGCTCTACCCAAGAAAGGGAGCTGCATATAATCATTCGCATACAGACTGTTTCGCTGTATCAGAGCTCTTCAGTTCGGCTATGCCAGTTAGTGCGTCAATCCGGGATTCAAACTAAACCGTGAAGCTGACAGTCGGCGCCCCTACCCTGCGCTATCACACTACACTGACTGAGCGTAAGTTATATCTCAATATATATATATATATATATATATATATATACATATATATATATATATAAGCACTGAAGATTGCGTAAGCATGAAACATCGATGTTTGTAGGTAATAAATAATCAATATTTATTATAAATATTATATATATATATATATATATATATATATATATATATATATATATATATATATATATATAACAATGGAAACTATTTTAACTCGAAAAAAAAACAGATAAAAAAACGAAAGTTAGAAAAAAAGTATTATATAGTTGTATGACATAGAATTGGAAAAATGAAATGTTTATGTAGTAAGGTGTGATCTATTTGCGTTAATAAAAACATATTTAATAGATGCGCGTAGAAATGTGCTCGATTGAGCTCCAATCTTGAGTTTCTCTTCGTAAGGTATTCACAACAAGGACTCGTTTGTTACTAACACTACGAAAAATACTTTCCTTTTTTTATTACTTCATGTGCTTAGATCCAGGCATATTTTCATTGGATAGAGTTTTCTCCGGAAAACATTATTGCGGGACTGCCTCCATGCAGATTACAGAATATAGGTCTTCAAATCCAATGTCACCAAATAATTGTCATACACCGCCACATAAGCAATCAAACTAAGACCAGACTAGCAGCAAAATTCCACCCCTTCACTGTAGAGGCGCCTAGATATTGATTTGACGATCTAACTGATTGTTGAAAAAACAGCAAAGTGTAGTATGTGTTCTGAAAAAGTATAAATTTGTAGTAACACGAAATATACTTTGACCAACTAACTCCACGTGTACTATTTTAAAGCTGGTACCACGACTAACAAGACAAGCTGCGAAAT
>OY744539.1:44810355-44842855 GCA_963556195.1 Sepiola atlantica
CCATTACCGCAGTTATACTACTACAGATAATAAAATTACGCTTTGAAAATATGTACAATTATATACACAAATACATAAAAATACATAACATAAAACATATCAACCCAAAAACATACTTTTTTGTTGAATCCATACAGTCCATCCAGGTCATACAAATTTAAAAGCATAATCAGGAAAGACATTACCCCAAGTTACAAACAGCAGTCCATATACGTGAAATTGAAGGGGCTGGCAAAGTTATCCAGTCGCAAAATGTGTCAATATTCAATGTTAATGATAAATAAATGAAATAATACAGAAAGTCAAATCAAAGATCCAAAATCCCGATATTTTATATTATAATATATATATATATATATATATATATATATATATATATATATATATATATATATATATAGATATTGTTGTTGGCATCTGTCTGTCTCAGGAGACAATGGAGTTCTGCTTCTTAGATTTGTCAGTTGCCAAATTGTAGCGTCTGCTGCTAATGTGGAAGCCTATCCTGAATCGACATGTTCTGTTGCAGTTTCTACAGATGTAGGTAGTGTCTGGCTGCGAGAGCCTTGTCCCAGCTCTCTTCCGTCTGTGCTCTCTCGTTTCCCTCCACTGCTTATGTCTTTCCTCTCATCACTTCTCTTGCAACCTGTCTTTACTGCTCTTATCACTTCTCTTGCAATCTGTCTTTACAGCTATTCTCCAGCTGTTGCGATCTAGAGCGACGCACTCCCAGTCAGTGCATATACAGAACCGTGTTGCACTATTTTTTATCTCAGCGTACAAAGATTAAAATTAAGATATAAGTATACTTATCTCAATGCGTAGAATCCTTATTGCACCTTTGATAAAAATCTATATATTGATATATCATCTCTCGAATTTGAGCTTGATCTTTTCTTTCCTTTCTCCTACCTTCGTTGTATCATCTTACCCGTTTTCGAATACATCTCATGATGTCAGGTAAAGACGAAAGGTAACGTTCACGGATAAAAATTGTAACAAACATAAATCCTCGGTTTTGGTAGATATATCCCTATAGAACCTACAGCCTCATACTACATTATCTAGTGAACATTAATAAGTGTGTTTCTGGATTTTTTAGATAAGGATTGAGTATTTGGATTATTTGGATTATTTGGATTATTTGGATTATTTGGATTTTTCGAACTATTATTATTATTATCTGATTACTGTTCATCTTAGTGTTTTTCTCACAACATTTGGCCGATGTAAATTCCGACCTGTGACGCAAATGATAAAACTGCTAACTAATAATCATTTCATTGGAAAGTCGAAACTTCCGTTCAGGGGATAGTAAGAATACAATTAAGAACAACCTTAGACTTCTACGCGGTCATGGCTGACGGAACAAGATCCAGTTACCCCAATTGATTAAATTAGGTTTTCGTTCGAAATTCCGTACACATTCTCGAGGTCTACATAAATAGTATCTCGTTCGACACAACGCACCTGAAGTATGTCGGGGGTTACATCGGCCAAAACGTTGTAGAAAATAACACCAATATTAACAGTAATCAGAACAATTGTAACAATAGTGCGAATAATCCAAATAATATCAATAGAATATTTCATACAGCTTAATCACGTTGACACACCGAAGTAAAGCAACATTGAGCCTGTCCAGTACTAAATGGGTGACTGGGAGAGTATATGGACTGTACCAGGTTCTATCATGCCTACAGGAAAGCTATGACAGATAGAGTATCTGCTTGACTTCCCGAGAACGTCCCCGGACGTTATGGGAAAACAACAACAGGATTTCATTTTGATGAAAAGAATGACACAATTTTCGTAAGATCCCGTGACATCCGTTAAAATCAACTACAGCGTTTTATTTTAGTTAAAATATGACGTAAGAATTATAGAAATTAGAAAACAAGAAAATACACTTAATGAAGGGGTTCGGTGCTTGGAGCAAAAGTGCACAGGAATCGTCATGGATTTCAGTAAAAATGCTGATTTTACCTCGATACACTTATTAGAACTCATTTAAATGAATGTTACTACACGTGATTCCTTTGCACGTAAACAATGTTAAGGGCATCATTTCGTCCTATCCCAATTGTTTATATTATAAAAATGAAGCCGACGCTATACTATTATTTCTATTCTATTGCTATACTATTATTTCTATTCTATTGCTATACTATTATTTCTATTCTATTGCTATACTATTATTTCTATTCTATTGCTATACTATTATTTCTATTCTATTGCTATACTATTATTTCTATTCTATTGCTATACTATTATTTCTATTCTATTGCTATACTATTATTTCTATTCTATTGCTATACTATTATTTCTATTCTATTGCTATACTATTATTTCTATTCTATTGCTATACTATTATTTCTATTCTATTGCTATACTATTATTTCTATTCTATTGCTATACTATTATTTCTATTCTATTGCTATACTATTATTTCTATTCTATTGCTATACTATTATTTCTATTCTATTGCTATACTATTATTTCTATTCTATTGCTATACTATTATTTCTATTCTATTGCTATACTATTATTTCTATTCTATTGCTATACTATTATTTCTATTCTATTGCTATACTATTATTTCTATTCTATTGCTATACTATTATTTCTATTCTATTGCTATACTATTATTTCTATTCTATTGCTATACTATTATTTCTATTCTATTGCTATACTATTATTTCTATTCTATTGCTATACTATTATTTCTATTCTATTGCTATACTATTATTTCTATTCTATTGCTATACTATTATTTCTATTCTATTGCTATACTATTATTTCTATTCTATTGCTATACTATTATTTCTATTCTATTGCTATACTATTATTTCTATTCTATTGCTATACTATTATTTCTATTCTATTGCTATACTATTATTTCTATTCTATTGCTATACTATTATTTCTATTCTATTGCTATACTATTATTTCTATTCTATTGCTATACTATTATTTCTATTCTATTGCTATACTATTATTTCTATTCTATTGCTATACTATTATTTCTATTCTATTGCTTCTAATAATAGATATTTGGTATATGTCTGCCTGAAGCCGAAAATATAGTATTATTATTTTTAATGTTCGATCTAATTTATTATTATATTTCAGAGTTATGTACAATCTTTCAATCCTCAATTTAAGGGAAAGGGGTGGTGTAGAATGTGTTAGTTGTCGTGATACTAACCTCCTAGATATTAACCCCTACTCATTTCGAGGAAGTTAATGTAGTATCTGTTCGTTCGTAATCCCCTCAGGCATTAAATCAATAACTACAAGAAACCTCTTCAACCACCGATTGTCATGGCCAATAACATCCTACCTGAGAGTTCATCATTCAAACTCCTCGACCTAACTTTCACAGATAACATGAATTGGAATAAATACATTGAAAACATTGCCATGGCTGCTGCAAAGAAGCTGGGCTCCCTCGACCGTGCTAGTAAACTACTCGCACCTGACATTATCCTATATCTCTACAAAGCCACCATCTACCCATGCATGAAGTAGTGTTGCCACATCTTGGCTGGTGTATAATCCACTAGTCTTATCCTCTTAAAAAAGATCCAAAAAAGAGTCGCAAACTTAATAGGTTCGTCACTATCTACCAAGCTCCAGCCCCTGTCCCATCGCCGCAATGTTGCTTCATTGTGCCTGTTTTACAAATGCTTAAATGGATTGTGCTCCGATAAACTTGCTGCTCTGGTGCACCTTCGACGTAAATTCACTGCACTAACCCGACAATCTGCCAAATCCCATCCATTCACTGTGGAGGTCCCTAGATGCCAAAGAGATTTCTACTCCAAAAGCTTCTTTCTTCGTGCTGCGGGATTCTAGAACTCCCTCCCTACTCTCTGTTTTCCTGACGGTACTGACATGCAGAAATGTAAAACTAATGCAAACAGAGATCTCGCTGCACATCTCCCAATTCAGGTTGACCCCCTCCCCCCAAAAAACTCTCACCCCTTTCTCACTAGCCCCTTTCGTTAACAGTGGTGGCCTGCCTTGCTTGAAGTGAACTGTGTTAAAAAAAAGAATTAAAAGAATTACTCCCCCCTTTCTTGTGAGGGGAGGGGAGTTGTGTAGTATCTATTGTATGGCTATGATAGCATACTCCCAGGCATTACTCTCCCTCTCTCCCTCTCTCTGTGTTGGTGTGAGGGTAGTACTGTAATATATGTTCTGCTTTCATGAAACCTCATCCCAAGAATTTCCTGCTCTTTTCAGGCCAGTAGTTTAGTATATGCCCCTTCCCAAGCATTACCTCCTGCTCATGTAATATATGGTTGTTCATCCTATACACTTGCAAACTATGCTCTATAAGGTCGCATTTTTTTTACTAGTAAGAATAATAGCCTTAAATAGTGTTATCGACTGACCGCAAAAAGACACAGGATTTCTCATTGAATCCCTGATACCAACGAGTCTTCTTGCTAGAGTTCTTAATCAACACATTCGGAATGATCGATAGGATGCTGTAAAATTATGTATAGAAGAATGTTCATTCATTCTATTTCCAACATCCAAACTAAACAAAGATTCGTGTTTAAGTGTTTCGATGTTAGTTTTGTCTTAACAGGAATGATATGAAAACAATATTTTGATAGCAGAAAAACAGGTAAAAAATGAAAAAAATATTTTTAAAAAAGCCATTTTAAATGAACGGCTGATTGTGGACGCTATCACCCATTAAACGTATAATGGCTATAAAATATGCCATTAGGACGTACAAGATACAAACATATAAACAGTACAAATATATAATAAAATAGAGGAGATCAAAGAAAATACATGCAATGGTTTCGCATTGTTTTCCTTATTAAGATGCGGCCATTGCAACTGCGCGTTTAGCGATGCAATTGATGTTTTACATTTATAGCTGACAGATCGGCGAACCGACTGATGAACTCACATAGTCTTTTATAAAGACGCATGTACGACTCTAAGAATATCACTTCGAGCTTAAACGTAACAAACGGACGCAAATACTATTTGGATCAATTGTAGAATAGCCAAGCCAAATATAAGTCCCTCGTCATCTATAAAACAGACAAAATGGCGGTTGTAGTTAAACTGTTTCATTACTTAATCTAAAAGTTGCAATCGTTTTTTCTCATATTTCCGCCTATACATAAATACACACCCATAGTTGTCCACCATTCCGCGAAGCATTTCACAATAGCGTTTATTGTGCATTTCTATAGACTAGCACGAACCGAACTCTAACCCTAACTCTAACAGGACACATGCCTAGAAAGTACTTACAAAAGTACTTCAAGAGCGTGTGCAGACACTACTAATAACAAGCGGTGCTATTTTTGTAGCTATACTTATTTGTTACTTGGTGTCGGAGCTCTATTACGAAAGACACTGAAGCCCGACAGACCGAATACATTTCTATTTCAAATCTAAGTTTAACAGACAGACAGACAGACAGACCTATCGACAGAGCTTCTTTTAGAAGAACTTGGACGTCTTTTAAAAGGTGAGCAATCTACAAGCCAAATTTATTTGTTAACTGGTATCGGAGCTCTATCCCGAAAGACACTGAAGCCCGAGAGACCGAATAAACGGGGTGTACATCTAATTGATAAGGACGATGACCATGGAACTAAATATACCGAGTTTGAATCCTAGTAGATCTATTGTAATCACTTACCTATTGATAATTTTATGATGAGGTATACACCTACAATATCCCGCAATTAATCTGTAAAATACGAACTGCATTCACTAAATTAAACATCTAATATATAAAATTAGCTTGTCGGATTTTCAATGTTTTTCAATTTTCTAAAAAAAAAATTGATCTTCTTTTAAATTTGGTTTCAAAAGCACTATCTTAATTAAAATCTATTTCATCAATTACTATATTTAGATCGATCAATATCGCATCTTGAAAAGGATAGTATTACTATGTACCGGTGACATTTATGTCGTATTTCATCACAACGCTTCGACTTGCTAAACATATTTCAGCTGATAAAATAATTTAGTGTTCCGCTGCAATTCAAACAAATATGATCTCCGATTAGCTTCATTTCTGAAGCTGAGCACGCTAACAAATAAAAATGGTTTCAGTAAATTTAAAAGACAATAACATTTTTTATTTCGTTTTTTTTTCTTTAATTTAACTGTGGGAAACATGAAAGCACGTCTCATCAGTATTTTAAAATCTATTAACCGATATCGTTATTTACCATATTTGTTGCTACTTTAGGATGAATATTTTTATTTTATTTCCTATATGTCTCGCGTAAATTACTTAAAAATTAAAGCGCGTAGCTTTTCTTTTTTACATGTTAGATAGATATTATTTTCTCTCACTAACGCAACCGACTTCTGATTCCCGGGCAATGCCATGTACGGCCGTTAGTATTAAAATTAAGGTCGCTGGAAGATTTGTTAGATTGCTCTACTGCTTCAGAAAGTAGTTCACTCTTGACGCCATACTCTAGTTGTATACGAGTAAAATACGCCCTAGGATGGGCTACTGTTGCTACATCTGAGGTAATGCCGGTGAGACCCACCTTTCCTGCATCGACAGTGTACAAAACCGATTTCCAAATCTAGTGGGGGGGGGGGATTCCGCTTCTCTTTCCCAGGACCATTTTTCACAAAGAGCCAGATACACCCTGATATTACATACTGCTGTCACATCTGTGGTGGTGGAGATCAGAACACTCGTTTGTGGCTCGACAAAGTAACAACCCGACTTCGCAACCTCGTGGTTGTTATATTTTCTTAGCCTTACATCCCTTAATCACAAAAGTGATGTTTCTAGTCTTTCTCTACTCTATCGTTATTTTCATGCTACGTACATGACTTCACTAAAATCAATGGTCCAATGAAACATTCACAACACAAAACTCGTCTTCTAAAACTACTGTCAATAAGTTTCCTTTCTTACTTTGCGTTCTTAAAAGTAAATATATCTTACATGAGCAAATTTCGTTCAAAGAACTACCTGTTTGTCGCATCTGACTCCAACATGGTCGTGTTATGCTATCTATGGCAACACTTTGAAGAGCATTAATCATAAAGATTTGTCTGATTCTCTCTCTTCAGACCTGGAGAACGTGCTGTAATGGGGAAAAGGTGGTTGGTTATTTTAATACGTGTAAAACCAAACTTCTCTCATTGAACCACCAACGCTCGAATCTTAACAATTGTAATTAATGGCGCTCTCCTTTAGTAGGCACCATTTTTTATAAGCTCCTGGGTCTGACATTCATTTCCAACTTGAAATAGAAGACTTACAACAAATCTGTGTCCAAGGTCGCTGGAAAAATGGTTGGATAATTATACCGCTTCAATAAATGTCTCGTGCCTGACGCAATTCATTAGCTGTATAATAGCCCAACACATCATGCTATGAATTATTGTCTCCACATCAAAGGATGTGTCACTCAGAACACTCTTTACTGGCTTTACAGAGTACAAAACAGATTTCTCACGTTGCTAGTATTTTCTGCTCTATCATTATTTTTATGGAACGTTCTTTAATCTATGGTTCGCCCTGTTAAACATTCACAACAAAAGTTCGTCCATATACAACAACTGTCAATAATTTCCCTTTTTTCTCTCGGTGAATCTAAAACTAAACAACAAAGTTTCCATAAGCAGAGTTTTTTTTCTAGAAGTACCCGTCTGTTGAACAAAATACTACATGGTTGGTTTCAAGTCCAATGTAAACAACTTCTTGTTGAGCCGCCCTCTTAAATAATCAAATTCTGCCCAGTTTTAAACATCGTTACCAATTATAACCTTATCTCACCGTCCACCTGACAAACTCATTAACCCTTATCCTCGAGTGGCCTTTGGGTCTTGAAAAGTGGCGATTCATTAGTAAAAAAAAATCTAGGGACCTCTACAGTGAAGGGGCGTTATTTTTATACTAATTTACGTTAAGGTGGTGGAACTATCGTCACTTCATTGGAGCACATTCCGTTGAAATACTTGTAAACCAAACAGAGGGATACAAAACCGCAGCGATGCGACAGGAGCTGGAGTTTTGCTTAGACATTCATTTTTGTACCCTTTCCAAGAAGGTAAGGCTAGTGGTTGGTGCACTAGCCTACATATTTAATCAATACTCGATTCACGACCGAATAGTTGCTTCGTAGCTATATTGGATATTGGCATGTGTTAGAGGTTTTCAAGTTCGAGAGAGGGAGCCTACCCTCTTTTCAGCAGACTTGGCAGCATCTTCATCTTGTCTCTCTCTTCATCTGTTTCTCACCAGTGTAGGGTGTGCTAAAATTATTTATGATTATGGTATTTATTAATATATGTGAACAAAAGATAACATTAATTAATTCGCTAGAAGAATGATTATTACTCTGAGAAAATCTTACGAGAGAAGAGTGTTAGAAATGTTCGCCATGTTTATTAAATCTTATTATTAATGACAATTCATACATATATGATAAATTTGTTTACATATTTTAAAGATTATAGTAATAAAAATCAATTAGATTTGTTTTTGTTTGATGTTTCGCATTAAAACATACTTAGATCGGCATATTAATGGAGCCCAACTTGCTCGTGTTAAATTGAACTGTGTACGGCGATATCAAATTATTTTAACAAGACACATATTTGTATATGCCCTTTCTGTTTTGTTTCCAGACATATAAATGTATTTCTAGGCAACAAGATTATTACATTTTTCACATTTGAAAATAAACTTCATAGGAAAACATAAAATCGTTGTTTTTTTTATCTTAATATTTCGGACAGTAGTATACCTCTTATCAAAATAGTTTTTTTTTTAAATAAAAACACATCGACAACTTTTATAAACAACTGCATATCAGATACCTATGTTGCATTACCTGTTCTGTCGGGGTACCCGGTAAGATCCAAAGAACAAAACGTATATGGAAACACTTTCTTTATTTCTTATCACCGGATGGTTTACGCCGTCTACGCACACATATAAAAATAATCTTTTGACATACTTTTATCTCATGAAAGTATTTTTCTTGCTGAGGTCACAGACTTGGTTTCCGCTAGAAACTCGTTCATATATACATTCGATTGGAAAGCAATGGGCTATGCATTGTCTATCCGAGCGTGAACTGAAGGAATTGTTCCACAAGCACTTGCAATTGTTTGTTTCATTAAATATAAGTCAGGGTATTCCTTTACGGTACCAACTTGCTTATCAGTCACATTTTCAGTCAGCAGACACGAAAGCCTAACAGTAAGACGGGCCAATAAATCTTCATCGGTGCCATAATCATCGGTAAACTTCCATTCTTCCGGTACCTCGATACTCCGATCACCCAGCGCTCCGACTCTTAGCGTTTCTGAAACCGCCGCCTTTCAAGTCTCGCTTGCACTGTGGAACATTCTCTATTTTAACAATTGTCAAGTCGCTTTTTTCTTTCTTTCTCGACGTCCCGCCCACAATGTAATCGCCCACGATTCATTTTTGCCACTCTTCAATATCTTACACTTATACGAATCGTGTTTATTACTTTTTTGTTTCGTTTGTCCTCCTTTAACTATAAACAACATTAATACAAAAACGATAAACGCCATTAAAAAATGTTTCGTTCATCACTACCAAAAGTTGTGGATTTCATCTCATACCACAACCACAACATCCTTATTTCTATGTAATGGGATATCGGGCTACATTTTTTGCTTTAAATTAAATTCATTTTTACAGTTACATTCTAGATTAGAACTGTTTATTTTTATGGTCTTTTTTCTTGAAAGTTCGGTTGCAGGCACACAGAGGAAGAAATAAATATACTTATGTCTATAATATATAAAAAACGAGTTATTGCTGTGAATGTTTTATAGGGAGAAACCAGAGATTTGATTTTAGTAGTTGGAATTGTATCGCCACTGAAAACTCAGCAGTTGTCCTTGCATAAACATTATGTGACCATCAAATGAGAATCTTTGAAAGCAATCTTTCCAATCTTTCCAATCTTTCCCATAGCGCCATTCAAATAATATCACCATCAATTCACATTTTCGCAAAAATATTTTAGTATCAATAGAAAGAAAGGGATTGATGTTTTGGAATCACTCGTGTTTAAAGAGAATTAACGTTTTCTAGAATGGTAAATACGGCTTCTGTATTGATGGTTTGGCAGTGCCATTAATAGAACTTCAAAAAATGTGTGTATATTAAATAGGGTCCATTCTTCATAAGCGATCGCGATCCTAAAAGTATCCTTTCAGCCACTGAATCCCTTGATAAACAACCAGAACTAAAAGCCAATATTTGTGTACATTTTATGCGTTTTGTATTTTTACTCTTTCTATTATTTATTTCGTTATTCTTACAAGTCGCTCTTTACTTCGATGCCCTTTAGTGTTTTTTGCGAATTATTTTCTATGGAGGTTCAGTAGCGCAAGTCAAAAATTAAATTAACAAAAAATTTAAATAAAAACACGATAGTAAACAAATAAAATGATATAAAAAAAAGTAAAAACACAAATACACAGCCTTTTTTTAGAATGTATCCAAAGCCCCCACGGTCCACAATCACCGTGAACATTGTAAATATACAAATGACTACAAGACCATCAGTTTTTTTTCGTTTCAAAAGAAATCTGTGATTGATCGCCCTTGCCCGGTGGAGGGCGCTGTCATTGCACTCACCGTGGAGTCGCCATGTCTGCGCAGAGGTTTCGTTAATGCGATGACACGGATGGGTTAGGGTAAAGGTTGGGGTTAGGGTTAGTATGTGATTCGGAAATTATTCTTCCACAAGTTTACGAATATGGCGTCCTCGAATCAGTCTGAATTGGCGTCGTCGTGTCTTTTCTTTTCCACCTTTCGCCATTTTAGCTTAGTTTTCTTTTGATGCAAGTCTTCGTTTTATTTTTTAAAGTTTACCTTCGTCTCCCAAAACAAAAATTGTCGGTAACAGAATTGCCAATTTTCTGTCCTTATCATTTTTTTTATTCCTTCTTTACTCTTTGTACTGAGACATTTAGTATAATATTTAGTACTTTTGTATTACAGGGCGGAAAACTAATGTTTATCTTTAATTTTGAAGAGTCAAATAACAGGGGGAGATAATTCAAATGTTGCCCCAGGATTTATCTCCAAACGGATGTTATCGTTATGCATTTTAATTAACTTAACGTAAAGTAAAAAAAAAAAAATATATATATATATATATGCTTTATAAAATGAACTTTCCTAATTTATTACTCGCAGCGACCATGCGCATTAAAGTTCTATTCTATTTAAAACAAGACATTTTCAACAATAGTCCACAACACCGGACGTGACACTTCACCAACACCAGGAAGTAAATTATGGAAAAAAAAAAAGGTTATACCTTTGTTTGTCTTGGCTCTGATGAAGCTTGTTTTTGTCAAGCGAAATATTAGCCAAAAAAAAAAAATCAAGATGAAGAAAAAAAAAAAAAAACGGAAGGTATTTCGAAATATTTTATTAAATGTTTCGAAATATTTTTATTTTTCTTTTGATTTAATTACTCGCATCTAATACATGGTTTTTGAAGGCTTGTTAGCCTCTATATTTATATTAACTTACATAAGATGCTTTATAAAATGAACTTTCCTAATTTATTATATATATATATATATATATATATATATATATATATATATATATATATATATATATATATTTAAAATAATTATTTAGGCATCAATCACAAGGTTTTATGGTATTCGGCACCAATAAAAATTAAAAAAACTTATTGAAATAAATGTTTCCTTTCATTTACGTATTTTTCTATTTTTACTTCCTGTAATGCTCAATTTATGTTTTCCATTTTCTGAACATACCTCTTTTGCTTCTCGTAAAACGACCCGTAAAATCTGCCCGGGTTTGAATATACAAATTTGTTATTTAAGAGCTTACATTCGGGCATAATACAATGCAAACTTTTTATTTGTTTTTCTCACAACTGTCTATTCGAGGAAGAACGACGTTTAGGATTGTCTGTGTAAGGCACATTATTCCCGCCTGTATATTTTATATACCTAACAATTCAGAAAAAATGTTGATTAGTGTTTTCCTTCAATTATTAATAATATTAAATATATAAGTGTCCTTCTAATAAATTAAACAGATGGTGCGAGAACACAACTAACTTACAATAGAAGCAGAATCTACTGGAAGGACTTGTTATTCAGATTTAAAGGCACATCACATTTGAACATTCTTAATCAGTAAGAAATAATGATAATATAAAAAAAGAAATAATAATAATAATAATAATAATAATAATAATAATAATAATAATAATAATAATAATAATAATAATAATAATAATAATAATAATAATAATAATAATAATAATAATAATAATAATAATAATAATAATAATAATAAATAAATAAATAAATAAATAAATAAACAAGTAAATGAATAAAAATATTGAAAAGTGAAATATTCTTTAATGGATATTTCCGTGGAAAATGCCGAGCTGAAAAAGGAATAGAAATTGTGTTAAGAGAGTTTTCTAAAGTAATTCTAAAGATTTAAAATCTCCAAGATCCAACCGAAAATAGCTGCGGTTTTATCGGATTGCAAAAGAGGGTTATGGGTGCCATTGCTTTCAACTCGGTAATTCGCCGGCGGCTTTCGAGAATGCATCCAACGAACAACGAGATGGACATGCGAACGTTGTCACTGTGGTATGATGCTATTACGATGGCGTAGTGCTCCTCATTCTTGTTCAATAAAAACACGCTGCCCCCCCCCCCTCCTCAATCGCACTGAACCCAGTTAACTGAGTAGAAACGCGCATCGCTAAACCGATTCTCGGCTTCCATAGAAAATCACATCTCATCTCAACGTACGGTGGCAAGCTGTTGCGACTCAATGGATTTGGTATCGTCAAAAGCCGTCAATGAAACCTTCTATTGTCACAATTGCATGTCACTGTTTTTCACAGCTGCAAGGCATGGAATAAAGGATGGTGGGGAGTCTATTTCGTAGGAAAATCGCGGGAGGGGGGGGGGGTCTGCGATTATTTTTTTATTTGCCGCTGCTCATTTTGTGCTATTCAGTAGAAAAAATGGCGTGCAAGTTATAAATGTGAACGTTGACGTACAAATGCCGTAAAGAAGTTTTTTTTAAAAGCTGTAAATCGTTCAATTGCCGAGTGCAAAAATGGTTAATAATGGGAAACGTTAACTCTAGGAGCCAGGTTAAAGTCTTCTCAAAACTGTTGATGTGATTTTGTTCGAATACACTTTTGCGTACCGATGGCTTACTAATTATCAAGGCCAAAGCTTATTCGAGGATAAGGGTCAATTAGATGGCATGATTGCTTTTTGAAAGATGAAGAACCCCGTGAAATAATAGATGATGATTAATAAAATAAAATAAATTTGATTTCGCGTGGAAACCGTTTATGACAGTAATCGGTTGACAGTGAATTGGAAAACAACCACGTTGTAATCTACAAGGAAGCCATCCTGCGGCAATGCATTCCACAGACGAAATGCATTGGCGAAGAATCTCTATTCGTGGAAAATGCGGTTGACTTTTAATACACAGAAGAAGACAGAACTGTTTTGTCATTGAAGAAGCATCGCGACTTCTGACTGCAAATTTATAAGGACAACCCAGATATTAGAGCTCAGTCTTCGATAGAAGTAAAGATGAAGCCGAGAAAGGCTAATGAGTTATCGTCTATGTAAATGCTGTTCTAACAACTAGAAGAAATCATTATCTACTAGATTTCGAAGTCGATTTTGAAGTTTGTCTATGCAATGACGAGTGCTCTGAGGGGGCATTTCCCTAATTAGTACAGTAGTACTTCATCCTAAGGCGTAGCTTGTCTTTATACAAGTAGAGAATGTGATCAAGGGTCAAGTACATTCGGAAGCAGTAGAATGATCCAACCATTTTCCACCAACCTTCGTAACAGACTGAATATAAGTCTTCAGAATTGGGTGACCTATTCCCAGATTCCTCTGTCCCAGCTCGTTGGACTCGTTGGTCTAGTGGTCTCTATCAATTCTCTTGTTTTATACTGCAATGTAATACAGCTTCCTATTACAGTAGTTTCTTTCAAAGAAATTCAGCTTTATAAAACTCTTTTCTTGCTGACTGTTTTCCTCGTACCTATAGTCTTGGTCTTTTCAAGACTAATGTCAATAGGTATCTCTTGTCTTTGCGATATTAATATTTCGTTCTTCTTAACTCTATACATCAAGTGTCTTCCTACTTTGTCTGGAGCGATTTGCATAAAAATGTCTTCCGTTTTCGAAAATGTACGAATCTATATTTTGAAATATTAAAGCGAATTAGAAACTGAAGTGCGAAGTGTAAATGTGACTGCTACCAAAGTATATCCGATGTTCGCCTCGGGACAAAACATCACAGACCACGGGCGGCCGTAACGTCTCCAAGCAATCTTGTCTCATCGTAAAGTATAGTCCAGCACAGACATAGGAGGTTAACCTTAGCAGACATTACGATTTTTCTTGGTTCATAGCTGATCGATTGAGGAATGCCGACAGGTCTGTTCACAGCTATTTTTGTAGAGCCAGAAGACGCCTTCGGGAGCAGTGGCTTACCTCAACTCTCTGTAGACGCAAGGGGCTACTAACAATTATTGTGAAATATCGGAGGGGTCACCCTGAATTGGGAGCTGTGCAGCGAGATGCTTGAGATAAGCGAAATCGTTTAACGAGAGCACCGCGACACGAGTTCAAGCCCCGTCTAAACTGTCTGATTTATTATTCGCAAATACCCATGTGAACGGTCGAGATCAATCTATCAATCAATCAATAAAGTGAGAGAGACTTTCAACCATCTGAGAGGGACACAAAGCTGGTACGGTCTATATAAGTAATGGTAATCTTTCAGACTGTACATTAACGAAGGCTTAATAACGATGATTATAACTTATCTATATATGATATATATTCTTGAACTCATATCCGTTAAACACTACTAGAAAATAAGTATTTAATGTTTACTAAGTATTATGTGACGAAAGGAAAGTTTAACGAATTTATTTGATATCTGTATTAGTCGGATGATGATGATAATAATGAGGTTTCCTCATTGTTTTCATGTAACAGTTTAGTAATTACATAAATAGGTTCTTTATTTTGAAACATTCTCCATTATTATATAAAATAAGTATTTGAGTAATACGTCATTTTTCCAAATGGTATAATATATATATATATATATATATATATATATATATATATATATATCTATATATATCTATATATCTATATATATATATATATATATATATATATACATATATATATATATATATATATATTTATATATATACATTATTATTATTATTATTATTATTATTATTATTATTATTATCGTTATGTTTGACGTATTTGAGAATTTAGACCTAAATAGCAGCATATCTGACATCTAGATGTTTGATTCTACTTAGCTATTTTGACTTTTACCCTTCGGCTTGTTTGACAAATTATTCCGGTCAGGAAGATTATTATGATAATGGCAATTTTCACTAAGGCAAGAGTAATAACTCATACGTATTCAGACTGGTATTTCTGGAGCATTTGTCTCATTTGTATCCATGAAAAATCAATACCTGGGAGAAAATTACTTATTCTTCCAAAAAATAAAACTACAAATGATTAACTTATACGCACATCATAGTGTATAATGTGTAATCCGGGAATAAGAAAAGGGCTCCAATGTGGTGCGTATTCACATTTCGCAAGTAAACGTATACAGATGAATATGTAGATTTTTTTAGTTCGAGAATTTTTTAAAAAGTTATTGATGGACGTCCGTGTTCTAATTGATACAAATATTTTTACAGAAGACCAATGTTTTCTGAAGCTATTTTAAAAGCCACATTCGATCAGGGATTTTATTCTGTTTGACGAAAAAGCCCTTCGAGCTACGGGCGAACGTTTGGTCGGCTTTGTTCTGGATTGCTTCGAACGGCCTTGGAGCTCAAAACTCCGGGGATATTTTTGAAAGATCTAAATCTCGGATTACCTCCCTTGCCATCAGTATTTTTTTCTTGAGTTAGGAGGACGGATTTTCCTACGCTTAAGTCCCTTCTCTCAAACCTATTCAGATCGGCCCTATTAGACATCTGCGCATGCGTATCGGCTTGTTTTTCCGAAGAGATTGCGGCACTAAATCGGCCCATCTCGAGTAATCCGCTTTACCTACGATCGCTACAGCATGGTTAATATTGGCGGTACCTTTCCTCTATGACTCCAATAAAATCGATTTTTGAGCCTCGTAAATATCGATTTTTACATCAATAGAATGGTTAAAAGCTCGAAAACAAAAGAAATATTATATTTGGAAACTGAGAATTATTATTGATAATATACCCTTTCGTGTTACTATTTCTTTTAATTAATTAATTATTGCATATATATTCTTTGCCGGCACATTTTTTTTTTACTTCAGAAAAAAGAAAACACTTGTTATTAAAAAGATGTAATTAGCAAAATTAAGTCAAATAAGAAATTACAATAAATAAATGCTGTTGGAAATAAAAATTCATATCTATAAATTTATTAATATAAACTATTTACCACTTATCGAGACCAAAATCAACTCCAGGACAACATTTAATGAGATTGTAATTTGAATAATGAAGAATACCATAAGCGGATTGAACAGCAAGTATTTGTTACCGTTTGACTTGAAGATGACCATAATGTAGTCAACAGGGAAGCGATCTCGTAACTATGTGGATAATCCACCACGCTCTCCATTTTAAACAAGGTCTAAAAAATTATCTAATCTAAAAGCTCCCTCACTATGAACCAAGCTGCAGCCCCTGCCCCATCGCCGCAATGTTGCATTCTTGTGCATGTTGTACAAGTACTTCAATGGAATTTGCTCCGATCAACCAAGCCGACAATCAGCTAAATCCCAAATGATGAATGAAATGAAGAGTGTTTGCGCCAAATAGGTCAAAATGCTTCTAGTTAAGAATAGAACACTGAGAATATGACTAATGATCCCCCACTATACAGACTTTTGAGGGACTTCCCGTCTTTTCAGCGCTGTCGCTATTTGCATGATGCGTCGGAACACATGGAAACAAATAGATTTTACATTTTGAATTATTTATTTGTTATGAAAATATAAACAAAATTTAGAATTTAAATGCAAGTTATAACACACATTTTTCTTGATAATGGATTCAAAAGTTTTCCAAAGGGGTAGGATTAGAATTTATATTTGGCATCAACCCAAACTCCACCCCTACCCCTACCCCTACCCCTAACCCAAACCAAAACCAAAACCAAAACCAAAACCAAAACCAAAACCCTAACACCAACCCTAACCCTAACCCTAACTCAAACCTTAACCCTAACTCTAACCTAAACATTTATCCTAACCCTAACCCTAACCCTAAGCTTTACCCTAACACCAACTCTATCCATATCCCCAAACCTAATCCTAACTTTAACCCTAATCCCAACCCTAACCCTAACACTAACTCTATCCCTAACCTGACCTTTACCTTACCCTTTTACCTTTAGCCTAACCCTTCCCTTAACCCTAACCCAAAACCTTAGCCTAACCCTAACCCTAACCTAAAACCTTACACTAACCCTTACCCCAAACCGAACCATAACCCCTAACCCTTACACTAACCTCAACCATAACCCTACCCTTGACCTTAACCCTACCTTTAACTACAAAGCTAACAAAAAACAAGATCAAGCATAATGTATTTTTTGAAATAAGCTGAAACTTTTGTATTAAAAAAATCAAATATCTATTATTTTAATTATATATTAAATTATATATATATATATATATATATATATATAAATTTAGTCATACAAAATTAAAATGTTTCAACCCTATCATTATTAAAAACATAAACTATGTAAAAGATAATTTTAAGCACCGCATATATAGGCCGAAGAAATAACTTTAATAAAAACGCTAAGACAATATAACTCTTTAGACGCTAAGACTTTCTGTCACAAAGTAGTCTCTAATTCTTGCCGTTAGCAAAATAGTAAATAAATATATTTTCACAAAAAAGAGGGAAATAATCATATGAACACTTTGTTTGTAAGAAATAAAAACGGAAATTAAAGCATCTAAACCGGAAGTTAAAACGTTGATGTCTGGCTGTGAAATTAATGTCTTATTTATTGGGTTTTATATGTGCGTTTCTGCTTTCCGGTGTTCACATTCGATGTCACTTCAATATAGAGTGGATTTTGTATGCTATAAATAAGCTTTTTGCGAATATATATATATATATATATATATATATATATATATATATATATATATATATATACTTTTATTATGTTGTATAAATGATAGTTTGTGCAAGAAAACCTTTTTCTTGTCAGTATTGATATATTTCGAAGGACCTGCGTTCTTTATTACAAGTGATAATCTGGGTTGACTCGAACTAAATGGTGGTACAAGACGGAATGTCTTTTCAACCTTTTACCACCATGCAGTTCCAGTAAACCGATGCTATCATTTTTAATAAAGAACGTAAGACGTACGACATATTAAATTATAAAATAAAACTTTGTTTATGCTTCAACTTACACATCTTTTGACGTATACGTGTGACATCAAACATTTTCTTTTTCTCGCTCTCTGTATATATATATATATATATATATATATATATATATATAATTATTTAATATTATACAAACATGTACAAAAATCCGTTACACTGGCATGTCGATGTTATCAATCAATAGTTATTAGAAACTAAGATCTGATCAAGCGGCAGCAGTCTACTTTTTCACTTAGATCTTTATATTAAGAAATAATGAAACGAAAGATTAAAGAAAAAGTAAATTCAAAACCGGGAGAGCACATGGTAAAATTTAAAACAATAGAAAAAAAAGGTTTTGTAAGCTAAGATGAAAAATTAAAAAGATTGAAAGATTAATCTATGTATAACATATTTTGAGGAACTGAGGTCATGAGTTTGGAGTATCTGTCTATTTTTTAAGGTAAAAGTGATGATGCTGTCTGATAATTGGAGCCATTTAAATAAATTTGACTTTTATTTTATTTTATATTTTATTTGATTCTAAATATAGATAATTTTTGTTTAGACTGTGTCATTCATCGTGGGGCTGTCATATAATGATAGCCGTTTTAATTTTTCTTTGATTTTTGTCTAAACAAAGATTACTTTCGTTTAAACTATGAATATATATATGTATATATAAGACCTTGTGCTAAATAACGTATCGGTCAGGATGAACGTACTCAAACACTATATCAATGTAGATATAAAGAATATCATCTAATAGCATGCTATTGTGTTCGAACCATGCTGATTTAAGGGGAAAATGTTTCAGGTTAAATTCCATAAATATATAGTCCAGTTCCCACAGTCTTAAATTATTTTGTCATTCTCGCTCTAAAAGGTCTTTTTCCTCGTCATTTCCTGTCACAGTTTTAGCCGTCGCCGCCTCGCCTCAATTTGACCTCTTTTCCTCGCCAGCCGCCATCTTCCTTCGCCTCCCTCTATGTTCCATCATCTTCTTATCCGCTTTGTCGCCTTCATCCTTGTCGTCCATTTATGAGGATGATGGTAGCAGTACGCTTGCCCGATTCTGACATGTAAGCCTCGTCGTCGTCATCGTGGTCGTCGCTAAATAAGCCGGCCCTACATTTTCGACACGGGTCGGTGGGCAGAGCGGCACGAGCGAGCGGCGCAAGAGAACAGCGATGATGTCGGCCGGGGCTCGGCGAAAACTCTTTCGGAGGTCACATTTAACCGCATTCACCAATGGCGCAGGAAATTAAGCTGTCAAATTTCGTGACGTCATATTTGTGCAGTCAAGCGTAGAATTATAAGAAGATTTCTTCTATCATAGTATTCCCCCTCTCTACGACTCTCCATCCCTTTTCGTTATATAAATGTTACTCCGTCTTCCTACTTCCCTCTCATTTCGCTCCATCTCCCCAACTCTCCCTCTCTCTTTCTCCCCACTCCCTCTCTCTCTATCTTTCCGACTTCCCTCTCATCTCGCTTCGTCTCACCAGCTCTCTCTCTTTTTCCTACTTCCCTCTCATATTTACCCGTCTCCCCCAGTCTGTCTCTTTCTCTTTCTCTCCACTCCCTCTCTCTCTCTCTTTCTTACTTCCCTCTCATCTCGCTCCGTCTCCCACACACTCTCTCTCTTTCTCCTTCACTCTCACTCTTTCCTACTTCCCTCTCATATTGCTCCCTCTCCCCACCCTCTCTCTCTTTCTCCCCACTCTCTCTCTCTATCTCTCTCTCTAGTGTAATTTTCAATTCTGTCTATTTTTTCAATCTATTTTATACACTTACTCTAATTTCTCTAGTCAATCCTTCTTTCAATGGTCTTCATCATAATTTTCTTTTTAAATCTCATAATTATCTCCCTTGGAAATTTTATATCTTTTCATCTTTCACCATAAATCAGTGCCTTAATTTCTCCATTATTCATTTCTACTTCTTCATTAAAAACACATTTTTCTTTTGTTTTTCGTCTCTCTTTACCTTTCTAAATTCTTTCGCGTCCGTCTGTCTTTTATCGTGTCTGCTTTCCCTTTCTGATTTCTTAATTTCTTTCGTCGTTTCTCCATTTTTGCTTCCCTTTTCCTCCCCTAATCTATTTATTCTTTCTTTATTTTTTTATTCTTAGCTCTCTTTCTTCTTCCTTTTTAATCAATTAATTCCTTGTCAATTAATCACTTTATTCTTTTGTTTCGTTTTTTTGCTTAATTAACTATTATTTCTTACGCTATATTTACTCTGCTAACTATTAATAATTAATTACTTTTTTGTTCTTTCTTTCGTTATTCTTTCTTTTTAGTGTGTTTCTTCTTTTTAAATTTAAAAAATAACTGTCAATTAACTATCATTGTTTCTTTTTTCTTTACTTTCACTTTCCCTTTACCCTTTCTTCTTTGTTTATTCTCGAGCAATGTTTTTAATTTCTTTGTTTTACTTTCATTTTTCTCATATATTAATTACTCTGTCATTCATATCTAAATTTATCGGTTGTTTTTTTCTGTCTTTTTCTTGTTCATTTCTGTTTCATTCATTTTAATATTTTATTTCTTTTCTTACTTTTTTCTTTCGCGTTCTGCTTTCTTTATCTCTCTTCCATTTTCTTTCTTTTCTTTTGGTTTTCACTCTTTTCCTACGCTTTTAAATACGATATCTCTGCTGAAATTTGAAATAGCATTTTCGTTTAAGTTAAAAGTAGTTGCTGGCCTCTGCAAATCCCTCTGTCCTCTGTTTTCCCGACATTACAGACATGCAGAGGTTTAAAACTAATGTAAACAGACATCTCGCTGCAGAGCTCCTAACTTAGAATGACACCCTAAACCTACTCCCTAATTCTCAGTAGCCCCTTACGTCTACAGTGACGTCCTGCCTGGTTTGGGGTGAAGTATCATATATACATAAAAAAAGGTGTTCATGTTTGTCTGTCACGACATATTATTGTCATCATTAATTATTTGGATCTTAGGATGTTTTTTTTTGGCAAATGTGTTTTGTTAGTTTATTTTAGATGCGTCCAAGAAAAAAAAGAGACTCCGTTTTGTCGGTATGTCACGCTTACGTTTGGAAATAGAGTTATCTTAAATCTGTTATGCTATTTTTTTATGGAAATCGCTCCAGACAAGGCATGAATCCACTTGATATAAGGAGGTAAAAAGTACTACTTCAAGGTCAAACACTAGCCATCGATGAGTGTAAGATATATATTCCGACCCAGTAAACATCAATACATCCCCTTTTGTCAGAGAATACACTCATTGAATGTGCGGACTCAAGGACAAAATAAGGGCAGCGAGCGTTATAAGACTGCCGAAAGTAAACCAAAGTTAGTCACTTTCTATTCTTATCTTATAAAAGATGAAAATACGCTCCTCTGTCGTCTATGTTTAAGTACATGCAAAGATTGAGTTTGTCACTGGATAATAGTCAGTGATACGTACTCGACATTCAGGCCACTGCATCACGAGCTACCCTGTTCTATTGGGTGTTGGTATTGTTCTGTTCTAGGAGACCAACAATCGATATCTTTACGTTCTCTCTTTCAGAATATGAGGGCGTATTTCCAATCGCCTGACCCACTGCTATCGGGGAATGCTCAGGCATATTTTGACATATTTTGTGAAGAACGAATACACTACTTTTTATCCCCACCTGTCGCCCATCTACCACATATTTGTGTGTTGTGTGAAGGAGGTTAATACCACGCTATGATTTGTCTGTAACGTTTACATTTGAAAATATTGTAATCCGTAAATTGTCGCATTTATAACTATTCGTGTTGCTTACTTATTGGCTAGTGTTATTCCCGCGACGATTTGGACAGACTGGTAAATACACACGAAACACATTCCCCTCATGTGAGCTTCTTTATGGCAACAACATTTTCACCGTCTCATGAGTTATCGGTAAAATGAGGCGTCGGAGTGTAATTAAGATCGAGTCGAGATTTTCGTGAAGAGAAATCGGCTAGAAATAATATATATAAAGAATAAAGTTGCAGCCCACTTGATAGAACCGTAAATCATTTATTGTGAACTAATCGTTTTGACGTATCATAAAGACACGAAGAAGTGAACCGTTCTTTCAAAATTTATCGTGCATCAAAATCTAGCAAGCGTCTAACTTCGTATTCTATTCGTATTTAACATTTTAGGTATCATATACGCTTATCTAACCGTGTAATTTATTAATGTAGGGGAAAAGATGAATGATTATACATATAATGAAGGTGTATCAAAAATACATATATATATATATATATATATATATATATATGTGTGTGTGTGTGTGTGTGTATTTGAGCCTGACGATTCCCTACGGGCATGAAACGCGAAAGCCTCTGTGTAAGTTAATTGGCATAAATATATATTCATAATTTACTACCTAGCTCTACTCACGTATTGATCACTGTTGAAGTAAATACTGAAAATTAATACTTAAAAGATTATATATCCGTATAACATTTTATGTTGATACATGAAATAATATATGTATATATATATATATATATATATATATATATATATATATATATATATATATATATATATATATAATGATGTTTGTAACTTGGAGTAATGTCTTTCCTGATTATGCTTTTCAATTTGTATGACCTGGATGGACTGTATGGATTCAACAAAAAGTATGTTTTGGGTTGATATGTTTGATGTTATGTATTTTTATGTATTTGTGTATATCATTTTATATATTTTCAAAGCGTAATTTTATTACCTGTAGTAGTATAACTGCGGTAATGGTCCTCTGAAGAGAAGAATTATCTTTGAAAACTCATGAGCTAAGGACTTAAGGATACTTTGCTTAAACTTTGAATTCTAATAAAATTTGATTCACACCTTATTTTATTACTTCATTTTATATTATAATATTAATGCTCTATCCAGTATATTGAGCCTCAGTTTTTATCCGGATGTTTCACTAATTATAAGATATTAGTTGACGCTTATATCTTTTGTTGGATTGCTTCATATATATATATATATATATATATATATATATATATATATATATATATATATATATATATATATATATATATATATTTATATATATATATATATATATATATATAAATATATATATATATATATATATATATATATATATATATATATAACCCGGTAAATTATTGAGAGAAGATTGTCAGATGAAGACAACCGTCGTCAAAGTGTTCTACTACTGAAAGGAACATGCATTGAAGCGACAATAACGACTGTTTAATACTACTAACTACAGAGCTCAGCCTATATTTGAAAGAAAGACAAATTATTATAAATATTGCTTTCATCTAAATATATATAAATTGGATAAATTCGAGAATCGTCAGTTAAGAGAAGATTATTAATACTGGTCGCCGGACTCGAATTCCAACACGAGTCATGTTTCAAACTTAATTCCGACACACACACACACATGTATATATATATATATATATATATATATATATATATATATATATATATATATATATATATATATATATATATATATATATATATATATATGTGTGTGTGGGGGGGTGTACTAGCTGTACCTACTCAGTACTGTCGGTGAGCAGACTTTGCTGAGAAGAGGGTTTATTAATAATTGTATGTATGCATTAAAAATTGGTTTTAGCTTTTTCTTTTAATTTTATTGTAAAACTAAGAAAATTTATAAAATGTCTAGTTTTCAAAATTACGTATTTGCGAATCATGCGCACACAGGAATGCACTACATTAGTTTTTAATGCAAAGATTAGTCGATGTAGTCAGTAAAAGATAAGTAACTGAACACATCAGATCAACGGAAGTAATAAAGGACTTATTCAGATTTGATATTTTTAACTAAGAAATCTGATTAATAATCTATTTTTTAAATATTATATTAATAAATATCAGCTCTACGTGTACATATATATATATATATATATATATATATATATATATATATATACATTAGATGTCAGATGGTATATAGTTATTTCCACAATCAGACAACGCTGCAGCCTAAACTAACCATGAGAGCCACAAAACGTGAAGCCCTAGACTCGAGTTTCGAACTTCTATAGGCTCAGAAGTAGATCACATCTAAACTCAGGACTCAAAATCCGAGTCACTTGCATCCGAGACAATTAATTTGCCTCTTGAGCAACGACACTACATACAAAAAAGATATCTGCCTGGGTTGTTTGTAGTTTGATGACTACACTCCGTGTTTAGAAGAGTAGGTGTATTCAACCGTCGGTTTTATTTTGATCTGTGTTAGTCGTTAGAGTTCATTGTATGTGGCGTGGTAGTTCAGGTGGCAAAGTACACGCTACGAATGCAAGGGTATCGGGTTTCGAATCCTGGGTTCGAATGAGTTCTACTGATACCATCAACGGAGGGCGAAATTAGAGTCGAGCTCTTCCGGTATATGGCTTTCATGATTTGTATGGGCTGCGGCGTTGTCTTATTGGTGACATAATTATATATATATATATATATATATATATATATATATATATATATATATATATATATATATATATATATATATGCATGCATATATTATCAGTGTATTCATTATTAATATTATGTTATGCTATATAAGTATTTAGGTACTGGGGTCTGGGCATTTCGAAGTGCGCTAATATATACACAGACTATGACACCTGTTTGTAATCAAATATTCATATAAACGTGGAAGATAAAAGCTCTCCTGGTTGATTTTTTTTTTTAATTTTGACAGCATAATAAACAATAAAGAGCACAACACGTTAACCTTTTAATACTAACCCTAAACCCTAACTTTTTAACCCGGACCCTAACTTTGTAACCCTAACTCTACAACCTTACACTTAAACCGTAACGGTAACCCTAACCCTAAACCTAAACTCATTAACCCTAACCCTAACCCTAACCTTTTAACCATAACCATAACCCTTTAACCCTAACCCTAACTCTAAACCCTAACCCTAACCCTAAACTTAAACTCATTAACCCTAACACTTACCCTAACACTAACCATAATTCCTAGCCTTAACCTTAACCCTAACACCCGTATTTTCATTAGAGGATTATTGAATCCAATTTTATAAAGTTCATTGTTGTATTTTTATGTTTTTGAAAACACAATAATTATCTTCTCATGAAAAGCAAGTTTATTTTTTTCTATCATCATGACCATGTTGATCAAGCTTCTTTACTAGCAAGTACAGCGTTTCTAAGCATTGTATCCCACTTTCTTACACTCTAAGTTAGCTCACACTATGAGGTCTGTCAATAGAGATTCCATACTCTAATAGCCTGATAAACCTGGCAGGTCGCTTGATTGACGTCGCTCAATTCTTCAACTAACACGTTTTCACAATCAGGTAGAGGATGACGGAGATAGGACTTTGTGTATCAGATTTCTCTCTGGGTGCCTACTTGCATGCCTGGACCATATTAGAAAAAATACGGATGTCAAGAGTCGGAGAGCTAAGATATGTCTTCGGGAAATGATATTCTTAGAGAATTAACTACTAAGGCGATATGTCCCGACTTGTATAGCCCACATTGACATTTCGTCACAAGTACATGATTTTTGTTTACATAGTTAACCTCAAACAAGGAAAGTTGGCTCTGTAGCCGAAAGGGGCTACTGAGAATTACGGTAAAAGTTTTGGGTCTCATCCTAAATTGGGAGCAGTGCAGGCTTGTTCACATTAGTCTTAAATTTCTGCATGCTAGTACAGTCGGGAAACAAGGATCAGGGAAGGAGTTACAAAGCCCGGCAGCTCGAGGAAAATAAGCTATTTGAATGGAAGGCTCTCCGGCATCTTGGGACCTCGATACTGAAAGGATGAAATTTAGCTGATTGTCGGGTTGGTCTAGTGTATTTACGTCGATGGGGCACCAGAGCAGCAAGTTCATCGGATCACAATCCATTAAAATACTTGTAAAACAAGCACAAGAATGCAGCATTGCGGCGATGGGATAGGGGCTGGAGCTTGGTAGATAGTGAGGGACCTATTAGATTAGCGACTCTTTTGCGCGGAAGGGTGCTTTGTAGTCGGATAGGATACTGTCAGGTGTGAGACGTTTTCTAGCACGGTAGAAGGAACCGACTTTCTTTACAGCAGCTTTTGCTATATCTTCGATATATTAGTTCCCATTCCTGTTACCTGTGAATGTTAGGCCGATGAGTGTATCATCTATTTATTATTCCATTCCATTACAGACTGGAGATCACTTTCTAAGGATTTAGCAATTGCTTCGGAAATGCTCGCGCCTGTTTTACCAATATGAGAAGAGTAATACGTAGTTTCGTCAGCAACTATATTAGACAAAATCCCAGCAGGGAGGCTGTTTATGAAAGTACGGTACAATAAAGGTCCAAGGATTAATCCCTCAAGTACACCTCCATTTCTGTCATGTTGTTTGGATGAACGGTCATAGAAGACAATCTGGACTTTTCTTTTGGTTAGGAAGGGTCTAATCATATGAAATATTCGTCCAGTAATACCATATAAGTAACCTAGAGAATATTATGTCGCTGGTTGAGAATTTTGATTATGTTTGGTGTGTTACTTCCATAGAAATATGTCCTTTGAGATAACGTTATGCCTATTTGTTTACCTGTTTTCTTGTTTAATTGATTGTTTGTGTGTTTGTTATGTTTTAAAGATTGGTTCTCTTTTTTTTCCTTTTTAGGTAAGTGTCCATTTTTGCTGTTTTGTAAACGACCACTTACTGTTGTATAAGTAACACGACGGAACACCAGGTCAGTGAACCTTTGGCTTTCTTTTCTCAACTCTCACTACTGTACCAGATAGAAAGGAATACACATTATATATTACTTGTAAAATACAAATCTTAACGACATGCCTCAAGATGTAACGAGAGCATATATATATATATATATATATATATATATATATATATATATAAAATATGAAAATAAAGATAGATATTATATCTCTAAATAATGCCCTATCTTGAATAGTAATATACGAGATAGAGAAATAGTATACGAAAATGAATATTACATAACATCCGATTTTTATTATCATCACTTATCTACTTATATATATATTTCGATCTAAAAACAACGAATTATTCTCTTTTCGTTATTTTCTTAATCGTATTCTCGACTCTGCAAGCTAGTTTTCGGAACTCCGATGTGATATTTATGAATATGGATCTTTGAGTTTTTGTGTGCATCACGATTAGTTGTAGGTGTTATTCTATTTGTTGCCCTTTTGTTGTTGTCAATTAAAATGTTTTATTGTTTTGGTATATATATATATATATATATATATATATATATATATATATAGAGAGAGAGAGAGAGAGAGAGAGAGAGAGAGAGAGAGAGAGAGAGAGAAATGGAGAGAGAGAAAGTGTGAGAAAGAAAGTGAATGAGGGAACAGTTTCATTTATCATCAAATGTAAAATAAGGTCATTTTAATACATTTTGCCGTCCTAGTTGCCTTACAAATTGAGAACCAGTATCATGTCTGTAAACACACGAACATAGCAGACACCGCTTGGGTCCTAGTTGATATCGGAGCCTACCAGACACTGGCATATAATGAGAAATTATAATTCACAATTCAGAATATGTAATTACATTATATTTGTTTCAAAAATAAAAGTCGAAATAATTTTATAGTTATTCAGGACAGACCGTCAGTGATCAATTACTTTAAGATATGAGTTCAAATAATTTAAATATATGCGGTGAGAAACACTGTATAATTGATAACACCGGGATTCGGAGAAATGTATATTAGATACAAGGTTAGAAAAAAAAACCCATAAAAATAAATGTTTCGGAGATAACCGTCACGAATGAAAATCTTTTAAAGATATCAATTAAGATCATATCAGAAGATTAAATGGTTTTAGATAACATATCACATATAAATAATTTAAAGTTGTGAATTGGGAAAAATAAATATATAAAGTGTTCGGAGTTAAATCGTCACAAATAAATAGTTTTAAGATATTGTAAACTTTCCCTTCTCCCTTAGCAACCAGACACTATCGTATACGTACTTCGGCATATTTCTATTGTTTCCGGCTTGTTACTTAGGTACAGGTTTATATAACGTCATCGCTCTTGTGTTTTTGGTTGTTCCAGAGACGACGAGGCGATGCGATCCTTCGTCTTTGTTAGCTGGACAATCCGTCCCATACGCTGTGATTTGTCTAGTAAGATCTGTAAGCGCTTCTGCCCGATAACACATCGACTGGGAGAAGATAAGCATGTTAAATAAATAAACATACAGCAAGATTGGTAAATCAACATATTGTCCGTACAACTCAAAAGCGCAACATAGTTCTTCGTGTAATATTATATTCTTCGTGTTTACAAAACCTTCAGTTGTCTTCGTAAGCAGTTTTTTCATCTGTTTACTAGTAATTTAATTTCTGACTTTTTTCATATAGTGGACTTTGACTTAAAACTACTTTTAAACTGGGCTTAGAAAATATCTTTTCCCTCGATGCACGAGGGCGGATTACAGCGTCTTATTCTGATTGTTATTAACTTTCTCTCTTCTCTCTTACTTCTCTACTCAAATGTTCTTAACTGTAAAATTCACTTCTCACACGATCTATTATACACAGGAAGAGTCACTCGGCGTCGCCCGGACGAACAGTTTTATTATGGCCAATACACATTTTATTTGATCGCCGACTACCTTAATTTAACCAACAGGGGTGGCTAGCATCGTCAATAACTTAAGCCTCGATTTCATTTTCACTAGAAATATATCATGCATCCATTTCTTCTTGACTGATATTTCTGTTACTAGTGACATATCTAATCCTTACTGACGTTTCATCGTCTCACAGCTGTGATATTCGTTTGAGATGTTTCTACCAAGCCCGTAGACAAAAGTATGCTGTTCTCTAGTTTTATTCTTTGTTCAACTTGTACGAATAAATGATTCTCAATTTTCTAGGTACACTCTGCCAAATGTGTACTAGAGCTTATAC
Source organism: Sepiola atlantica (assembly GCA_963556195.1). NCBI lineage: Eukaryota > Metazoa > Mollusca > Cephalopoda > Sepiida > Sepiolidae > Sepiola > Sepiola atlantica. The sequence continues at coordinate 44,839,826 of OY744539.1, forward strand.
TCACATTAAATCCTTCGTACGGCCATGGCACATTGTCACACCATGAATTAAGAAAAACATGTAGACAAATCAATCTTTCGCAAGAAACTGTCACATATATATATATATATTATTTAGATATGAGTTTAAGAAAAATATATTGAGAATAATTCTTTAAAGTACGTAACGGACTAACACTTCCATATGAGTTTTGACTTATCATAGAAAGATTAGGAATTCGGAGATAAACCGTAACGGAAAAATACATTTATGGTAGGAGTTTAGAAAAAAAATGAAATTGATAGTTCATAGATGTATATTAAAATAATATGAGTTTAGAAAAAAATAATGAAATTGATAGTTAATAGATGAATTTTAAAATAATATGAGTTTAGAAAAAAATGAAATTGATAGTTCGTAGATGAATATTAAAATAATATGAGTTTAGAAAAAATAATGAAATTGATAGTTCATAGATGTATATTAAAATAATATGAGTTTAGAAAAAAAATGAAATTGATAGTTCATAGATGAATATTAAAATAATGAGTTTAGAAAAAATATTGAAATTGATAGTTCATAGATGAATATTAAAATAATATAAGTTCTGAAAAAAATAATGAAATTGATAGTTCATAGATGAATATTAAACTAATATGAGTTTAGAAAAATAATGAAATTGATAGTTCATAGATGAATATTAAAATAATATGAGTTTCGAAAAAAATAATGAAATTGATAGTTCCAAAATGAATATTAAAATAATATGAGTTTAGAAAAAAAATGAAATTTATAGTTCATAGATGAATATAAAAATAATATGAGTTTAGAAAAAAAATGAAATTGATAGTTCATAGATGAATATTAAAATAATATGAGTTTAGAAAAAATAATGCAATTGATAGTTCATAGATGAATATTAAAATAATATGAGTTTAGAACAAAATGAAATTGATAGTTCATAGATGAATATTAAAATAATATGAGTTTAGAAAAAAATAATGGAATTGATAGTTCATAGATGAATATTAAAATAATATGAGTTTAGAAAAAAATAATGAAATTGATAGTTCATAGATGAATATTAAAATAATATGAGTTTAGAAAAAAATAATGAAATTGATAGTTCATAGATGAATATTAAAATAGTATGAGTTTAGATAAAATAAGTAATGAAATTGATAGTTCATAGATGAATATTAAAATAGTATGAGTTTAGAAAAAATAATGAAATTAGAAGTTCATAGATGAATATTAAAATAATATGAGTTTAGAAAAAAATGATGAAATTGATAGTTCATAGATGAATATTAAAATAGTATGAGTTTAGAAAAAAATAATGAAATTGATAGTTCATAGATGAATATTAAAATAAAATGAGTTTAGAAAAAAATAATGAAATTGATAGTACATAGATGAATATTAAAATAGTATGAGTTTAGAAAAAAATAATGAAATTGATAGTTCATAGATGAATATTGAAATAATATGAATTTAGAAAAAAATGATGAAATTGATAGTTCAAAAATAAAACCCAAGGCCTACTTTCTACTGTCCTTGGTTCACTTTCTACTCTTTTTTTTCAGTAATCTCCGTACACTTTTAATTGAGGTCGAGATCCTGTTCTCTCGTCTCGGACTTTTTATAATCCTTGGCATTGCACGACAGTTTTTGTCTTGTCTCATTTTTTAGTCTTCCTCTTTATTCTATCTTGTTTTTTTTTGTATTCTCCTATTTCTACCGCTTGCCATTTGCTTTCTCTTCTTTCTTCTTTCTTTTTCTTCTTTCTCCTCTGTTTCCTTTATTTATGTTTGTAATATTTTTTTAACATAGTTCACCCCAAACAAGGCGAGTTTCCACTGTCGACGTAAGAGGCTATTTTATCTTTACTATTTTTAGGGAGAGCATTAATTGGGAGCTATATTACCAGTACCTAATCAGTTACAAGCCTCCCCACAAAGCAACCGTAGACTAAAAGTGGTTTGAATGCTCCTTCAAAAACTTGCCAATAAGATGGGAATAAAAATTTCGGTTCGTCGCGTTAAGGTGACCTCGCGAATGAAAGCGCTTCAAGCAATAATTATAAACTAAACCCTCTAGGAAATCAGAAGATAATGACTGGGAGACTGACTTAATGAGACCGAACAGATACCACTATTTGATAATAACCCGAAGGTTACGTAATTTGTTCTTCTTTGTGATAAATTCTCAATTTCTATTTCTATAAAGGTGGATCTTATTTCTCAGATAACCCTAGCTTGTCAAGTTCTTCTTCCTCTTTTTTCTCGATAAATATACTTTTGATTGTACTCTGACTTTGTCCTTCTTTTTCTCTCTCCTTTTGACTTTACCCTCGTCTCACTCTCTCATTTCATCGCTTATCTCGCCTATCCTGCCAAATTCGATCCATCATCTCTGTATTATCGTCCACATTTCGCAACCCTCTTGTTCTGACTGCAACGCTGGACATTATTTCCGACTTGACTATGCCCCCAAACTGCCCAGTTTCTGGAACACGTTTCAGCTTCACTTCACCCCCCTCCTTACACACCTTATCTTATCGGACTTGATTTATGAACACGCCTTTTCACTACGCCTAATCTAAGAATGCAGTCGACCAAGGCGACAAATTAAGCTGCTAACATGCGATGCTTTCCAAGAAAAGAAAGCGAACGAAGCAACATATCGGCCCTATTAAATTTAACGCCATCAACGATTCTTTATTCCAACCACCTGCTTCTGCCACTTCCCTTATCTTATTTCATAGTTTCCGTCGGCGTTTTCACCTTCGTGTCCTTGTTGTTCTTCTTCTCTTCTTTTTCTTCTGTTTACTTCTTATTTTTCCCCTTCTCGTTCTTTATCTAATTCTTTTAATTCGTTTATTTTGCATTCTTCATCGATTCTAATGCTTTCTTTTCATTTGCGATCCTTTTCCTCCCACTTGTCTTTCTTTCACTTTGATTTTTTAAATTATTTTCTATTATCTGAGAATTATTTTTATTTCTTGTTGATACAACTTTAATCTTCTTTTTTCTTCTCCTCTCTCTTTTT
>OY744539.1:44845355-44872855 GCA_963556195.1 Sepiola atlantica
TTTGAAATCTTAAACTTTAAAAACACCGAACATCTATTAAACTGTACAAGTGACATAGAAAACAGCAGGTTGCACAGAATAAAATTTACCTTAAGCTAACAATATATAAATAAATAAACAAACAAACAAATATGTATCAACGACTTAACTAAACTAAAACCTAAAACCTAAAAACTAAAACATAAAATAGAAATACCAAGAAACAACGTGTTAAAATGAGGTCACCCGTTATATTGACACAACGGAGAAACATGGATAGGCCACTCTTTAGAAAATAGAACAATAGAATAGGAAATAGGAAGTAAAATGAACCGAACCTTTGCTCATGAGAAGCCCAAAGATTGGCCGAGACAGAACAAAGAAACCTGGATTAATCATTATATAGAAAACAGAACGATAGAATAAGAAATAAGAAGTAAAATCAACCGAATCTTTGTCCGTGAAAAGCCCAAAGATTGGCTAAGAGAACAACAAAGTATGTGATTGGTCAACTAGCTAGTCGTGTATATAAAAACACCCGGCAAAACGGACTTCATGCATTTTAGCATGACTATTCCCCAGCTTAATTGTCATGGATACATTTTCATAACTTACTATATATATATATATATATATATATATATATATATATATATATATATATTTAGAGAGAGAGAGAGAGAGAGAGAGAAAGAGAGAGAGAGAGAATATGAGAGAGAGTGAAAGAGACGAAGAGAGCATACATACAAATTGTAGATTCATAGAATTATATATTTGTACATGGATATAGGCATAAAAAGAACCCAGTATATGAGTAAAAAGTGAAACACATTAGAAAAATGAGATCTTTTGATTCAATATTTCTTTCATTTCTTGAACTTTTGTAGCATTCATGATATAGTAACATGTGCAATATTGATATATACACTGGTGCTATTGTAGGAATAATGAATACACAGTGTGAGGTTACAAGGAGTAGTATATTGTCAGTGTGAAATGTAAGTTTCGAAATAGTTATTTGGAATATCTATATATACATTCTATTAGAATACCTGTCCCATGATAGTTATAACAATAAACATAGCATCCGTTTAAAATTTTAATGTGTTTTCTATTTTTCAGGGGTAGAGTATAGTTTAATTGTATAATTTAAACATTTGCCCACGTTACATAGCCGGTTTTCATAAGATACATATTCCATTCATAATGATTAAGATTTTACTAAGCACACACTTATAATTGACGTCCACGCGCGTGTACCGATCCTTTTAAAAATGGATTAATTAATATAACTCAAAATAACCTGTAGAGTTTTTTTTCATTATTTATGTTTTTATATCTAACTTATTTAAAAAGTTTTAGGTCTGTTAACAAAAAATAATGTGTGCATGTTATTTACAGCCCTGTCGAGATTATATATTCAAAAATTCGTAATAATCCGTTCATTAGTGTAGGAGATTAAAAGTGTTTTTTAGGGACTGGTTTTGTAGGACCTTCTTCTAAATGTTTAAGTTTACAAAGAAAACGTGGCCAGATTACTCACCAGATTGTCTATAATATATATTCCAAAACTCATAAAAATCGTTCCCTGACAAAAAATGAAAGTATAATCTTCATATATGCATCCCCTAAATATAAAACTTTCAAAATAAATAATGTACCCATGTTACTCACCCTATTGTTTAGCATATCTATTCCAAAATTCATAATAATCCTTTCATTAATGTAGGAGATTCACTTTCCGATAGATGTATATATAAATAAATACACATATCTGACTTTATAAATATAGAAATATAAGTAAAATACATCTGCATACTATACATACAACCAGGATTCTATTTTTTATAAATTACAATTATCACACATCACAATATAATTAAACTATGCATGATACATGTATTTCGTAACACATGCACACACTATAGGTATATGCATATATATATATATATATATATGCATATGAAGATAAAAGTACGATATATCAAAAGACAAGATGTGTAAAAAAAGAAAAACAGAAGAAATATACAAATATAATGGTTGCATATATTGAAAGTCAGTCCAACTTGGAATATTTTATTTTTCTCGCTCGCCGTAAAGTCGATGTCTTTGCGTCTAACTTCTTCGTACTTTACCATATCAAATCCAATTTCTTAGATATAATTCAGAAATAGTACAATAAACTTACTTAATATTCTTAAATAACAATTTACAATTAATCAACTATCGAATTTATTAAATAATAAAACCCGAAATATATAGACAGTATCATACAATTCAGAAATATTTTCTACCGTTTTTAATTTATAAATGTATTATTTTTTATTTCATCCAATAGGTGAACTAAAAAGAGAGAAATGTATTCAATCCTACTTAATAATTCGACTATAAACGTTCTGAATCTTATTTTATTCGCTCGCTCCAAAATCGTTGTATTTGCGTCTAACTTCTTCGTACTTTTCTATAACACATTTCATTCTGGCTCTGTATACGTAAACACAGTAAAAATTTACTTATATGTATTTTCTTCAATGATTTGTTTAATTTAAATAGGTTGGCGGCGTCCATTTCTCATGACAACCGCCTGCATACACGACCAGGTATTAATTTCGAACACAATTAAAGTCACACGAAAGAGTAAATAAAAATGAATTACTTTTTATATTTATATTCTAAATATAATCGTTAGCATTTTTAACTGATTGACAGAAACTCTCAAGTTGGTGTTGTTGTTGCTGTCATTATTATTATTATTATTATTATTATTATTATTATTATTATTATTATTATTATTATTATTATTATTATTATTATTATTATTATTATTATTATCCTCATATCTCTTAAATGTGTAAGGTCCACTGTAAAAATGATGGGCATATCTAAATAAGAACTCGTGTATGACATTAACTATAAGTAAATTAGTACGTATAGAAACTACTTATGTTTAACACACAAGACCACTACTACCACTGCTAATTAAACTTATCTCTCTATACTGTTTCTATGGCACTACTGTTATTACGGCTGTATTACTACTACTACTGCTATAACTTATAACACTGCTTTCACTTATACTGCTACTATTACTACCATTTCTACTACCAAGGCTGCTAATACTGCTCTCAATACTACTACCGCCATCACCACCACTATTACTACCATCACCGCCGACACAACCACCACCACCACCACCACCACGGATTATTCATGACTTCCTTTCCTGCCACCTTGGAGGCAGACTCTTTTTTTCCTTTCTTTTTTTTCATTTTTTTTCGGGGAGGGGCTGGCTCTCCACAGTCTTGGTACTCCAGAGGCACGCTGGTCTGCTAGCAATCTATCGTGGTTATGTGTTGTCCTCCACCACGCTGGTATGCTAACAGTCTATCGTGGCTACTACTCATCCTGTTCTCAACACGGTCACACTCAACCCTTTTATCTACGTCACCACCACGTCACGCCGGCTCTCTCCCGTAGCGGTCGATCAGAAAGCAACCCCCTTTTTGTTACACGTAGCAGAAATATGCCTTTCAAATTAAGCGTATACATATATATATATATATATATATATATATATATATATATATATATATATATATATATATATATATATATATATATAAAGAGAGAGACATATGTACATATTCTTTGCCTCGTTATAACGTATGATTGATAACGGTTGAAACCTATCGTCAACACGGGCCTATGATACCGGGGAATACATGTAACAGATTTAGAATAAGATATCTGTTGCTGATAGATCATTTAACGAGCGAATAATATGGTGCAAGATAGGGGATATTTATGTCTTGTTTTTTGTCTGATAACAGTCGGGATTGCTTATTCTTATAAAGAACCGATATCTATAGTTAAGTAAAATAAAATATATCTAAACGAATATCGTTATCGTCAGTTTCGTCAGTAATATACAAGCGCACCGGGAGGATGAGTAACCTGACAGCAGAATCAGGGATGGTGAAGTCTAATTATTTTATGAGGTCAGTAAATTAAACAAACGTGGCAACATTAGTTTCAATTGAAAATCTATTACAAAATGCTTTAAGGAAATCTGTTCGTAAACACTCATGCAAACAAATCCACCTATGGCTAATCGCAATAGCTATATAAACAATGAACTGTCGATTAACTTTTTGCCCACCGCAACCTTACCGATAATTTACGGAATATATAAACAAATAAACAAATAAACAAATAAAAAGCACGAATGTCACGCACAATTTCCGGGACGCTTGTTTGTCGACGGTTAGACTCCCAGCAATTTATTTCAGAACTTCAATCGTGTGATTAATGCAATAGGCATATCGATAGTTAAGTTAAATAAAATATATTTAAACGAATATGGTCGTCCTACTTTTCTTCACTAACATTTAAGTAGACATAAAATAGACATTCCATCAATAAGTGCAATTTCAAAGTATGTTACAAGTGCTCTTTTGCAAATCGGTCGTCAACAATCTAGCAATAAAAATCATCTATGGCCAATATGAAAGGGCTATATAAAAAATCATAACAATACTTCTTAGCATACTTAAACAATACTGATAATTTATGGGGGTTATACACAAATAAACAAATATAAGGTACGGATGATCCGAATTATTTCCTGGACACGATGCTTGTCTTCGCCCATTACACGCTCAGAATTGTATTTATATAACTACATCGTCTAGATATTCTGTCGGTTAATATCCTGCTTTTGCTCATAAAAAAATCACCCATTTCCGCATCTAAGATTAATCAGAGGTCGATGGTAATACGTACTATACTAACACAAACCCGACTTGAAACGATGTAATTTAATTTGTAATTTTATTTGTAATTTAATTGTGGAATATAAGAGTCGTTGTTACGCTACTGTAACACTGTTACATACTTTTTGCTGAGCTGAACTGAGAGTTCATGAATCGCGACATCATTTTATTGTAACGTCACGAAGTTCTCTAGATAAATAAAACATACGCACACGTCATATAACACCAGCATAGTTATGCTAGAATTAAGTAGATGTATAACATTTATCCAGCGATTTTCTTAAATGAGAAATCACTAATGTAGATAGTTTATTCCTATTCTTAAGTCTTCATTGAATCTACTATTATATATTTTGTACAAAGAATCGGATAATATAATTAAAAATGTGTAACTTAATAATAATGATAAAAATATCAATCTATACTACTGCAATCCAATACACCCTAATTATCAAGTAGATGAAAAAATAATTAAAAATAATATACATAAACATATTCCCCCTACTGACAAACACCATGAACTCCGTTTCACTATTTACTATAAAAAATGTAAAATTACTAACTTATTAATAAGAAAACACCCGACGTTGGGGGACGCTTTACTAAATACTAGTAATGTTGTATATGAATTTAAATGCCCAATGGGAGAATGCGTCTCTAAAAACAACACATATATTGGTATGACTAGGACTAGTATCTCTCGTCGCCTTACATGTCACCTCTCCTCCGCCACCATAGCTCCATTTACCAACACTTAGTAGAAAACGACACCCCAAAATCAGTATTCAGGGACATATTAGTCAAAAACACTGCCATCCTCGCTGTATCACATTGCAACCTGCGCCTCCCCATAATTGAAGCCTTACTCATTCGAGTAATTAAACCCACTATGAATCAAGCTTGATATGAGGGGGAGAAGGCATACTGAAATGCCTTAAATATATATTTTGTTTAAATATATTACTAGACAATTACAACAATAACAAATTTGTTCGTTTTTAGTGCATTATTTGTCGTTATCTAACTTTTCTATTAGTTTCATTAAATTTAATTTTCATTTTTTATGTTTGTGGGAAATCTAAAAAGAAATTCTCAAACCGAATGAGAAAATCAAAAGAATAACTCGTCTATCTATTAGCATACGAAAGCTTAGTTAACCAACGTTTGTTTCACTAAGGCCATGCTCTTATATATTCAAATCACGCAAAATACATATTAGACTATTCTTCAGTTTTGGGATTGAGTTATCTTTGAAACCACTTGAATTAAGTTAATCGCAATGTGTAATTAATTCACCAAGTGACCGATGTCTAACTAATTTTCTACCTATCACTCTCTCCTTCTCTCAATGTGTATTCTTTTACCCACTCGCTCTTTATTTATGGTATCTATCACTATGGATGCTGTTACTCTCTTCCTCTGTCTCGGGATCACTCGGTATATTAAAAGTATTAACAGTCAAGTTAATTAAGAAAAATAAAATAAAATAAAATAAAATAAAATAATAATAATAATAATAATAATAATAATAATAATAATAATAATAATAATAATAATAATAATAATACACCAAAGAATCATAAAATAATTTTTACTTACCATTATAATGACCAGATTAAATAATTTAGGCTCTTTAATTAGGCAGATGACACATCGATGACACTCGCCCGTGAAATCGAATATATTGATTACCTATTTAGCGATTGTGCTGACGGAACATAATACACAGACTTTCCAACAGGCTAGTTTAGTCTCTCAGTAACTTCGGATGATTGAGGACTTCGGGATGGGGTAATACCAGTCGGAGATTCGTTCTCGACAATCAGTCCGACAGGAACTGGGCAATTTTCGTGGACTTTTATTTGTCGGGCTGAGGTATACTGTCCTGGGTTGTCCTAGGAGGTGCACCCTCCCAGGTCTTGCCTCCCTTCTTTGGGGTTGTGTAAGTTTATGTCTTACTGCCTGAGACGGCCTGACCGGGGAATGCCCAGGCTATTATTGATAGATCAGAGTGCTCCTTCTTTAGGGACGCTGGCTGTCTTCTCCCCCACGTTCCGACCTTGTGTCATATATTCTTGTGGTGGGCAAGAGTTTAATACCGTTGCAGAGGTGAGACAAGTTGAAGTTTTACAGATTTTCGTTGAATATTATATTAAATAGACATTTTGTTAGAATGTCTCATATTAAAACAAAAAAAAACATTTAAGAGTTAAAATTGTAGTAATGAAATTCTTCATAAAACAATAATTTATTTCTTCGTTGTTACAGTAAAAACAATTGTCAGCTAAATGTTATTCAAATCAGTATAACAATATCCGGTACTCGTCTAGATTAAGACCCAAGCTAAAATCGACTTAGCGTCTGTAGTTTCCGGATGTTTACGTACACGACCGGAAAAAAAGCCGAATGAAAAGTCGATTGCCTGCGTTTAAAAATTTGAAACGAGGCCGGATATACACAAAAAGAAAAAAGGATATTCACAGTGGTAGTACAATTATTACACCTTGAGTTGTAAAAATTAAAAAAGAGATAGAGATAGATAGATATAGTTAGAAGATGTCATCTCTTTATTATTATTTTTTTAACTGTCTTTTGAAACTTATTTTCTCCCCGATTGAAACAATCTAACCCGGGCTCAGTGGGTGGCCCAACGTATTACATGTTTTCTTTTTATTCTTTTATAGAATTCACGTTTGAAAAAGAAATACACGATATTCCATTAATTAAATATAACAGATAGTAATACAATTAATACTTACCTGAAAGCCTACAAATAAAGAATGGTTGCGTTTATTTCTATTTTAATCTAAACAATATAAGACAACACTGTAATCGTAATTGGTTTATACATGAGAAGATTCTATATAATTAGATGATTTATTAAAACATATTCTGAATACGTTTACACATACTTCATATGTGACAAGAAAATATGTGATAAAAATATACAGGAACACAATGTGTTTGCAAATATAATATACATAGCAATGACATTCAATTCAATCGCCAAATGAATTAAGAAACAGTCTTTAAAACATTTATATAAAAATTGCCAATACATCATGAAATACATTATAAAATACAACGAATAATAACCTGCTTCAGTGTTTGAGATATATGATTGCACTCACATGTATATTGATGAAACGTAACGTAACGACCCCTTCCGAAACGAATCTGCACGCACGAAATATCGATACGTTTACTATATATGATGGATCCCGAATAACAGAACGATTGGCAATCGATTTATCATTTAGACAATCAGTCGGTAGCCTCCAAAGTTATACAGAGATATCGAATTCATAAATCGTTTATAAGTTTAGTAGAAAGAATATATTTTAGTAAAAGCTAATATTAATATATTATTCATACAAGGAAGGTTCTTAGGACATGGCGAATATCTATAGGGGTAAGATAGAAGACCTAAGTTCAACCGAGGGCGGAGACCATGTTCATAAAACTAACTAATTCACGTTTATGAGATGAAGTGGCAGAGATGCGTCCGGAATTTCATTGGAAAAAAAGATACAGGCGAGAAATATATGTGACAACTATCACCTTCTATGCAAGGGCGACGCAAAAAAAGATAAACAATGTTTGAAAGTACCTGTGATACACTACGTTCCTCATGTCCAATTCTACGAGAAACTCATTTTAATAAGACTACAGCAGAAGCAGAGAAAACATAAAGTACTGGAGTAAGATTGGATCAGCTAATAGTATAAGTATAGTATCCATGTTCGCTGTGTGCTGCTGTGAATTCTCTTCCAGGCACAAATGCGAAATAATAAGATGTTTGTTTATGTCGTGTTTCATACTTTGAGATATTCGCTTAAATCAATACAATCTTGAATGGTCAATAACCATATATATATATATATATATATATATATATATATATATATATATATATATATATATATATATATATATATAACATTATCTGCTAAAATGTATACTAACCCCTTTGAATAAGACCTAAATTCTCAACAAGAGTAATTATCTGTCTGTGTTCGTGAGTTTTTCGGAGATTTTTTCAGATTTCCACACACACACACACACACACACACACACACACACACACACACACACACACACACACATATATATATATATATATATATATATATATATATATATATATATAATCACAGGAAAATAAACTTCTGTATGCCGGTTATCAAGTTATGAATTCTGAAACGGAGTTGCATATAGAGAGAAGACTTTGTACATATAAGTGAATCAACAATCCAAAACAATAATAGTTATTTGGCTTCTGTATTTAAATAAAATTTAATAAAGGTAATACAATAAGCAGAATTTATTATTGTTATAACCTAATCCTATCTGTAACCCTAACCCTAACCCTAACCCTAATCTTAACCATAATCCTAACCTAATTCTAACTCTAACCCTTACCCTAACTCTAACCTAACTCTAACACTAACCCTAACTTTAATCATAACCTTATCCCTAACCCTTTAATGTAATCCTAACCCTAACCCTAACCATAGCCTATATATTGATTCATGTCTTGACGAAAACGTCGCCACACTCTTTAAAGACAAGCCATCCTTTGTATTTGGGCGTGTTCTTATAATTATTCAAGCTTCAAATAACAAGTGAATAGAAATGTATTACAAATCCTTATGCCGACATTGAATCGCGCGAGCAAACAAAGATGGCCTCGCAATTTACCTTCCATTACTGGAAAATATAAATACGCTTTTCATCGCTGGCCTTTACGAATAAGCTCTAACGATATCGTTAATATATTACACAGTATGCGAAAAGATATCATTTCTTTTCATTTTAATTAGTATAAATTCCCCGTTTTAATGAATATTTCAAATCATTGAACCAGAAAATGCTGATTTTGAAGTAACTGTATTTGAAAATGAAGTGTACATTTAATAGAACAAATACAAATCTACTAATTGATAATATAATAAACGTATAAGAATATCAAATAATTGAATTATTTTTTTTACAAATTACTGTATTAAAACAACAAAAATACACAAAACAGGCATCTAAGATTGGCAACGAATTCGGCTTTTTATGTTGTGCATGAGGATGGTATCTTGACAAGAGATGGTTTCAAAAAAAAAGTTTACACCTTTGGGGCATAGTTTCATGACGACAGAACAGCTAGTACTTTATCCTAAAACGAGGAAGTAATGCGTGGGAGGATGATCTATTGACAACAAAACAGTTACTCTGTAGCCACCAGAATTGAGCATTGCAAGATAGTACATCAGTATGCAATTGTATAGTAAAATTAATTGGTCATTAAAAGATTGTAATTGTATAGATATAAAAGTAATAATAATCATTTTTGGATTTGACAAATGGACATTAAAACTTTATTATAGATTATTTAACACGAATTTCACTAGACTTCAGCATAAAATAATATGCAATACACACAATGATTCAAGCAATCACAACACTGTCTTTAATCTAAAAATCTTATAAGAAATAGTATAATATAATTCATTTACCTCCTCTCCAGGAAGTTAGACACAAGGTCAGGTGTGGGTTTTGATGAAAGTGTTCGTGCGGATTCGAACCTGGCACACCCAGGTTTTCAGTCCGCGTCGTTAACCACTCAGCCACCGTCATCCGCCATTGCATAATGTATACTGTGTATATAGTAATCGAAAACCAACATGAATTGTATAATATTCACTTATTATGCCAATTGTATCTATTATAAGCATTAAGTATTTGTTTTTCTTTCATATATAAAAAACGCATATTTACCTCTTCAAACTGAAATGGAGCCGAATTAAAACACAAACCTTACAGACACAAACGGTTCGATATCCTTTTGGCTAGATCTTTTATAACAATATTCTATATAATAAAAGTAAACGTACGTGTTTTTGGATCGCTTCAATAATAACCTATGCAAAGTATTTTTATGAGCAAAGAACTAGACCCCTAATCTTAATAGTAAATTAAAACAATAAAAAAGGATTGAATAAATATTTATGAGCAAAAATGGCGAGGATTCATTTTTAAAATATCTGATGATAATTAAAAAAGAAAATAATTTATTTCACTCTTAACATAGACACACACATATCCCCTTATTATTTATAAAACAGAACGGGAGAGCTAGAGAGGGAGAGAGATAACGTTGTCTTCCTTTTTGTATCGATTAGTTTAGTCTTCTTTTCTTATCGATAGAGGGAATGGAAAAATAGAAAGGGGACGTTTTTTTATTGCATCATTAAGTCTCAAGTACTTCACCGGATTTAAATTGCTAAGCGATAGCGAAACAAACCTCCTAGTAAATGATAAATTTTACTTCTGAACACTTTCTTGCAGTTTTACGCGTTTAGCGATCGGTAGAAGTTCATTAGTAAATGTATTTTCCTTAGACGTTATAATATATATATATATATATATATATATATATATATATATATATATATATATATATATAGAGAGAGAGAGAGAGAGAGAGAGAGAGAGAGAGAGAATCTGTAATAATACAATTATGAGAAAACCTTACGCGGGTGTGCGTTTCTCGTATATTTAATAATTTAAGAGATTTAAATATATTTTCTGTGGAGTAGCTCTGCTATTGACTTCACTAATTAAAACGAACACACTGTTACCAACTCTAAAGACCACGCAAGTTTAGAAGATTTACAATTTGATAAAGAGGTCTTACATCGAAATATATATTCGAATACTGTCACACACATTAGATCCTTGTGTAGAAGTTCGAAATGAATCAAGTAAAATTCACTAAAAATCATTAAGTAACTTCGTTTTTGTCCGCCCTTTCACACCGGTATATTTCCACTTTTTGCATTGAAGTAGCCTTCTACGACCCTCTATAGAGATATAAACACAAACTTCAAACTAACTACAGCATAGTATTATACTTATATTTATATAACAATTTGGTTCAATCAATAATTTAATGATCAAACGATACCGTAATAATTCGATTTTAATGTGATCAAGTACGAGTCCAATTTCTTAAGGTGTCGATCGGTACGAACAGGAATTTCGAGTAAATTCCGACCAAGTTCAGAATTCGAAATATTATGTTAGTAATTACAGTGAATGCGTTTACGCCCCTCCCACTAAACATTATGCTTGGTTTGGTCAATCGAAATAGAACAAAACACCGAATGAAACATTTTTACGTGTTCCACAAACAATATTTTATCGTTTAATATTCTGAGTTCCGAGAGAATAACAATGTGAATCCAGAACACTTTTTTTGTTTGTAGAATATATATTTTGAATCGCTTTCAAAACGACTTCTTGAGAAACATTTATCTAAACGGTTCCTTGGAAGAAGAACGTCATGCGAAGTAAGGTAATAAACGATAAAACATAGAGTTTGTAATGAAATCACGAGATATAACGAGAATTGACGAGAATTTACGAGAATTGACGAGAATTCACAAGAATTGACGAGACGTGAACGATATAAACGCAAATTTCTGAAGAAGAAAGCGAAAACTGACTTTTCTTAACACGTTGTTTTCTTTTGTTTACGACAAGAAATGAATTATTGAATTGTAATTGCTTTTCTTTAAAAATCGTCTCCTCCATATATCGATAAGGTTGTCACTATCGAATATCTATTTCCGCGGTTCACACGAAACGATCGGGAAACGATGCAAACACGTTAGTGTTCTGTTTCGATTACGCGACGCTGTTTCGAAATTTCTGTATCTTAGCAATCAAATACTTCTATGTTATCAAACAAAGAAGATACGCTTCCTCTTCCGGTCTAGAAGACTTCTCACATCTGCCAATATTCTAGATGTCTACAAAGATAGCATTCGTCTGTGCATGGAGTATGGTTTTATATCTGAACAGGTGTATCAACATCTATTCTGTTCCGCTGAGATAGGGTGCAAAAAATGCTCTAACTTAATAGATCCAACACTGTCTGCTAAGCTTCAGTCCCTGTCGCATCGCCGCAATATTACATCCATGTACATATTTAACAAGTACTACCACGGAATGTGCACTTGAACTCCATCAGATAAAATACACTCGACTTAACAGACTAACAGTATAATCCCACTCGTCTGATTGCTTCTTCCCGCGTAGGGTTTGCCTTTCGAATACCATTCCTACTCATGTATATCCCTATCCTGCCCTACTCACCGCCCAGATGGCCCACTTCATAATACAGTAGCTCCTTACGAATCACTGCCATTATTCCCCGTTCGTTATGAATCAAAAGTTTTTAAAATCTTTATTTCGAACTCAAAAATCTATACGAAATTTAGAACTGAACCATTTTATGTAATCGATCTATTGATTGTCAATTTCGATATGCAGATTACCAAGTTCGAAAATATGCACCTGGGGAAGTCGATATTTTATCGGCGGAAAAAAGAAGCAAAAAGAGAATAGTTGTCCGAAGAAGTGAAATAATCTCAAACATTCCGAAAAATTATTACAACTTAAGCATGACAAGAGAGCTTGATTTTCCCCGCATTGAGAACCGAGCTTGCTCTCGTGGGTGGCAATTGAATAGGGGTTCGCAGTGAGATGCAAGTACGTTTCTACAAAACAATAAACCATTGATAGTCGAATGAACATCTCAGAAGAGCAAAAGAAACGTGGAAATGAGGGTTTCTCTGGTGATGTCGGCTTTGTACAGAATTGGTAAGCGTTTGACAGCCAACATCGAGATTGAGATAAGACGAATGGTTTCTCGTTAGATATCAACATACAGAAGATAAAGTTGAAGGAACATTTAAGAATAAACAGAAAGTAAGATTGATGTCGGAAGAGGAAGAAAACTTCCAAAGCCTCTTGGGACGCATTCATCAAAAAGGTGAACAGAGAGAACAGATGAACTAATTGTCTTCCTTTGCGCCACACTCTTTTTTTATATGTACATTATACACACACACATACACGCACACACACACACACACACACACACACATATACATATATATATATATATATATATATATATATATATATATATATATATATGTATATATATATATATGTATATATATATATAGGTGTATATGTTTTATTGATAGTAAAAACTTCAGTTTTTAAGCTCAACATATGTTAATATTTTATTCTAAAGCGTTGATAAAAATGAAATAGAAAATTAGATTCCAACGACCATATTCTTTTGCAAACAGGTTAATTGTAACAGTTGTTTCTTAAATTGACTAATCATGGGAAGTTTTAGGATCAAATAATCTATTTGCAAGAAAATTAGTTATGATCGTTGGAATCTGATTTTCTATGCTTCTCTCTCTTTTTTCTCTGTCTGTCTGTCTGTCTTTCTGTCTCCCCTCTCCTTCTCTCTCTCTCTCTCTCTCTCTCTCTCTCTCTCTCTCTCTCTCTCTCTCTATATATATATATATATATATATATATATATATATATATATATATATATATATATAAAATTGATGATAGCGCAGAGGTAGAGGCGCCGATTGTCAGCTCGACAATTTCGTTTCAATCCCTGTTTGAGGCATTAGATGATCTAGCCGCACTGAAGAGATGTGATACAGCGAAACATTCTGTATGTTGATGACTAAGAGCTTTCTGCTCCAGAAGCTTCTTTCCTCGTGCTGTTGGATTCTGGAACTTTCTCCCTGCTCCCTGTTTTCCGGACGGTATTGACATGCAGTACTTAAAACGAATGTAAACAGACATCTCGCTTCACAGCCTCCAATTTAAGTTGATCCCCAAGCCCCAAAAAAACAAAATTCACTCTTTTTTTTAAGTAGCCCCCTACGTCTATAGTGGCGGCTTGCCTTGTTTGGGGTGAACTATGTTAATATGTTAATATGTTAATATAAATATATATATATATTAAATCATTTATATCTACAGATGCTAGCGTCAAGGTTATAGCTTTCATCAGTGCAGGAAAGTAACAATTTCAGACAAGCGGCAGGCGCGAATCGGTTAGCCTAGAATCTACAAGCAGTCGCCATATCCACTCAGACACCGACAACTGTCACGTGATTAAGGGAAATTAAGCTCTATAGGTACCTTGGATGTTGCACAGATAGAAGACTAGTCGAGAGTGTTTGACAAATGTAGTTGGAACTTTGCATTAGAGCTTTTTTATAGTTAATTTTTCAATTTTTTGAGAATGATTTACTTAAATTTCTAAAAAATGCTATTATAATATTTATAAATAAATATTAAATTATTCATACCTACAAACCTTAGCGTTTAAAGCTTATTGCTCTCATCAGTGCAGGAAAGTTACAATTTCAGACGGTCGGAAGGCGCGAACCCGTTACATAAAAAAAAACAAATTTACACAAAGACGTATATGTATAAATATGTAAAAATAAACATTTCAAAATTAATCTAGCCGTTAGGAATTCGGAAATAAGACAGCGTATATATTAAGAGTTAATATTATTCACAAACATAACTTACATCAGTGCTTAATAATAATACATGTGAATTATTGTTTGAACGTTAAAATACGCCAAATTTATATTTATTTATTCTTGTATACGACGCACACACATATAATATATATATATATATATATAGAGAGAGAGAGAGAGAGAGAGAGAGAAAGAGAGGGAGAGATAGAGAGAAAGAGAGAGTGAGATCTACGAATAAAAAATAGACTGTCAAAAAGCGTTAATAATAGATTCTGAATACGTTCGTCGAACACTCTCGACTAATCATATATCTGCGCCCGCTTCTAAGTACAAATATATTTTAATTTCCCTTAATGGCGTGACAGTTTCCGGTAGCGACTGCTTATGTATATATATATATATATATATGTGTGTGTGTGTGTGTGTGTGTGTGTGGGTGTGTGTGTGTGCGTATGTGTATGTGTGTGTGTGTTCCGGTATATGATGTTGAACACGAAATGACTAAGCCGATTTAATTTCTCCTCTTTCCCATGATAATTGATGGTGGCCGAGGGGTTGAATAGCAAGCTTGACCGGCAGTAATTATGATATCTTACACTGAAGATTGCGTAAGCAGGAAGCACATCTTTCTCTAGGTAAAAATAATAAATATTTATTAAAAAAATATTATATATATATATATATATATGCATGTTTCATTTTACTTCAGTCGAAGTGGGCACTATTTTGGCGCTAACACTTGATCTCCATATGAGATAGATATTCAAATATTCTATTAAAGTTCTTTACTTTTCCAACGTCGAGTTATTAAAGAAGTGAAGAATATTTATGTATTTCAATTGACCAGTTTACTATGTTATAATATATCTTTCGTTTGGTCTCAGGATCAGAATTCATCTAGTCTGGTGGAGTATTCTGCTAAGTGGTGTTATTTGAAGTTACATTACTCGGAAAAGGTGCGCCATTCCTTATACGATACATATACGTATAGCCGTGTCGAAGAGATCTTATTTCAGCGTTTAATACTATGTGAGTTTGAATATTTGGTCAGGGTTTACTTGGAAGGGAAGTATCCTCATGTCAGGTTATCCTGAGAAACCCTTGTACAGAGAGACCGAAGACACTCGATGATAGTGTCTAGTAGGTAATTCAAACTCTCCAGTAGGTTATTCAAACATATATGTATGTGTGTGTGTGAGTGTGTGTGCGTGCTTTTATATGAGGGACTGTTTAATTGACGCCGTTTGTTTTCAAACGCCTCGTCCTTTCTCCTTCCGCGTTTGTTTCGGCCGGATATAACCTAGGGTTGAAACGTGTCAGTCGGCCGTACTGATTTCTCCTCGATGTTCGCCAGGTGACGCGGACGGGCATCTTGAAACGTGTTGGGTACAAGTGGCAGGGGCACGTGCAATCGATGGCGGATAAGGAAGCAAATAGAAAGTCGTCGCCAGGGAAAGCGGATATGAGAAATAGAGGAATTTAGTGGTGTGTTACCCTTTCAAAAACAGGAATTGAAAACTACAGTGTCGTTCGCACACAAAAGTAAGAAGAGATGACCATTCAAAACAAAAGAAGGAAGAAATACACCCTGTTGTTTAGCTTTAGACACTCTTGACCTTTTCTGACCTTTTAGACACTCTTGACCTTTTCTAACCTTTTTGACACTCTTGACCTTTTCTGACCCTTTTATATTTTTTGTCGTCAGTCGGTGATGAAGCAATCGTTTTAGACCGAGGCAATTTTAGTTTTTGTCTCAATACAGAATGCTTCCTGTTCTTGGCGCTTAAGTTTATAAACATAAAAATCCGACTACACATTAATATCTGCCCTCGTGGAGAGGCAAGTAAATAAGAACTTACTGCCACCACAATCTGGACAGGATATACAATACTCGACCATAGTTCTTAGTTTTGAAACGCATCGCAAATCCTACAGCAAAAACGGCATCATATCACTTCCAAACTTTTTTCGGGACCGTGTTTGGATAGATATCATTTCTACATCGCGACAGGATTCTCTGTGGCCAACCGTGGACCAGAAGCAGTTTTAAAACTAATAGTTACCGTTTGTTCAGGAAACCTACGGTAAAATCAGCAGTGCACCACACCGTTATCATTGGCATTTGTTTTGATACGACGTCTACTTAGCGAGACGAAGTTTGCTCAAATATGTTTAGTATCAGACTCGGGTATCTGTAGCTTCTTCATTTGTGGTTCAGGGGAATGTTAACAATGATCCTTGCCGTCAAAATGCGCCGGAGACTACACTAAAAATGACCACGCGTCACAGATCGGTGAAGATATCACGTCTAGTTTGCGTAACAAGCCATTATATATTACTAGTAATACGGAACCAGAAGCTATTTGAGTAGAAAGCTCTCCAGCATCTGGGGACCTCCACAGTGAATGGATGGGATTTAGTTGATTGTCAAGTTGGTCTAGTTAATTTATGGCGAGAGGGCACAAGCGTAGCCAATTCATCGGAGCATAATCCATTGAAGTATTTGTAAAACAAGCACAAGGAAGCTACATTGCGGCGATGGGACAGGGTCTGGAGCTTGGTTGACAGTGAGGGACCTATTAGGTTGGCGACTCTTTTTTGGACCTTGTCAAGGAGGGAGAGAGTAGTAAATGATGCACCATCCCAGATATGGCAACAATATTCCACGCATGGGCGGATGGTGACTTTGTAGAGTTATCCCCTTTGATCTACTTTGACTGTATTGTTTATTTATGGTAGTGTTTGTTCCTGTATTTAAATTTAAATTACTAAAAAATACATTCTTTTTAAATAACTAAATTCAATAGTTTATAAGAAGGTTCATATTACACTACATTGTAAAATGTTTTCTTCTCCATATTTGAATTGATCATCTTTCTTACTGTACTCAGCGTGTTGACGATACTTACATGAACAACGACGCGGACTGACGATCTCGGAGCTATCAGTTCGGAACAACTCCAGTTTAGCGGATACTTTCGAAAAATAATAACAAAACAAACTGAGTAATATCTGTTTGATGTGCGTACCCTTCACGGGCTGAATATATCCTATACCAAACATCAAGTAAATTGATTAAGTATTTTTTTTTAAAAGAAAATTAAATTTTAGCGATGTACGAAGACGAACTGCAAATATGACAGCCATTTTGATTTATTGAAAGGGGGATGAGCGTAATTCATTTACGATTATCCCCCTTTGAATAATATCAAAATGGTTATTATGTTTGCACATCGTCTTCGAAAATCGCTAAAATTCAATTTTCTTTCATAAAAAAAAACTATTTGATTAATTTACGTGATTTTTGGTATAAGATATATTCAGCCCATGACAGGTACGTACATCAAGCAGATATTACTCAGTTTGTTTTATTATTATTTTTCAAAAGTATCCGCTAAACTGGAGTTGTACCCTAAGTTCATATCAAGTCGGCTATTAGAACCACATTTTCTTCTGAATGTTGGCGACATTAATGTGGTATATCCTATGTGTACCTGAGTCAAGAGATTATCGGGGAACCCAACGCAAATAACATAATAAAGCCGGTCAAAAAAGTCGCTAAACGCTTATTCATATTAACATATTAATATTAACTTATTCATATCAACTAGCGGGACACCGTGGAAATTCCACGGTGTTTTCTACATCAATATGTTAAATTTACTGTTAATAATATTCCAGTGGCTAGAAATAGGCACATATTTTACTTGGTAACTTTTGCGTGACGGGATGGAAGTATATATATTTATTTATATATGCTGGTTGCTCGGGGCAAAAGCTGTGTCTTCTGCGGTCGCCATATCACCCAGGTCGCCTTCACCTCTAACTTGTCAGAATGTCTTCCACCTCGCCCACTCCCTCTTCTCCCCTCCTCTCAGCCCCGCTTCCTTCACTTCGTTGCCACGAAGCAAAGTTGAGTACTAACTCTGTCTTCTTCTCCCCCTTCGATGTATATTAAGCTCACCGTAAAAAGTAAAAATAATTAAATCTCCGGTGATCGGGTGATCTTATCTTCTTAAAAAGGGGTTTCAGAGCGTGACACAGGTAGGTAGTTTACTTCCCTTTGAGACCCCTTACCAGCTTCTTTTTAATCTTCCCTTTTCTCATCGTTCTCATTGGTGTCGATTCTTTCTTTTTTAATTGAAAACTGACCTCGTAGTCTTTTTCTTTCTCATGATGGCCACTTTTCTTTCTTTCTTTCTCTTCTTCTTCTTCTTCTTCTTCTTCTTCTTTTTCTTCTTCTTCTTCTTTTTCTTCT
Organism: Sepiola atlantica; assembly: GCA_963556195.1. Taxonomy (NCBI): domain Eukaryota; kingdom Metazoa; phylum Mollusca; class Cephalopoda; order Sepiida; family Sepiolidae; genus Sepiola; species Sepiola atlantica. Next base: position 44,864,743 of record OY744539.1, read on the forward strand.
TCTTCTTCTCCTTCTTCTTCTTCTTGTCCTTTGCGTCCTTATTTTGAGCGCCATTCAGTCCTCAACCAATTGACCCTCTTTCAAAATCCCATGAGCTCCATTCTCGTATTTTGCATTCTCCTTCATAGTCGGCGACCGCACAGACACTTTCATTTTCCTCGTACGTTCTGAACGTGTTTTTCCCGCCAACGGACCGGCAGCGAGAGAGAAAACGGGAAATGAGATTTGAAATGCCCTTCCTGACAAAGTAAAACAATACAAAAAAGAAAAGGAAGCGACATTGAAATGAAGGCACGAAAACAACGACGGCTGTGTTCGATCGAACATTTCGTGTCACGAAATCGAATTGGCGCTACATTATGAGGACGAAGTGATCGCGCCATTGATCGGGAAGAAAATTATGACAATTATTTACTTTACGGACCAAGGATGTTTGCTCACGCCAAAAATGATTGGATAAATGACGTCTCGGGGATTAAAGACGATTGTTAGAAAAGAAGAACGGAGATGGAAGGAGACGAGGCGAAAATCACGAAGATAGAAAGTAAATCTTCGCTAAATCCAAAAAATAAAATGTGCCCATGCATATCACTCTAGGCTCCATTGTGGGCTAACTGTCAAGTTTCTAAAAGTTGTCGTTTGAGATTGAGCAATAAATCATTTTACATTCAAATTCTTTCACGCACGTACATATACTCAAAAAGTATATATATATATATATATATATATATATATATATATATATATATATATATAGTGCATGGAATTCTTAAAATATATCAAATTTAATCTGTCCGCTGACACATTGTTAAAATAAGGTATTTATATAGACGTAACATATGAACTAAGATATGTATCCACGTATCTATCTATCTATCTATCTATCTATCGATCTATCTATCTATCTATCTATCTATCTTCTTACATATTTATCTAAGACATATATATATATACATATATATATATATATATATATATATATATATATATATATATATATATGTGTGCGTGCAAACGCTACAATCACAAATAAAAAAAACTATTACATGAAATACAGTACATATTTAGGTCATAAATAAAACCGTACATATTTTAGGCAAGGCGTCATAGTTCGGAGGTAAAACGCCAGGCTATAAACATCAATATCGAAGTTTCGATTCTTATCTAAGTTAGCACAGACGGTGACTGCTGTAGGCTTGCAAAACGTGTACATTGATTACTTTTATCTACATGTATAATTAATATATATATATATATATATATATATATATATATATATATAATAATAATTTAAATAATAATATAAACATTTAATAAACATAAACTTAGGTATGTGTACACGTGCTGGTCAAAAAAATAGAACATATGTATAAAACTGTAAAAATCATTCCGTTTGAGATAATTTTCGGCTTTTAAATTGTGTAGGCGAAATATTCTATATGTAAATAACAATTACAACTATTGTTAATCATTTGTAATATTTGCATATGTCAGACTTTATTGTCACATAGTAGTTTATTGTCACATTGGGAAATTCAGCGTTTCAATTTAATAGAACATTATTCGTTGAGTAATCTTAAACTCAAAAAAATTATGTATTTAAAAAGATTTTGCAAGTAATTTAATCATAATCTCTCATTATGAGTCGCTCTAAAGACATATCTTTGTTTGAGAAGCAGCGAATGTTCGATTTGCGGGGAGTAGGAAAGACGCACATGGAAATCGCAACCAAGGTCGGATGTTCAAAATCGGTAGTGACCAAAGTGCTCCAGAAAGATGTTAAGGGTGTTTCCAACAGCAATTGCAAGAAATGCGGACGAAAGAAAAGCACCACTGAAAGACAAGACCGGGCACTGGACAAGGTGGCAAAGAAAAGTCGATTACAGTCAACAAGCCACATTACTAAAAGTGGAAACAGGCCACTGGTGCCGACGTTTCACGAAGCACTACCTACCGAAGGCTCCAGCAACTGGGATACCAAAATCGTATAGCTGCCACCAAACCGCTCCTTAACAAAAATCAGATGTTGAAGAGGCTACGATGGGCAACTGCTCATCAAACCTGGACTACAGACGAATGGCGGCGTGTGATCTTTTCAGATGAGTCTCGATTTTGTATTTCCTTCGACGACCAAGGGCCACGTGTTTGGCGAAGATCCACGGAACGGTATAACCAAGAATGCGTCAAGAAGTCTGTGAAGTTCCCGCAGTCTTGCATGGTTTTGGGCTGTATGAGTGCTAAGGGTGTTGGTAATTTCTGCTTCATCAAAGGAAATTTAAACGCAACAGTGTACCAAGATATCATGGAACTAATTTACTGTAAGTGCTGGATAATCAGTTTGACAGTGACGCCACATACATCATTTTTCAACATGACTTGGCACCGACACACTCTGCCAAGTCCACAATCGATCCCTGTTCTTGAATGGCCGACGAACTCGCCAGATGTTAACGTTATTGAAGCCTTGTAGGATCAGATGAAGAGGAAGCTTCGCAAAGAAAAACCTACTACCTTTGCACATCTCACAGATTGTCCTCAATAAGAATGAGAGATTATGATTAAATTACTTGCAAAATCTTTTTAAACACATACATTTTTTGAGTTTGAGATTACTCAACGAATAATGTTCTATTAAATTGAAACGTTGAATTTCCTAATGTGACAATAAACTACTCTGTGACAATCAAGTCTGATATATGCAAATATGACAAATGATTAAAAATAGTTGTAATTGTTATTTACATATAGAATATTTCGCCTACACAATTTAAAAGCCGAAAATTATCTCAAACGGAATGATTTTTACAGTTTTATACATATGTTCTATTTTTTTGACCAGCACGAGTATATGTCTATATAATTGTTTGTACAGTATTCATTCCGAAACTAACTAACCTATCATTGTGAATTTCAGAACAGACTTGCTTAATGTGGGCTATATTTTGTTTCATTTAGTTTCATGAAAAGGGGATAAAAAAGGTGGAAGCTGTTCATGAAAATTCAGATACTTTCGATTTTTTTGTTGTGACATCATAACAATTGGTATTAGGCATCAATTAATAAATATTACCCAAGTTTTAGTTTTTCTTTTTTACTCTTTTAAAGAGTTATTTAGGCACAACGTATAGTTTCAAATTTCAAATATATAAGATTAGCATTGGAATGTATTCATAGCATTTGGACAACAATTAAACAGACATAGCACGATCGAACTTGATATAACCAGGAAACAAGCAATCATCTGAAGATTAATGTTAGCATGGTCTGCTATAACTTCACTCCAGAGGGGGAAAGAACTCTGTATATCCAAAATCGAACACAAATTTCAGGATTCTAGAAAAATGTGACATATTGGGTCACCAATCGATCTTGTGTAAATTATTTCAATCAGGTTAAGTAAGTTTTGAAACCCACTTAAAAAATTACAAGATTTGATTTTTCTGCACGCTTTTCTCCCGCCCTCTTTTTCTCTTTTTATTTATCTCTTTAATAGTATTACTGTATGTGGTGATATTCTATTTTGTATACAATTGACTATTCCAATAGTTTTATTTTCGTTATTGCGTGCGAAGGTTTATAAATAGAGACAAACAAAAGAGGGGGGAATAGAGAACGAGGGAGACATACATAAGGACAGAGAGAGAGAGAGAGTGACGGAAGCGAGAGCCATAGACGACGTGTAAAGTAAGAGCGTGGGTCAAACAAGAGACATTCAAACAGAGTGAAAGTGACAGGAACAGAATTTTGTAAGAGATGATGAATTTGATACGACAAATTAAAACAAGTTAAATGAAAGTTTTTCAAACATAACCCAATCCCGAAACTGAGAAATATGTTATCATATAATTTGTGTTATTAAAACATACGGGGATAAATCCTCAAGGAAACAAACGTTTCATAACTAAGTAGAAAAAATAGATGCTGCAAACAATGTTTCTGCAATCGAATAAGAAGGGGTACTCTCTAGAGTATATGGAAACTCTGTTTGTTATACGTAGATAACGTCACCTCTTTTTGGCCCTATACACCTCTCTCTAATAACGCACTGATTATTTGGTGCTGGAACTTCAAGCGCTGTGTCTTGATTGGCGCAATCACGAAATTAGCTATTTTCTTCTTGTTCAGTGTACTCCTGAAGTATATGTTATTCACTGGACCCACATAGGCGAGCGATGAAATCCAATAGACTTTAGCGAAACAGACGCAAGTTCGTACGAAAAATATAACAGAAATAAACCAACATTTTAACCATAACACGGATATACAAGTCGCAGAGTTGACAGGCAAATTATACAAATGTAACTACAGGTTAAGCGTAAAACGTAAAGAGAAGAAATGAAAAAAGTTGGATCAGTCTTTTTTCTCTCCGACGCCAGACATATCGCTCATTGAAATTCTTTTATTCTCCGATTTACTCTTAGCTCTGTGACAGATCAACAACACAGAATTCAAGGAAGCAATGAAAAAAAAAAGTTTTTATTTTCTGAATGTTATGTTTGAGTTATTCATTCACCCCGCCTGGAGAGTCGGAATTCAACATATGGTCCAAGACGATACCTATCAACTACGAGAGAAGTTCAGATCGACTGCCTGCGGTATAAACAGTCAGTGATAGATACCACAGGTTTAAAGACCGACCTGTATTTGCGCTCTCTCGCCCCCACCCTTACTCTTAATCTAATCATTTATGTGGTCAGTTCTTTAGATAATACAACATGTAGTAGAGATGCGATCTATTTGCTAACACGATAGTCGTATTGACTCGCAAATGACCCGGTGTTCGTTTCCTCTATCGGTCGAACGAGCGTCGGTCAGTGGCGTTTATTTGTCCTTAGCGGCAGATGATTTCCTTACTATCTCTGGAGTCTGTCGATAAAAGCAAGCACAAGGGAGCGAAAGAGGTTTGGTCAAGAAAGATGGGTGCTGTGTCCACGCCGTAATCTGGGTGGAGGTATGCAGATGAGGGGGTGTTAAGGGAAAGGGATCTGGCAAGGTAGTAAACTGTCGCTGGGGGTTGAGAGTAGATAGGATGGGCCGGGCTTTAAATAAAGGGAAAGATAAACGAGATATTCCACAAGAGGAATTGAGGCGGAAGAAAGATAGCCCAGAAGGCGCGGGAAAGAGGAATGAAGGAGAAATAAAAGGCGGGAGCGTTGAAGCAGAAACAATTCTGAAACAAGTATGAGATGAGAAAATGCAAAGTTGAAAATTATATTTTTATACTATTTTATCGGCACTTATCAAGATCAAAAGCCACTTGAGGATATGGATTAATAAGATGAAATGATTGTTTGCTGAAAGTGGAAGAACTGTATGCGAGGATTGAGAATGATTTTTTTAACAACAGAAACAACAAAGTTCACCCCTAACAAAGCCAAGGCGTCACTATAGACGTAAGGGGCTACTGAGAATTAGGGAGTAGGTTTTGGCGATAACCCTAACTTGGTAACTGTGCAGCGAGATGTCTGTTTACATTAGTTTTACATTTCTGCATGTCAGTACAGTCGGGGAAACAGGGAGCAGAGAGAGAGAGAGAGAGTTCCAGATTGGTAGAATATTTGGGGAACATTTAGTAACAGGAACCTATTAACATATGATTTGAAGACGACCATATTGTAATATGCATGGAAGCAGTTCTTGGGTAATGGACATATTAAAGTTATCTTTGCTTTGTTGATTTACGTGTATATGATCAATTGTAAATGATTAAGTTGGCATTTTACCCATACTTATGAAAAGAATCTTGGTGTATGTTTTACTAAAGGTACCCGGGACCCGTTGGGTCATACCCACTTCCGCTATTTATTCTACTTTGATTTCATTCAACATTTATAAACTGTTAAATATCTGTAAAAATATTCTTCCTGCAGAACTCAAATACAACATTTCGTTGTTTTCTATATTATCCATAGCATTTACTCACAGGTTAGTTTACATAAATCATTATTAATAATTGCTTATTGAAAATAACCAGTGCTGTTCTCTGAAGTCTGAGTGACAACATGTATTCAAATATTTATTATTATTATTATTATTATTATTATTATTATTATTATTACAATTACTATTATTATTATTATTATTATTATTACTTTTATAATTATTATTATTATTATTATTATTATTATTATTATAATTATAATTATCATTATTATTATTATTATTATAATTATTATTATTATTATTATTATCATTATTATTATTATTATTATCATTATTATTATTATTATTATTATTATTAATCATAATAATAATAATAATAATAATATGATATATAATATCTAAGATTATTACCAAGTGTTACTTCTCCAAATTCAGTAGTGAGAGTTTGAGAAAAGAAACGTATCTATGTTCAATAAATATACCTGACACAAGCCATATATACATATATATATATATATATATATATATATATATATATATATATATATATATATATATATATATATATATGTACATTTTATGATGAAAAGTCACGGCACTTTCAAGCATCCCTCCATTACAAAGTCTGATATTCCTTCAGTATTGATATGTCTTTAGAATGACCGACACTCTTACGTATTTTAAAATATATCTAATGGCTTATCAAGTTAAACGTGTATCATTATTTTTATTGATTTATGTATGTAATATGTGTTTTTGAGCGTCGCCAATTTTAAGCAATACTTTTATTCAAACTCAACGCATAAATAGAGCATAACAAGTAATATGAAAACAAACTTATGGGAATTAAACTACACGGGCATATTTGTATTTCGCTCTTTAAGATCTGAACACGCATCAATACCAGCGGTTTCACGGAATCACTGGAAATCGAAGGACGATCGAATTTATTTATAAAGTTTTTGGAGAAAATAAATAGTATGATCTCACATACATAATTAAACACTCTGGCCATTTTTCTATCCAAATAAAAAGATATATACATATATATTACTATTTCATATATTTATATATACGAATATTATGTCATAGTATTGAAAGTATATATTTTTGTTTCAAAATAAACTTCAACAGGCATCAATACGTAGTCGATCTATGTAGTAGTATAAAATCTACTTGTGACTATTGAGATTTGCGGAGAGAAACACAAACGGTTTTGATTAGCTTACTTGACATACGTATATATTTATACTACTATATATATTACTATATATATATTATATATTTACAAATTACATTATAAATTAACTTGATCTTAATATGCTACGTAAGAGACGATATATATATATATAGGTATATATATATTAAAGTTACACAATGTGTTATATAAAAACTTTCAGACTATAAACATATGCACAGACACACACACACACACACACATATATATATATATATATATATATATATATATATATATAGATGCATTCCAATGACAAAAGAGAAAATCAATCCATAACCAAACCTTTGATCTGATCTTACAATTACTTCATCTTCATATATCGTCAAACGATCGCATCCAAATTGTACTTTCAATCTCTTTCTGAAAGAAAAAAATGTTGTCACCGTTCAACCAACAATAAGGATACAGAAATTGTAAAATCAGATGAAAGGTATGGTTATGGATAGCTTTGTTCTTTTGGTCATTGGAATGCACATATGATTGATACATGCTCTGTGGCTGGTAATACAATTCATTGAGCCTGCACTTTGGAACATTTTCGGATATTATAGAGAGTATATGCTTAAGAATATATATTTCTGTAAGAACACACACACACACATACACACACACGCATATATATATACATATATATATATATATATATACATATATATATATTCGTTAATTTAATGTAGTAAATAAACATTAGTTTGTATTCTCGACGATATAGTATATTACAAATTATAGTATATTACACCTTTAATCATATCTCCTCGTATTATTTATGTTCAACCGATCATTATATTTCTTTGAAGTTACGAAATTTATACAGGAGTCTTATCTATAAATGACATGACATACTGAAGGATTATTATATATATATGAAGGGTTACAGGAGAGTTTCGAGCGCTGCCCAAATTTGTGATATATATATATATATATATATATATATATATATATATATATATATATATATATATTTATAAAAAGATGAAATAATGGTTAAAC
>OY744539.1:44877855-44882855 GCA_963556195.1 Sepiola atlantica
CCATATTGGCGCCAACACTTCCGACATTATTTTTCTTTTCATTTCGTTTAGTTAGTTCCACTGAATCGACTACTGAGAGATAAAGTCTGTTTAATGATTTTAATGTGAACAAGAGTGGAAGGACGTTCTCTATGCAGAGACAAATTCGTTAATAGGGTATGAGGAAAGATATCTTTTCTTTTGTCTTTGTTGCGTTGGTTGAGCTCTTTATTTTAATGTCATTATTTTATCAAGTATTCCTGCTGGTTGTAGCAAGACGCAAAGTCGCCACACTAAATCATTGCGTTCTGTATTTTTAGCATGAGACAAGAACTCTTTCGTAATGGGCCTTAGTGATACATTAAACTTTGCAAATAAATTCGCCGAACGCCTGATTGCCCGTTCGTAAACTTTAGGAGCCACACTTAAAATTATGATCCAAATCTAATGTGCAATGACTGTTAAGATCACCTCAGAGTTGCTCGAAAGAAGTGCATTCCATCCGGATTAATTTTTTTTTTTATCTCAGAAACGAAAGTTATTAAATTGCAATGGGTGCTCCTTTATTTAAAGGAGTTAAATACGAGGTCGTAATGTTTACGTGTAGATCCATAATTCTGTCTGCTAAGAAGTTGAAATTAGGTTCAACGATACGTCTTTATCTGACTCAAAATGATGCGAGTCGATACGTATTCTGTCCAGGTCTATTCAAGACATTAACACAAAACCCAGAGAATTCAAAATGTTTACAGCAAATCACTGTTTAAGTAATACAATTTCATGTCATTTCTTTTAACTATTTTATTCACAACTAATGGTTTTACATCTATTTGACTGTTTCGTTCTCTCTATATAAGTATTGTATGCATATATTAGTCTATCCAGATCAAACAGTAGACTCTCGAGTCTTGGTTAGGCAACTAGTCTAGTAGAATGAAAACTCCGACACAACACCAGCATTATTTGTTTATCCCGACTCAAGCGATGAGAGTCCAGGAAAAGTGTGGGTAGTAATTGCTCAATCCTAGCTTCACAATAGACTCCTCGTGGAGTATCAATTGTCAGTCGAAGCTGAAATGAGTCCTTATATATATATATATATATATATATATATATATATATATATATATATATATATATATATATAAATATATATGAAATAAAAACAAAAAAACAACATTATAGTTCCAAGTCGTTCGGTGGAAAATTACTTTTCTTGCAAGTCAATTTACTTTTTAGCCACTATATTAGTTTGCTTCCCAGAATATACGGTAGTCTTAACATTATCTAAGGGATCATCAGTTGTTTAACATGAAAAACTGTTTCGGGAATGTAATTATATATATATATATATATATATATATATATATGTGTGTGTGTGTGTGTGTATGTGTCAATTCTGTACGGGGGTGAAACGCGGAAGCATCTGTGTAGCTTAATTGCCATAGATTACTACCTACCTCTATTCATGTATATAGCACTGTTGAAGTAAGTACTGAAAATATATACATAAAAGATTATATCTCCTTATAACATTTTATGCGGATACATGAAATAAGTATATATATATATATATATATATATATATATATATATATATATATATATATATTTATATGCATACATATATAACAAGCTATCTACGGACACTAAAAGATTATATCTCCTTATAACATTTTATGCGGATACATGAAATAATTATATATATATATATATATATATATATATATATATATATATATGCATACATATATAACAAGCTATCTACGGGCACGTGTTTCGTCATTATATGATTCAGCAGCGTGATTTGACCTAGCGAGTTTCGAAGCCTGAAGCTTCACCACTGAGCCAGTCTTCGTTAGTACCGAATGTAGAATTGTTTTATACATCTCATTCATTTGTATTTCATCTCGCAATGTGGGAAAGTAACAGACAGAAGCTTCGTAAAATATCGGTCATTTAATTAGATGACTTAAATTTTATTTTTCAAACATAACGCAATCTCAGAACTTAGCAATAGTTTGTATTGTTGAAGTATATATGATAGTTGAGTTTAGGACCGAAATCATTTATTAGCTAAGCGATAGTATTACAATAGAGAGACAGTACAGATGATTAACCGTTCAGGTATCACGTGGCATCGCGTTTTTTTCTTGCTTTGAACTATTTGATGTGAACAATAATTAAAAATCCCATGGGCGAATTTCAAGGAGAAAAGTACCCATTTACTTGCCTCCCCACGAGGGAATCGTTAGACACATGGTCGGTTTAAAATGTGGGTAAAATGTAGCTCAAACAAAATCGGCACTCTGTATTGAAACGAAAATAAGAATTGATTCAGTCTGGAATGGATTTCTTCTTTCAATGACTGTTGACAGGAGTTAATCTGCATAAGTTTCCCAACCCGAAGGCCAAAAAAGTTCAAGTGCTTTTGATTCAAGTTATTAAAAAAAATGAAATATTGAAATAGTTTATTAAAAAATAAACCCCAACCAAGATCACTTTCATTCTGTTGTTTTCTCTTGCTGCGATGTCCTCCATTTTCTTCATTGTGAACTCTTTTGTGCTTATAGCTGGTATTTCTTCCCATATTGTATTCATCGTTGGCCAATGAAGGATACACGACTCTTTTCTGCGCCGAGCTGCTGTTATTACCTGAACTATTCCATTAACAGGTTGTTATTCTTATTGTTGTTGTGGCTGCTGTAATAATCATTCTTGTTGTGCTTCTATTATTATATTTCTTCTATCCTTCCCGCCAGACGAAACGAAAAAAAAAATGATTACACCGATGAGCAACTTTGAAGAAGACGTGTGTGACAAACACTATTTCTTGTTGTATAACAATTTTATTTTGATACTTTCAAACTTTTTTTTTCCTACAGGATATTGAAATAATAATAATAACAATTAAGAACTCATTATTCATGTCATTATTTTCTTTTGACTTCTTCATCCAATTTCTATCATTGACCGATCAGCCATATCTTTGAAAGAGGCGAGCCAATTCTATGGGGAAGATGGTTTATTTATATCCGCATCATTCTTTCTGATATTATATACATTTATTTTATTATAATTTTGTTGCTACTAGACTATTTTCATTTGAATTAGTTTCTGCTAGACTCATATATATATATATATATATATATATATATATATATATATATATATAATATATATATATATGAGAAAGGAAGGATTATAATAATCCGACGTAATCGGAAATGAAAAAGAGAAAAACAAGAGATTTTTTTTTTAAACTTATTCATCAACGTTTCGGATTTATTGTAAGACTTCCACAGGATGATAATTTGAAGAAAAATGTCATGCAAGTACATCAAAAGTTTTCCTTTATCTCTCCATCATGTCAACCCAAAATTTCGATGTACTTGCATGACATTTTTCTTCAAATTATCATCCTGAGGATGTCTATCAATAAAGACGAAACGCTGATGAATATATAAAAAAAATATCTCTTGCTTTTTATACTTTTTTTATTTCCCTTATATATATATATATATATATATATATATATATATATATATATAAAATGTTAATATTTAAAATATTAATTATATTGCATAAAGCAATTGTAATTGCTCAACAGTGTGAGGCTAGAGATAAGGTAGACTAATATTTTAATTTAATTTAAACCCCATCAAATATCAAAAAGCATAGAGTCACACCATTTCACTAAAAATCTGTTGTTTATAACTAGCATACAATTGTTTCGGCCTACCACCAAGATATTTATAAAATGTTCCTGTACCCAAATTTAAAAACAGTTACTGCGGATTGTAATCTGCGTTTTATATTCTTAGAAAATTTACTTTGTTTTCTTCTTTTATTAAAGATAACCTCGCCAAGCAATAGTTGCATTGGATACACGAACATTTTATAAAAATGTTGGTGGTAGGTCGAAACAATTGAATGCGAGTGATGAATCATATTTTTAGTGAAATGGTGAGAATATGTGCTCACTTTATATTTGATGTAGCTTAAATTAAATTAAAAGTACATATACATACATATACATATACATATATATCTATATATATATGTATATGTACATATATTCTAAAACTAATTTTATATCGTGAAAGTTAAATTCCTATACCAAGTAATCGATTTGATCACCAGTTGCAAAGTGCCGTGTAATATATACATAGGCGATAGAACTTGCAATGTATATTTTGTCAAATATGTATAATATCATTTTAATAAGATTCCTTAATAGAGGTAATACTTGTTTGCCATTAAACTCTTTTGAGCCGTACGAACTTCATGTCTTTGGAAGTCTTCTTTCTGAAATTTGATTTAAATAATATTATAAATCATTGAAATAAATATATGTTGCAAGATCTAAAAGTTAAATACTAAACTTAAAAAAAATTATTTCTATAGTTGATCCTAAACGATTTCTTCTGATACGAATTTAACTTTAGCGCTATACAATATATATGTATATATGGAAATGTATTACATATATATGTATATTATATATAGAGATTTGAATTAATATATATATATATATATATATATATATATATATATATATATATATATATATATATATGTGTATGTATGTATGCTACAGGTGATATTAGACAGCGAAAATCGATTAGCAAGGGAGATACGGGAGGTTTCAAATAGGTAGTGAATCGGGCACGGCTAAAACGATAACCGCTACCTTCTTCCCATCGGTCAGCAGGCTAATGTTGTCATCAATAAGAAGCCAACATAATTGCTTCAATAATTATTTAAATTATATCTTATATATATATATATATATATATATAAACTTATATTGTATGACCTTTTAAAAGGCGTTAGCCGTGTATCGAATTAACTTTTAAACTACTGGTATCTCTATGGTTAATCGATTCATTCGTGTATTTTATCATGTATAATAAATATATTATGATCTTAAAGAGGTTATTGGGTGGTATATGTTGTTATTCTTTCCTACACTACACAAACATATATATATATATATATATATATATATATATATATAT
>OY744539.1:44887855-44897855 GCA_963556195.1 Sepiola atlantica
TGTTATCTGCTAATACAAGACATATACTATATATATATATATATATATATATATATATATATATATATATATATATATATATATATATAACCTCTATATATAAAAACTTTAAAAATATTATTGTTATTATTATTATTTTTTATTTTAGGGAGTCGTCAATATTAATATGGAACCCTTGAAAATATGACATAAATGAGGATTTTATTTCTATACACTCTCGGAGACAAATTTATATATACTAGCTTCACGTCGGAGAAATTCCACGGTGAATTCTAAATAAATGAACTATCATGTTTCTGTGTCCTTTGATAAAAAATTAGTTTGCTGACATAGAAACCTGCTATCTTATTAACAATGATATATTTCATACGTAATTGTGCATGCAGATTATTTAAATGTTACATAAGTAGAAACATATTTATATTATTTAAGTATTGCTTATATTCGCAGAGTTTGAATACAACAGTTTGAATGTTATCCGCTTACTGTTCTATCCCCAAAGTAAACTGTCCACTTATTATTCCATATACTGATGCTGATCCTAATGAAGACATATATCAAAGTTTCGATTATAGACACTTTTTAAAACGTGTTCTCTTCTATTTCTTTACGTATTTTAATTTCATCATGTTTCGCCTGTATTTCCTTTTTATAGTGCAACAATAATGTTTAACGGTTCCCCTAACTTATCTCCCCCTTTCATGTGTGCGTCCGGCCAGGGATTAAGACACTGATGATTCTAAAAAAATACATTTTCTATCACAGCTTCTATCGAAAACAAACACGACTGCCTGCAAGAATTATCAGTTTGATCAGGAAAAGAAACCAAAAAAAAAAAAAAAATCAAACGTTAATAAGTAAATAATTTTCTTTTTTTATTTGAAATGTGATTTTTTATATATTGATATTTTTTCGTCGTTTTTCATGAAGGATTTTCACGTGAACTGAAATAATTTTTTTTCTCTTTTGAAAGTGTAGGTAAAACCTTTTTTTAAACTTTCTCTCTCGGTTTCAACACGCATTTATATTTGAAATATCGAATACATTTTACGTATTACAAAAAGTCGCTCCCATCAATATATATATTGGCTATTTACGACGTATAATTTGACTCGAAGACTTACATAACATCTAACAGATTAAAGCGCAAATAAATATAATAACATTTGAATAAACAACTATATATTTAAATGTCATTATCTGGTAAATGTTGAGTTTGTTATACTGTATCCATAACAATTTGCTCTGTATTCTATGTACATGGAGCTATACATTCGGGAATATGCCATTGAATTTGTATTTATGTCTCGATATAATTTTATTTTTAGAACAGATTTTGATTGTGATTGAACCTGAAACCAAACATCAACTTAGTATAAGGGTAGTAAAAAAATATTTATTTTTTCTTTTTAAGAATAAAATAAAATTATTCATTAAATACCTACAAATAATAGTTAATTAATAAAATGACCTATTTTAAAACCAATATGCAAATATCAGAAAGTTTATTCTAGCTTGGTAGGAAGAGAGCAGGCTGAAGACGTTTCCACGAATAGTTGCGACGGAGGGGCACTCGTAAAGCCAAGTCTATTCACGGTGGGTCCCGGTGTGGCGCCTAATTAACAAAGCAAGGTTTTTGATGAAGTCGCGTGTGACGAAGCCTCTTACGCCACTCGTCACTCCGGTGATCGGTTGGAAAATAAACTTGTCGAGAAGACCATCGTATTTTTATTGCTTGCAGTTCTTTGCTGCCACCGCTACATAGTCATGATGTGTTTGAGTGTGATTGCGTGTGTGTGTGTGTGTGTGTGCGTGTGTGTGTGTGGGTGTGTGCGCGCGTGGGCGTGTGTGTGTGTGTGCGCGTGTGTGTGTGTGTGTGTGTGTTAGTGCGTGCGTGCGTATGTGCAAGAAAATATGAAAAATCTCTTCAGGTGAAATATTTTTTAATTCAATCTATATGATATTTAATTCACATGAAGTTTCGGTGAAAGAAATTGATTACTCACGTATGTAAACGCCAAGAGAGGAATACTGTTATTAATGTTAAGTTAATATTACAACTAAGAATGTTAGTATTACTTAGATTCAGTAAAAAAGAAAGTATCAGGTTAACATTACTTTTATTGACAAAGTGAAAATAGAGTGTCCGATATTGTTTACATGGGCCATAGTATTAATTATCTTTGGTATATTGCAGAATCGTTTTTTAATGCAGAAAACTGAAGACAGTTTCTAATCTGAGAAACAATATTACTGCAATAAAGTTAACACTAAAATTCTTAACATTGAAAAGAGATGCAGCACATTAAGATAAACACAAGAATAAATTACGTATAACCGTTTTAATTTCGAGGAACAAAACTATTGGTAACTATAATTAACTATTATTAACCCTGATTAACTATTATTAACTTGCTCAAATTACCCTGCATTTTCGAGAAGTTATCTTAGTTTCGTTTTTTTAGCTTCTCTATTATGACGTTTCGTACCATTTTTTTTGTAAAATGATTTTTAAAGTTAAATCTAATAATTATTACGGTACTGAAGCATTAATAGAAAAACACTTATTACAAAAACACTTATTACAAAAACACTTATTACAAAAACACTTATTACAAAAACACTTATTACAAAAACACTTATTACAAAAACACTTATTACAAAAACACTTAACTAATTTTGTTAAACTACCGTTTAAACTGATTGCAGTCAATAGATTGTAAAACGTTGAATCCTTTTCTAATTCAGGATAAGCTTAGAATGCCATCACCCATAAATGATTTTGCATTCGACAGTCTAAAATAATACAGATTTGTTTTCAAATCCCCAAAACTCACAAAGTAACACCTTGTTTTCGTTTTCAATTATTAACAAAAGATTAAACTGGCTTCTTGGAAGATACCGAAATGCATTATTGTGTATTTGGTTTTCAAAATTCAATTACCATTTAAAATAGGATATTTAGAACGTTTGATTTCAATAAATATTCTATTGATTGTAAACGTCGCTAATGACATACATACTAATGTGTAAATTACGTAGGGCCGAGAAACACCAACATGTACAGGCACATGAGAAATGGTTACGCCATTTTTTCAATATAGAGACAAATATTGTATGAATATATTATGCCAATAATGCGTTCTCAAACGGTAACATTTTTAAAGACTTTTTTTATGTATCCAGCTGAATACATACATTAAAATGGAGTGTTTGTAAGGTTATAAATGATATATATATATATATATATATATATATATATATATATATATATATATATATATAAACATCAAACCATGTTGTTAAAAATAACACTTCTCAAACCCAAAATACATTAGGAAGAACCAATGTAATATATCAGTTCCAATACCCTATGGGAGAATGTATCTCCGACAACAATAAAAAACTAATTCTTACATAGGTTTCACTTCCACAACACTATCCCGAAGACTCACCCTACATCTCTCCGACACTAACTCTATATGCCAACACCTAAAAAAACATAATTGTACCCCCTCCCAATATAGAAACATCCTTGTTAACAATACCAAAATAATACAACACGATACCAATATCAAAAAATTAAAAATACTCGAAGCCCTCTACATAAAAACTAAACATCCCACAATTAATAATGTCAATTATGAAACTAGTCGCAACATTTTAAAGTGTCCAGCATAATAATTAACATTACCAAATTCTTAGCCATTAGGTAGTTATGCGTTTGAATTGTATGCACTTTCTTTAACCTCATCAATTTCTTAACGGTTTAAACAGTCAAACTTTTAAATCTCCCATATGTGTAGAACGCCATCACACTCTCATGTACATTTCAACTTTACATACGCTTTTTCAAGTTATAAACTACTCGCCGTTATAATTCAAAAATGAGCACAACAGTAAAGTCATAATTTGTAAAGACACTAAAACTAATACCGCCTGAAGATAATTTGACGATTCAAATCGAAAGTACTTGCAAAAAAGAAAAAAGAATGGAACAAGAAACCCATGGATCATATTTACATCAATTTGACCGAAACAGATGGATAATTCGGAAAATTGAAAAAAAAAAAGAAAGTCGCATCAAACAAAACCACTCCGTGTTATTTAATAATGTTTGCCTAAATATATATAAATATATATAAATATATATATATATATATATTTATTTCGCATATCTATATCCATACATATGTATTCGTGTTTGTAAATACTAG
Organism: Sepiola atlantica; assembly: GCA_963556195.1. Lineage (NCBI taxonomy): Eukaryota > Metazoa > Mollusca > Cephalopoda > Sepiida > Sepiolidae > Sepiola > Sepiola atlantica. Next base: position 44,892,073 of record OY744539.1, read on the forward strand.
TTTACAAATTATTTTTATTCAACTAATAATCTTATTTATATCATTGTCAAGTAAAATAAATTAAATATATATTGCTTAACATTAATTATTAATATTTCACGCTATAGTTCGTAATTATGTAGATGCACCAAAAGTGGTCATAACTAGTTAATCTGCTTTGCTTGCGGTTTTGCGCAATCAGATCCACTCCACTAGCTACCTAACAATTTCTCTAACAACAAAAAGGCTTTCTTAACTAATACCCAATCGTCCTACGCACATCATACTTTTTCGCAGAATTGTCATATACATATAGTATTGCAATATAAAAAAAATACTATTGTTACTTGCTTGAGGGGAACTCTACTCGAAACATGGTTGTTTTTCGGTAGAAATTTGTCGTTTGCTATTATTATTAATTGATATCTCTACTAACATATTGAGCACTACTTAAACGAACGCTGCAAATAAGAATGCATATTTAATATACTATTCTGTAAATGTAAGCTTTCATCCGAGGGTGAATGGAGATTGGAGGTTAGAGAAATTTTTTTTATATTAAATCCGTAAACTAGAGTGAAAATTCGTGATCTCTTAAGACGGACGTAGGGACATCTAGAAGACGTATTTTACGATAATATCCAAATTACTGCGGATAGTTTTGCAATGGAAATGCTTTCTTTTCATTTTGTGACATTCACCAGAACAAGAAGATGAAAAAAATGTTAACGTAGAGAAATTGATAGAAATATGACATACAGAGTGGAATACATTACGATTGATTTTCAAAAGCATTGTTGATAAATTCGTTATCCAGAAATAGATTTATTTACTAAAACCAAAGATTTGTTTCGTTTCTGAATGTCACCTGAGCACTTGCGAACTTTAATATTGAGAAAAGCAGTCATACTGTTTTTATTATCGTTCATTGTGTTGCTGTTAAACACATTAGACTTTTCCATTGAATCTACGTGAGTAGTGTCTCGCGAGTGTCTGTTCTTCATAAAGTCCTGCTCAATGGACCAAACTATTTCTGATACCTGAACAATTACATGCGTTCAATCCCGAAGTTCAGATAAGTCATTTATCCAGTTTTTTTTTAATGATGTGTGGGTTATGTGTTTATGATCATGGTAACCATAATCTCGTCGAATATGCGTTAAGCGGCGAATACGGTGAACATGTTGTATAGCAAACATTGGAAAATCATTTCCAATAATTATATATATATATATATATATATATATATATATATATATATATATATATATATATATATAGATATAGGAGTTTTCAAACGAAGGACTTGGAACTAAAAGTGTTGTTTTCTTAAAGGTGTAAACACTTCCAAGACTATATATATACCTTTTATAGTGTCTTTAAATCTCCGAAACAGTTACATACGAAACAGCTTAATATTTCACAATTCAGGTCAGGTCCCTTTATTTTTGCTTCAACTGTTATATACTTGAATCCCCATTTTTACTTCTACATTTTCCAGAGGTAGGTCGGCTTATGCAAGTGCTTTGTCTGCAATATGTTGGATGTAGTTCATATCTCTGGGAATTTAAACTTCCTTCTCTTTCTTTGATTAAAATGACTCAAAGCTTCTTTAGACTATATATATATATATATATATATATATATATATAGAGAGAGAGAGAGAGAGAGAGAGAAATAGAAAGAGAGAAAGAGAGAACTCGATGAACTAGTAAATAATTTTATAAATATGTTATCTATTTATTTATTTATCACTATAAATTCTCGCTCTTTACATATATATTTGTATATATACATATATACATACATACATATATATATACATACATTCATTCATACATATATATATACATACATACATGCATACATATATATATATATATATATATATATATATATATATATATATATATATATATATATATATATATATATATATATATATATGGGAAATTACCCTCATTCTTTTTTTCTCATATATATATATATATATATATATATATATATATATATATATATATATATATATATATATTAGTAGTAAGTATTTGAAAGGCTGTGGGCAATGCAAGTTCCGGGTAAGATGCAAGTAGTAAGGAACAAAAACAATAAATCGAATACGAAATATGACTTACTATTTATTTTTTATTTTTTTCTAAAATCTTACATAACAGCAAGAGTGTTTTTAGCTGTTCGTGTTATGTCCGGGTGATTAAAAATCACTATTTGATATTTCGGGAAAAGACATCCCTTTGTCAAAAATAATTAAACCAGAAGAAAAAATTGTTTTTCCTTTTTTTCTTCTCCAACTGTGTAGAGAATACTACTGCATCTTACCCGGAACTTGCATTGCCCACAGCCTTTCAAAAACTTACTACTACTATACCCAGCATTGCTTCAAGCAAACTACCATTCTCTACTATATATATATATATATATATATATATATATATATATATATATATATATATATATATATATATATATATATATATATGTACGCATATATAGTGTTATTACTAGATAACTAAATACACTAAAATGCTGTCTAGTTAGTGGGTTTTTATAAACACACTAATGAAGTGGGTATTTCGTAGGGCACTCCTCATTTCAGTCAAGCTACTTTTCTGTTCTATTTTATATTGAAATCCCTCCAGACAAGGCATGAAGGCACATGGTGTAAGTAGCTAAAAAAAATACTACTTCAAGGTAAAAAAAACTAGCCAACGACAAGTGTTAGATGGATAGATTACGATCCAGAAAACGGCAATTCTTTCCCCTATGTCAGAACCATCGTTCATGGAATGTGATAACAACAGGACAAAATTAGGGAAGCGTGAGTTATGAGGCTGCCGAAAGTAAACTCAAAGGCCGCTTTGAAACAGCAAGCCAAGAAATAGTTGTCGATTATAACAACATATACTCTCCCATCATTGTCATTCGCCACCCAGTAAATGCTACGTGGATTTACGACTATCGCATTTCGTAAAGAAGGAAAACCACGGTGTTCGGTATGTGTATGGTAGACGAGACAAACACAATTACCGGTAAATGGATTTCGTTTTAAAAACCTGATTTTATGTTGAAAGTGGCGTACGAAATGTGACAGTCGGAAGAGGACCGTTCAGCCGAGATAATTATTTATTTGATCTGTCTGATGAATTACAAAGGACAAGTAATGTCAGGGAACAATACATATGGGAGAAACTGTCAAAGCAATTCGATGTATATCAATAACTTTCTTCGTTTATTTCATCAGTGTTCGTCTCTAATCAGTGAGAGATCGTGATGAGACAAAGAAACACGAGACGTTAACACGTTAATAGTTTCTCAGACGGGCCTCCATATAATAAAAGAGAAACTTTACAATGTAAACACTTAAATATATAATAACATCAACGCGAAAAGATCCGCACTGACACATAGTTACATGCATGCATACATATACACTGACACACACACATACAGACACATACACACAAACACACACACACACACACACACACATATATATATATATATATATATATATATATATATATATATATATATTAATGTATTTGTTTTTATTAATGATTGCAGCGTTCGTTGTTTTTTGTCTTACTACTACTATTTCGATTGTTTCACTCCCTGAGTGATTAAGATGCAGAAAATTACATTATTAGTCGCCCTTAACTTCATAAGACGTATTTTTTGTTAATAAATATGTTGTGAGCCAGAAACACGTGTCCATCAATTACTTTTATATACATTTAAAATTAATATATATATATTATATATATATATAAATAGATAGATAGATAGATAGATGGATAAATAAAAACGTCTAATATATATATATATATATATATATATATATATATATATATATATATATATAGTCTCGGAAGTTTCTCAACCATTAAAACTATATTAAAAACATTTTTTTTAAAAAACAAAAAAACAAACTTATAGTCCCAAGTCTTCCAGTGGAAAATCACTCATGTAAGTCAATTTATTTTTTACAGTTATTATATTAGTTTATTTCTAACACTATTTCAAGGAATCATCAGTTGTGTACCATGAAAAACTGTTTCGGGAATTTAAAAACAAATATATATATATATATATTAAGTAACTAAGGAACATATGTAAAATGGAAAATAAATACAAATTGAAATAGTCTTGCACATTTAATATTAATGTGTTAGAAAGTATCTACTCATCGGAAGGATACGGGTAAAGCCTTTGGAAAATGCTATGATTTGGTTTTCCATTTTGTTTTGTTCAAGTATATATATATATATATATATATATATATATATATATATATATATACACTCATGTGCAGACAAATGTTTCATCCTATCACAACTCGTTAGTATGGTAAGACATGATGAGTACTTAAAATTATCGAATCTTTATAGATTAGTTAATAATATTTACACTACGCTATTCCACTCACCACAAACGTAAAATAAATTATGTTCACTTTCGTAGCTCTTCCCTGTTGCATATTACGCGGCCAAGTTTCGATTTCAGCTGCAAGCACTTGCTTCTCTAGACACCCCAAAGATTTGATAGAGCATGACATTCAGTTGGTGGATGACATATATATATATATATATATATATATATATATATATATATATATATTGTTTAAAGATGGCGGGCTTCCGAGGGTCGAACGTGTGTTGAACGTTTCATTTAGAACGTTTGTCAATCATGTCACAATACGTTGTATATTTTTTCAATTTAAAAACTTTTTATTTATTTCTGATGAGCTCGAGGGGGACAGATCTAATATTGACATAATAATGTTGGTTGGTTTACTTTAAGCGAACCGTTTGTAAAATAAGTTGCACTAAAGTGTATCTGTTTTGAAAATGTTTTGTAAGAAAAATAAAATCTTGGCTTTTGGAATAAAAATGAACTTTGCTTACTTTTTATATGCTCTGGTATTACTGGTTGACAATAATCTAGCTTGAATTGGAAGATATAAAAACACACAATATTGAAAGTATATGCTAAAACACACACACACACACATATATATATATATATATATATATATATATATATATATATATATATATATATATATATATATATATATATATGTATATATATGTATACCGTACCTGCAAGAATCGGCTTTTTTCGTCGCTCCAGCGGTTTCATTGGTACTTGTATACAGTGTGCGATTCGTTTTTAGACATAGCTAGTTGTTGATTTTTTTATCTTGGTTTTACGTCCTTGCGCACGATCTTCAAACGCTTGAATCTCCGAATGTTGGGTCGAATTCACAATATAATAATTCTCCTGCAAAGCTAAATTCGTGAGACTGGAGATTGTCAAGACGACGACCTAAAATCAGCAGATCGCAAGCGCGTGAATCCATGGTAGTAATATTGAAAAAACAACTTATTTCATACATTATACATATAAATATATATGTATATATTAGTTAGAACTTCGAAATGAATAAAATTAAAATGTTTCAGTTCACCGAATTTTTCTTCTGTATTTAATTTTAATTTAATGAAAGAAATTATTAATTAAATCCTTTTACATAAAAATGTTATGGACGTATAATATTTTATTCATATATTCATATTCATATACCCATGTATAAAGTATTTTATATATATATATATATATATATATATATATATATAAATACAGAGAGTTCGATTAGTCGATGCATTTAAAAGTAAAAACTTGATAATATCGGGCATAACGCGTATAGAGATTTTGGGTCGAATAGTGTTGGCATGATGAATGACACATGAAGACAACATTTCCAACGTTCAGTTTATCAAGAT
>OY744539.1:44902855-44910355 GCA_963556195.1 Sepiola atlantica
TGCCACATGATCCCCGAAGGAATTACAGAACTGTAGTCATAAACAGACATACAAGGACATACAACCTTAACAGAAACAGTTGCTGCGTCCAGTAGTTCATATCTGCGGAGTGACCGCGCGAAAAAATGAAGTACATAAAGCAACTATATGATTTTGTTTTTGGTCGTCTGTCGGTTGAAACACTAATTTAATTAATATAGCGCTATGTCTGAAACCGTATTGATACTCACAGCTATCCATTTCTGGAGTATCTTATTTACCTCCTCTCCAGGAGGTTAGACACAAGGTCAGGTGTGGGTTTTGATGAAAGTGTTTCTGTGGAACGAACTAGATTCGAACCCGGCACACCCAGGGTCTTAGTCCACGTCGTTAACCACTTCGCCACAGTGCGATCTGAAGTATATCAATGTTGAATTAGGGTTCTTGCAATAATATCATGGGGGGGGGGCACGTCTTACTTGCTTTAAAAAAATCGTAATCATCAGTATACAATGTTCTCATTACTTACGGGGCAACGCCAAGTACCCATGCTAGTTAAGAGTAGTGTTTGATATGGTTTGAAAATCTCTGTAATGCAAGAGATGTCATTTTTTAGGTTATAATTATAATCTATTGTAAGGCGTTGACGTATGGAGATGCAAATACGCCATAGGTTATTTCATCTGCTTGATAAGATCATTAAACTACGTTTGATCCTATTAGTATTCGCGAAGTACGAGTGTTTTCATCTTTTGATTACTGAATAAGAAGATATGCGATAACAGATAAGGTTTCAGGTGTGAATGATGAGAACTAATATGCGATAATGATTTTTAGCTATCTTCATATTAATTCAGAGAAACAGCTAACAAAAATATATATCACCACTACCTATTAAAGGCTTTCGCCGAGATATACATACGAATACGACTGTATTTCTCCGAGACGAATCATAGTATCTCATAGAGTATCTTAAGAATAAATGATATATTCTATGTAAGTGGTTAGCATCTCGATGAACCATTTCATTCCGTGTTGTTTGTCCACTATTTTAATCCTATTAGGCGTAAGAACTCCAGACTTGATTAAACGGATTTATGAAGAGTTACATAAAATAGAGTCCTTATCCACATGCCTCCTCACGAGGGCAGACTTAGACATACGTTTTGTTTTAAAGCTTAGTAAATACCAGCTCCACAAAATAGGGCAGTCTCAAATAACTCTTCTTTCGCTCTCTTTACCAAAAAACAAACGAAACTTTCATGAATAAAGTTTCCTTCCTGGTAATCTTATCTTTGGAACAAGATACCGCAATGCTGCTTACCAGCCGATTACAACATAGGCCGTCGTCAAGTCTAATGTAAACAAATATTGTTGAGCCGTCCTCTTGGATAATCAATTCCTCCTAAATTAACTTCTGCCCTTTTAACTTATTGTTATCATTGTCCGACTGACGATGTATTTAACCCTTATCATCGAGTGTCCCCCAGGACGTGATAAGCGGTGACCCATTAGGAAAGAAAACATCAATTTACTCTTTGTTAATATTTCGTGGGAACCCTATATCTAAACCCTAATAGTTACTTGAATGAACGACAAGTATTGTTACCTTCCTTCGATATTACCGACTGACATTTGGTATTATGTTCCAGAATTCTTTAGATGACGATTGATAATTTGTCAACTTTTGAATTAGAACAAATCCAGATAATGGCGTATTCCGGTATTCCTTTATTAAGTAAGACACGTACAATGGTCGTCTACGAATTATATACACCTGAAAGTCGTCATTTAACAAACAATGACTGATAATTAGAACAAACCTGAAAGGTGGTAAAAATAGCTCTTTCGAGGGACACTCTAGCCGGAACAAAAATATCCGTCAACATTCCAAAATAGGGCGCTTCAAGCAATTGTGATTGAACAAGAGCGAAGAGGTAATACCTGGAGAGATGGCCGTCTTAGGACTGAACGGCCCACACCCATTTTAGAGACCTTTCCTGATTAAACTAATATGAATAACGTTTCATTTTCTCAAGCTCTGTGTGATTGTATGTTATTGGTTTGCCTTGTCTGTTAAACGGCATATCAACCTCACGTAAATAATGTATTGTCTATTCATGTACATTTCTAAGCAGTAATGGACCACAAGAGAACCCATAACATAAGTAATTACAGAGACTGGAACTCAATCCATTAGATTAGATTAGGTTAATATTATATTCCAATAACAATGTTTTTATAATATGAACCTGACTTATATTTGCTCTGTTGTCACTAATTGACAATCATGTACCTGAATCTTTAAAGGACACTACAAAGTAAAAGAGCACTGGTAGTATATGCTAATACATATATTGTCATTAATATATATATATATATATATATATATATATATATATATATATATATATGCATACTCACAAATACGAATATGGCCTAATATTACACAACCAGAGCTTTGATAAACATCGTTAACAGACCCTTACCCCTTTCAATTAGGATAGGTTGGCAGGCAGGATGATTTTGCCTGTTACGATCTGGTGTAAAAGCGGGCAGTATCCTCGGCTAGGATAAAACTATTCTCGGGGTCATAACACTAAACTTGCAAACTGTTGTTAGAATATAAGCAGTTTTAATTGTTTGTGTCAATTCTCTGTGCTGAAGATATCTGATATCAATAAAAATGATGTGTATCTGAAACGATCGTACACAATATGTTATGTTGTATTCTTGGAACTTAAATTGATCCTGTAGTTATATATATATATATATATATATATATATATATATATATAGAGAGAGAGAGAGAGAGAGAGAGAGAGAGAGAGACATATATATATAGAGAGAGAAAGATAAAGATATATATAGAGAGATAGATATATATATATATATATAGATAGATAGATATATCGATAGATAGATCGATAGATAGATAGATTTAAACATTACGATAAATTATAAATAGATAACTCCCCCCTAACTAATTTGATGATCGGTAAATTTAGCTAGGAAGTTTTCAGAAGTCGTCACTTATATGACAATGCTTGCCACTTCTTTACAGAAGAAGGACATCCCTACAAAATTGCATTGTTCAAGTCTTTATGGCTGGGGGTCCTGTAGGAATATATATATATATATATATATATATATATATATATATATATATATATATATATATATATATATATATGTCTATGCTTTATAACAAAGTCTACGTTTCCGTCTCCTAGATGGATGATCTGACAAAGTTGAAAGGTCCATCTCGCTGAGTAAGGTAGCATCGCGGCTGAGTACTATACCAGGCATTTTTACGCTACGTCAGAATAATAATAATAATAATAATAATAATAATAATAATAATAATAATAATAATAATAATAACAATAATAATAATAATAATAATAATAATATATATATATATATATATATATATATATATATATATATATATATATACTTGGATGACAACGACGCATATTCCTACAATGCGTGCATAGGAACTGTGTGACGGAACGACGAAAATAATATTTCAACCTCGGAGTGACACGCTAACTTTCGTGCGAACGCATATAAAAAATGCTATTCCAAACTTATGCTTCACACACTGATGAGCTAATAAATTATCTTATACCGTGCTTGACCGTATATTAAATTGTTATTTCTAACGACCAAAATCTATTTCAAACTTCATATTGGCGGACAGAAAAATATAACTTAAAACTTAATCGTGACAGATTGACCGGCCGAGAGAGCCTATAATAAAAACACAGATGCGTAGAGGCTTTTTAAAGAATAATGTTTACCGATAGAATATACAATTTTAAACATATGCGTGACAAACAAACGAACACGTTACCTCAATCGAAAATGTGACAAATCACCCGACAGAGTCTATTATAAATATTCTCTGGCGCATTAAAAATAAGATGCATCGAATCAGTCGGCTCGTTTAGCCAAAGAAATGATATCAAGCGCCATTGATCGACAGATCGTCAGAGAAAGTATTTAATAGGTGTTAGTTGCCGTCGATAAATGAAATAGTCATCAAACGTCTAAGCAACTAGTTGTGCATTCCTGTAATTGAACTCGAAGAGATATGAAAATGGATAGATAGGTTAATTTTCTATTTGAACGTCCATCATTATATTGCCAATCAGAACGAAAGATTTATTTCATTAATCACTCTTTTTCACGTTCCTTCGCTCGCTTGTAAAAAGTTTAAATATTGTACTTGACATTCCCGCATTATCTCACTGCCCAATTTGAACGGGGGGGGGGGGTATGACGTCACTTCCGCCTGTACGTGCATAACGACCAGTAACTTCCGCCTAAGTAATCTAAAAGCGCGATAAAGAAGTAGTTTATACTCTTAACAAAATCACTCCGCATCTCTTTAAAGCAATGACAATCTATATTAAGTTTCCGAGAGAGGGGTTACTTTGATGAAAATTAGTGCTAATAAAATAGCAGTTTACGTGCTTAGTCAATAGTTCACGAGAATAGACGATGCGATCATCTATGAAATGAGAAAGATATATAGTCTAGGTGCAGTTTTCGGTATATTATGCTACTTGGGTTATTTAAGCCTAACATTACATTTAATAAATTGAAGACATGTTACTATTTTATCTAGGGGGAAATTGACAGTTCATGCCTTTTTTCATAAATATTAGTGTATAACGAAACGTAATTGAGAATTTGACCTTGACAAAACATTTCCAAAGTCTGCAGTGGGATCCATTATACCTGTCAGAAAGAAAGTAAATAAATACGATACATTAGTGTCTTTGCGTATTTCTAGCGGTTTGATGAGACGAACAGGATTACCTTGTAATTTACATAATGATAAACTAAAAATGTTCATTTGAAAGTTCCCAATGAAAACAGTTAAGATCTGATTACATCTTCAGGGAAAACCCTTTAATATAAACACTTAGATAACTAATTTATAATATTCTAGGACAATTCCGAGTCGCAGGTCCTGAAATCAGATGAGAAGTTTTAAAAAAAGACTAAGCAACGTATGACTTTTTCTATCTCTGCGAACGACTGCGTAAATTGTGATGACGCGAGACTGAAAATGTCTGTCACAGCTTTAGTAGGGGTTATACCTACAAGTCATAGATACGGCCTTGACAATCAGGCTGACAGTGACTTTGTCGCAGTCGGCTGATGTATGGCTCTGTACGGTCCTAGGATGTACATCCCCAAGAATTACCTTCTCTGTGAGAAAGAGTTTGTTTATGGTTAATCGCTTGTAGCGCCCCTACCGGGAAATGCCGACAGAGTTGTTAAGGACATTTTAGTAGGACAGTGTTCACTTCATATAGTATGCTGGCTTTTCAAAACCCCCATCTGACCTTGTGTCTAATCTAGAAGGTACAGAAACATACAAGTTCATACTAACATAATATCCGTATAATGGCCAATAAAGTTAATTCACCGAACAGAAGATTTGCCCCACTTTTTTTGACCATTTACATCGAATAAAATTATATATATATATATATATATATATATATATATATATATATATATATATATATATATATATATATATATATATTCGATAAACCCTTATGGTCTTGAATTCTCATCCAGATTTCGATCAAAATCCATTGAAGGATTTTGATGCTTGACATATATATGTAGAATTCTAGGCTGACATTAGATGTCGTTTTAAAAGAAATTGAAATTTAGGCAATCTCTCTTAATTGGTTTCTTATAGCTATGGATACAATTTTATGAAATCGAAAATATTTAAAATGTCCAATGAAAGGCAGTGGCCATTTCATTTGCATTTAACTCCATCTGAAAAGACTGAAATTAGAGGAATATATATTAAGTAATGTCTAAAATATCTAATAAAACTGCGGGCCATTTTCCCCTTGCTATGAAACCAAATTAATCTAAATATAAGCCACATTAAACACCTTTACGCATAGAAGCTCAGTTCCAACATGTATGATGATCGATTACGTAGTTTCGGAGTATACTTTAGACAAACATAGATAGAAATATATATATATATATATATATATATATATATATATATATATATATATATATATACCAGACAGTAGATATATCCATATCCGAATACGAATATATATGCATGCATAGATAAATAGACATATATTAATATATGTATATGTCTTTACATATCGATAATAGCGCGTACGTAAATGTGACTTTTGAAACACAAAGTCTACATCGCAAGGTGACTTACAGTTTCATGCCTTGTGTTCTAATGACAATGTCAAATAATAACTCATATATATATATATATATATATATATATATATATATATATATATAGTAAATATTCATAGAATGTTTTCAAATAAAGCGTAAGAATCGGAGAGAGAAAGGTTAATTGCATTTTGGTTTTATTTTATTAACTCTAAATTTTAGGGATATATATATGTATATATATATATATATATATATATATATATATATATATATATATATACATATACGTATCAAATGCATGCGAAAGAAGCTGTGCAGGAAGTATAAAAGTACGCCTATATGAATGTAAGTGCATATATATGCAGGTATATGTGTATATATGATAACGTGTTTGTCATAGAAATATACATTCATTATGTATAGACACACATGTATATACTGTATATTCATGCACACATATGTATACATATATATATATGTATCGATATCTAGGAAATTGTTATAACTATATACAAAATTTTATATGTATTAGTATATCTATTCATGAAAGTTATGCATATATATATATATATATATGTGTGTGTGTATACATATATATATATATATATATATATATATATATATATATATATATACATATTTGTGGGGTCGTACATACATGCATGTTTATTTACATTCTAATGAAGCTGTGTAACGTGTCATTTTATCCCTTGTCGGACGCAGATGAATCTTATATATGTATTTGTATGTGTATGTATGCATATATATGCATATATATATGTATGTATATGTATATATATATGTATATATATATATGTATTTGTAGGTATATCTTAAAAGTTACTAAGCATCAATTGAACGTTTGTCGATCTTGTGTAAACATAGATATTGAGTGAGCGATGTTCCTAGGGACCTTGTCAGGAGAAAAATAAAAATGTGTTAACTCATATAAAATCCACACTTTTCAAATCAAAAATGGCAGAAAAGTGCTTAAAAATTGAAAATAAAAAATATTTTCAATTTATTAAACTTTTTTTTATAAAATCAACAACTTGGTAAAATTAATGGAAATTAAAAAAAAAAAAAAATTTCTATGAGAATCTTTACTTTTGCATTAAAAATATATTTTATTTCGGAAATTTCTAAAAATTTACATTTTCGAAATAATTTTAAAACAGAAATATGCGTTTTTTAAAATCGAGTAAAAGAATAGTTAAAATAAATTAATTAATATTTTTTTTGCATTATTTGTTGCTTTTTTATTTATAGTCAGGAATCCAAGAAATTTATCTCTACGTAATTGAATTCATCGTAAATAAAAAT
>OY744539.1:44915355-44917855 GCA_963556195.1 Sepiola atlantica
ATATATATATATATATATATAAATTTCCACGCAAATAATGGAATTACAGTTTATTCATGGAACAGAGAGTAGCCTTATCGTGAGTGTTCAACGAACGTTTTCGGAACACGGCATATTGTTACGTGACAATCTATTTGTAACCGTACGAACAGGGCTCAACTTCAACTTCTTAAAGATGCTTAAAGAATATTTATATAAAAATATTTATATAAGAATTTTTATATAAGTAAATATGAAATTAATTTTAACGTTTCAAGCATTTGCTATCATCAGTGTAGGAGATCATGATTTCTCGACGGTCGCAAGATTCGAACCGAACTATGTTTATATGCTTTCATATTTTCATGAACCGATCATTATAAACTTTGAGCACAGTTGCGAGAGGGAAAGGGTCCGAATGTCTACTATAATTAGTTTTATTCAGTTTCATGCGAAGGAACAAAAAGATAAAAAGTGGAAGTCCTACGTTAAATCTAAGATATTCCAATTTTTGTAAAATGTAAACATAATGTATTAGAAACAAATATATAAATCAAGGGAGGCGCGAGAGCGCTCTATCCCTTAATAGACTTTACGAATGGCCTATGCTGGAAATCTCATTTCTTTGATCAATCATAACTAAAAAAAACACTAAACCAAATTAGTTTAAACTTCGCACAACATTTTTATTTGATAGGTTCTACAAGTGTGTAGAATTTCAGCATCATTAGTCAAGGTAACCCAGAGATCCAGAAAGTTCAATCATGAAATCATGTTATCTGTGTGTACGTACGTACGTACGTAGTATGGGCCACCCTGTATCTCATCAAGTATTTGATGGATTCAGCTGATTTTTGGCAGAGATAGAGGTTCTAGGGTCTAGTTGATGGCATTTTTATTTCAGTTTACCATATACGTTAGTATTCCAGAAAATTCCAAAAAAACTTAAAAATGACAAGTATTCATACACTTTATTCTATATCTTATCGACCATTTCATAGATTCAGCTGATTTTTGGCAGAGATAGAGGTTCTATTGTCTAGTTGATGGCATTTTAATTTCAGTTCACCATATACCTTGATTAGTCAAACTACCAACTATATCAGGTATGAGAAGGCACTATATTGAGGCATAGCTTTAAAAAAGTAGTAACATTTCATGATAAATGCCAGTATACTGAAATTATATGCTCTTAATAGGGATGAGATGAAAATTCATACACACTAAATGTAAAAAAGCAAGGAAATTCCCAAATGTTTACACTTTTATTGTCATTAAGGGTATGCGAGCACAACAGGGCTATGTATTTTACTGGTAGGAATTTTTCTTCAGCACACCTCACACACTTCATCCACTCATGCATAGAGATTTATACTGTAATGATGTGATAATGATATGGTTTGGTTGATATGTAGTCATGCCCTTAATTAATGATGATAAAAGTGTAAAAATTTGGGAATTTCCTTGCTTTTGTACATTTAGTGTATATGAATTTTCATCTTAACCCTATTATGGGCATATGATTTCAGTATACTGGCATTTATCATGGAATATTATATTAAGTTGAGGGAGAAGCTTGTAGATTGCCATTTTGTTGTAGGGTTGCTGTGTCTGTATCCATCCTATTTTGTTGAAGGGTTGCTGTGTCTGTATCCATCCTATTTTGTTGTAGGGTTGCTGTGTCTGTATCCATCCTATTGGTCTTGTTTGAAATGAAGAAAAAAGTCACCAAGTTTACGGTTCAAAGGACAAACTTCTTGTCTGCAATTTCAATCAATTTTATTTTAAGTTTCATCAACACAAAATATTGTCCGGGAAGAGTTATAAAAACAGGAATATAAGATAGGTTGATTCGACCGATATTAAGGGCACATGATTTCAGTATACAAGCATTTATCATGGAAGATTACTTAGATTTTGATTTCTTGTCAGTATTTTAAAAGGGGTTAAATATAGTATCATATAGGCACAACCTTCATTTGAAAATTCAAAAAATTTAAACAATCATTAAATTTCATCATGGTTACCAATTAAGGAAGACGCATATAATGTTGTTTCATCTTAAGACTCCTTAAGCGTAAGCGTTACATTTTGAACTAATTCATGTCATGGATTATGATCAAAATTGGTAAAACGGTATTCTAGACATAACGTTTAGTAGTAAAAAGAGACATGAAAGTGATGCACATCTGTTCTGTACGGAGAATTTATTTTACCCGTCAAATCAAGTGTATTCCTCTCGTGTATATATATATATATATATATATATATATATATATATATATATTTATATATACATATTTATAAATATATATGTATATATATCAGATATGTGTGTATATATACACACACAAATATATATATATATATATATATATACATACATATATATATACGTATGTATATATATAATATATGTATATGTATATATATATATATATATATATATATATATATAATATACACAAATGCAGATATGTATACTATAATACATATTGAAGGATAATGTTTATTTAAATTT
>OY744539.1:44930355-44965355 GCA_963556195.1 Sepiola atlantica
ATCGGTCGTCTTAAGGCGTAAGCAACTTGCGAATCTATTAAGATAACGTTATTTTTAAAATTTCAGCAACATTTAAACATACCTTCGCCCGTCTCATAAGTTGTTTATCCACCAACCTTTGCTTATACGTACACACCCGTGAATATATATATATATATATATATATATATATATATATATATATAGATATATATATATATTGTCTTTCCACACATCTGGTTCTGGTTTTTATGTCAACCTTTATTTTTCTCTCTAGTCTTTTTATGTTTATATCTACTTATCTATATGGCGTTGGCTTTTACCATCTATCTATCTATCTATCTATCTATCTATCTATGTATTTATCTCGCTTTGGGCTTTTTATCTAAATCTTTAACCTAATTAAACTATGCATAGAGCATACTGGTATAATGTATTACTTTATATACGTTTTTTTATTTCTATTTCAGGATATTAATACAACATTTTATTATTTATACATAAAAGTGCTATTTTTTATTTTAGGAAAATATTAAGTATCACTTTTTATTACTTTTTATTTTTGTATTCGTAAATAATTTTTAAACAATCAATTAATGTAGTTTATAAATGGTGGACATTCAAATGTATATATATATATATATATATATATATATATATATATATATATATATATATATATATATGTGTGGGAAAAGGAAAAAAGAAAAACAAAAATATTATTCATGTATTTATTAACGTTTCAAGATTTCGTCACGGTGATAGGTTTGATAAAATAAACACACAAGTACTTCTACAAACACTCGTCTTGAGGATGTCTTCAAATAAAGACAGATCGTTTACGGATACATGAATAATTATTTTTGGTTTTCTTTTACCATTTTCGACTACGTTGGAATATTAGTTCAATTTTTATCATATATACATATATATATATATATACATATATATATATATATATATATATATATATATATACATATAATATAGATCTAAATACACTTAATTACGACATAATCATTTACTGACGTTCTAAAATTCAATATGAACTGAAGTTTATGTACGATCGTTTCTGAGACGATAAAGATTTTAATTGACATCGAGGCAATTTATCAGCATAGAGTGTAGACACTAACACTGAAGCAAACAATTAGCATGAAAACAAGAGAGTAGTTCGCTCAAATTTGAAAGTAAGAGAAATACTCACAGTGTAGAAATAAATCGAGGCGGACATACAAAGGGACACAATAGGAGAAAGAACAGGTATAGAAAAAGACACATCAATAGAAAAAGTATTTGTTTATACAATGAGAAAGATAATACACTTTCTAAGGAGAATTATGAACAAGATATGAGCATTTACAGTGAAAACCCAAACATTTAAACGTTGATATATTCTATTGATTTAACGCTTATAAGGAACATTATCAAAACTTATCGTAATAGAAAATGCAAGTATTAAATAATTAAAAAATTATAAAATAGAGACAAAAAGATATATATATATATATATATATATATATATATATATATATATATATATATTAACATATGTCACCCCAAACAAGGCAGACTGCCACTCTAGACGTAAGGGGTTACTGAGAATAAGGGTGTAGGTTTTGGGTGCCATTCCAAGTTGGGAGCAGTGCAGCGAGATGTCTGTTTACATTAGTTTTACACCGCCGAAGATCGGAACTGTTGGGGAAACAGAGAGCAGGTAGGGAGTTCCAGAGGCCAGCAGCACGAGGAAAGAAGCTCTTGGAGTAGAAGTCTCTCTGGCATCTGAGGACATCCAGAGTGAATGGATGGGATGTAGCTGATTGTCGAGTTGGTCTAGTTAATTTACGTCGATGAGGCACCAGTGTAGCCAGTTCAGCGGAGCACAATCCATTGAAGTATTTGTAAAATAAGCAGAAGGATGCAACATGGCGGCGATGAGCTTAGTTGATAGTTAGGGACCTATTAAGTTGGCTACTCTTTTTTGGACCTTGTCTAGGAGGGAGAGGCTAGTTGATGATGCCCGAGCCCAGATGTGGCAACAATACTCCATTCAAATTAAATAAAACATAATTGGTAGAAGGCTTTCAAAATGCGGGCATATACCGGGTTATTATAATGAAAATGAAAATAATACATAAATATATATATATATATATATATATATATATATATATATATATATATATATATATATATACATATATCTATATATAGATAGATAGATAGATAAGTAGATAGATAGATAGATAGATAGATAGATAGATAGATAGATAGATAGATAGATAGATAGATAGATAATTTATTGAAGATACGGAGATACACCGGATTCTAAGAAGGAAACGTGATCTTTATTTATATAATAAACTCCTTTAACTCAGTCAAATCTGGCGAAGGAATATCATAATATTTTATGAAGTGTTTCTCTTTATTACTTGTGACCTGAAGTAGGCTTTAATACAGAAATAGAAACACTTGATAAAGCGCTATATCCACGAAGTACTGTGATATTTCGGCGTCGCACACACAACTCTAGTGATTGAAGTGAAAATTGGAATGAGTCATTTAGTCTTTTAATTTTCAAAATCATAACCCAGTATATGCCCGCATTTTGAAAGCCTTCTGCCAATTACGTTTTACTTAATTTGAATTCGAAACGAACCAAATCAATTTTTATTCGACTAATTATATTAATAAATGTAACATAGACCAAAGATGCAATTATTAAAGCTATATGCACTCTCTGTAGAGCTTAATGTACTTTACAATAGGTTTACGCACTGAACAAAATACTTCCACGCACAGTTGTAACGGCACCTGAGCAATGCGAGCTCGGATTTCCTCCTTAAGTTTAACGATGCTAAAAAAAAACATTTGATTTCCGCTTTTGAATGACACATTAAATAGAAGAAAGGATTAGTATCACCAATGCTACAAACAAAGTAATATATATTTATATTTCAGAACCATATATATATATATATATATATATATATATATATATATATATATATATATATATATATATATATATATATATATTCCTTTTTTGTGTTTTTCCTTTGTTAAATTAGCACTGAAGATAGGCACAGCAAAAAATAAATAAATGCACAAGAGTAATTTACAAATCTATTGGGGCTAGCCGAAACAATTGTATGCTGCATAAAAAAAAGTTGTATGGAATTACGTGAATTTGTACTTTATAGCATTGAAATAGCATAACATTACATAAAAGAATATAGCATAGCTCTGGCCTTACACTATTGAGCTATTACAATTGATTTATGTTAAAACATTTATATTCGAATGTATATAAAATAATTCTAAATATAAATAAACACTACATACACATACACACATATATCTATCAAACGAAAGGCTAAGACGTAATTTAATATGAGGCTTAACCGTTGAATTATGAACCCATCCCAACTAAGTCAAGGAAATATATACTGAATAAGGAAGTTCGCAATTTCTTATTTGTAGTTTTACTAGAGGTCTGAGGAAGTTACCTCTCTATAGAAGGGGCAAGGAAAACATGTATACACATCTGTAACAAATATTAGTATAAATAAGAGTGTATACTAAAAAACAGCTCTACTTGTTATTGAGCACTTTCTTTAATAAAAACGAGAGTTTCATTGGATTAACATCTATAGAAAACATAAAATACATGTAATATGCATATATATTTGTTGATCAAGTTCAAATATGTTAATAAAGTTAAAATAAAACAAATGTATTCATAAGTGCCTAATACAAAGTAGAGCATTTATAAAATTACATAAACGATATTATAGCCTTACGTACCTCAACCAACGTTTCAATGCATATTACATCATCTTATCAAAGGCAGAACTAAAATGAATTCAAAATCAAAAGTAACAAATTGGGGTTTCGCTGATGTAATCTTATATATATATATATATATATATATATATATATATATATATATAATGCAAATATATATATATACATATATATGTAAGATATATAAAAAAAATATATATATAAAATATATATAT
Organism: Sepiola atlantica; assembly: GCA_963556195.1. Classification (NCBI taxonomy): domain Eukaryota; kingdom Metazoa; phylum Mollusca; class Cephalopoda; order Sepiida; family Sepiolidae; genus Sepiola; species Sepiola atlantica. The sequence goes on from OY744539.1 coordinate 44,934,357, forward strand.
ATATATATAATATTTCTCGGTAAACCATTTATAGATGCATTTATTTAAAGTTAATGGATAACTTATTAATGTAGCTCCGTTGACCAATATCTTTAGTTACATAATGTAGGTATAATAATCACAGAAAAGAGCAAAAATGGGTAATATTAAATGACAGTTAAAATTTTAAAGCTGCGTTCAACATGAATCGATTTACTAAACCGATAAAAACTTGTAAAACACATTATTAACAAGAACTAACTTTTACTAAAGAGAACCAACCACGTAATACACTAGTTATTTTTACATAAATGATGTCTGCGCAACACGATAGAAATCGATTCAAAAATTCTAAGATGGGTTACGGCATATTTAAGATATTTTATAACTGGCATACTATCTATCATGCCATAATAGCTAGCCAATAAAGAATTCTAAGACCAACAAAGAGGTTGACACATGATGCTTGATCCGTACCTCTTAGCGTAGAATAGTGCGCCTAATATTAACAGCATTAAACTGCAATTTAAATTGGTAGATACAATTGCCATTTTTTATACAGTGCAAATAAATTTAAGCAGAAAGTAAGCAGCAAGTTACATATTTTGTGAGTTGCTCCTGTCTAACACCAAATAGAAGTTCAACAGGATGCAACGAAGAGCCAAAATGTAACGTGTTTATGAATGCAATGCGAAATTAGATTATTATATTCTTCATGTGCTCCAGTTTTGAATCAAATTCGTTGGGAGAACACTTTCTAAGTGTACCAATACACACACACACACATCTACACACACACATATATTTATATATATATACATACATACATACATATACATATACATATATATATATATATATGTATGTATGTATGTATGTATGTATGTATGTATGTATGTATGTATGTATGTATGTATGTATATATACACATAATAATCATCCGGACCAGACAGAAACAACCAAAACCACACTTGCTATTATGTAAGATTTTAAGAAAAAATAAATAGTAAGTCCCACTCTGATTTATTATTTCTGTTCTTTCCAGCTTACAACCTAACGGCACTCTGTATTTCCCTCAGCCTTCTTAAACATACTATATATATATATATATGAAGAAGAATGGAAAGGAATTAGAGAAGCAAAAGCCAAATCAAATTTCAATTCAATTGCTCAGAGCAAGGTATATTCCGCAAAAAAGGCAATTTATTCAAGTTAAATTTTCCTTAAGCCAGGCTTTTCAAAGATCAAAATCTTTTCACCAAAGGAAGCCGCTGGGATAGATAAGTTGGCAAAGGCCAAGATTTAAAATTTGAAAAAGTAAAATAAAAGTTGTAGGGAAAGAAACACAGGGCAAAACTCTGCCAGAATGCAAGCAAATGTCCGATTGCTAAAAAGTCCGGTGTCGAAAAGTCCAGCGGAGAGAATGAAATGTAGATAGGTAGGTCGTTAAAAGGCACGAGAGGTGGTGAGAGAGGATTCTTCTTCATATGTACCTGCTCTATCCTGGATATTGAGCTGTATACTTTTCACAATAGGTTTTACCTTTCCTAAAAGTTCGCTTATAGTACACCACTTTATATATATATATATATGTTTACAATATCTATAAATGAAGCAGTATATATATATATATATATATATATATATATATATACCAGGTAAATAAATTTAAGACATATTCATTTATGTACGTTCCAAGAATTTAACATAAACAACGTTTCTGAGACGATATTGAGTTTTATTGATATCAAGCCTGTTCATCAGCACAGGGAATAGACACCAAGTTTGGTGTAAAAACACAGAATTCTGACTAGACGCACAAGACTTCTTTGTGCAACTAAGGCTTCCTAGTGCACCTAATACACACACATACATGTGTAATAATTACATATTAAACTCCCTTTTCTATCATTCGCATATCCCTTCCGAGATGCAATAATCTCACATTCTCATCTGTTATCTTACTCTACCCTCTTTCTGCCCCTTTACTTGCAAAAAAAATATCTAATATTCGGATATCTTCTTTCTCTGTCCTTACTCCTGCTATCTTCGATATAATTATTTCAAATTCCCCAAAATTCTCTCGCTGCATATTCTCCCTTCATAGATATTTTATCTCCTTTATTTCTCTCCCTTTTAAGATATCATCATTTTATATTTCTTTCCCTTCTATATCTCTCCCAATATAGACTAATTTCATAGTGTTCTCACACTTTTCATTTTCTTCTGCCTTTCCTCCTTTTAAGATATAAGTATCTTATAATTCAATCTATTCTTTCTCCCCTTTCTTACGTTTTCGCAAGTATATATATATATATATATATATATATATATATATATATATATATATATATATATATATATATATATATATAGTAAGCAATGAAAATATATATGGCAACCAAGCTACACAGAGGCTCCCGTGTTTCATTCCCGGGTGGAATCGTCAGTATATTTTCATTGCTTACTACCTAGCTCTACTTACGTATCGAGCACTGTTGAAGTAAATACTGAAAACTGACACATAAAAACTTATATCTCCTTATAATATTTCATGAGGATACATGAAGTACTAATATATATATATATATATATATATATATATATATATATATATATATATATATATATATATATAGTACACGTGTTATATTAGTTTCTGTAGATGTAAATCCATTGAAACACAAGAGTTTATAAAAATGCTCAATAACAAGTAGAGCTGTTCTTCAGTATAAATATTTATTTATACAAACATTATTGGTTACACATGTGCATACATGTTTCTGTTGTATTCTTCGCAGAGAGTCAACCTCTTTAAACCAAAGAAGACAGAGAAGTGATATGGATTTGGAAAACTTATATATATATATATATATATATATATATATATATATATATATATATATATATATATATATATATATATATATATATATGTGTGTGTGTGTGTGTGTGTGTGTATGTATATTTCACGTCTCTCGCTCTCTCTCTCTCTCTTCTTTAGAGAAAGTTACAGGAGTAATGTATATTATATGTACATTATATATATATATATATATATGTATATATATATACATATATATATATGTATATATATATATATATATATATACATATATATATGTATATATAATGTACATACAATATACATTACTCTAATAACTCTCTCCAACCTTCCCTCTCTATAAATGATAACCGTATTTTACCCACTCTAATATATTTCCATTCTCTCTCTCTCTCTCTCTCTCTCTCTCTCTCTCTCTCTCTCTCTCTCTCTCTCTCTCTCTATTACAGACACGTCCCCTTCCAAGATGGAATAATATACAATTCCCCTATTCTCTCTTTGCTCAAATATATCACCGTTTCTGGATATAAAGAGATATTGAATAGAGTAGAAATATGACCTTGGGTTTACTTTCGGCAGCCTCGTAACTCTCGCTTCCATTATTTTGTCCTTTAGTCCTCACATTCCATGAGCGATGTTTATGACAAAGGAGGGGGGGGTAATTGCTGTTTTCTGGGTCGGAATCTATCCATCTAACATTTATTGTTGACTAGTTTTTGACCTTGAAGTAGTATTTTTTTAGTTTCTTTACATCAAGTCTGGAGTCACTTCAATAAAAAAAATATATATATAATAATCTAGTATCCCCCTCTCCCAGTCTATACTCTCTCTCTCTCTCTCTCTCTCTCTCTCTCTCTCTCTCTCTCTGCGTTTGATATAATGATCTCACATTTCCCCTTTGTGTGTTTTTTTTTTTCTTCCACTCTCTCTCTCACTCTCTCTCTCTCTCTCTCTCTCTCTATATATATATATATATATATATATTCGTAGATATACCATGCGCACACTTATCTCATCTGTTATCTCTTTCCTTTGCTGTATATGATAACATCATTTTCTTCCATCTCAATTCTCTTACTCCTCTCATTCTTTCCCGCCTTTTCTTTCTTAGAAATATACAATCACCTCAAACGCGTTCATCCCTCGCCGATTTTCCATATATGATAATCTTATATTCCTTTCTAACAATTTCTCTATTCACTTCTTCGACATTTAATCTTTCTATTGCCCCCGCTCTCTCTATCTATATAATCTTCACCTTCTCCCGCAGTTTCCATTATATATATATATATATATATATATATATATATATATATATATATATATATATATTTATGTATATATATATATATTACTATCTTATCGGTCTCACTCGTCCTCCCATTCAACCTTTCAACGTTTATACTTTTTGATTGTTATACACACATATATATCTATCTATCTATATCTATCTATCAATATATATACATCTTTCTCTCTTTTCTCTCTCTTTCTCTCTCTCATTCTTTTTCTGTCTATGGCTCTCTTTCTGTTTTTCTCTTTCCGTCTATCGCTCTCATTCTCTCTTTCTTTCTTCTTTCCGTCCTTTGCCTTCTCTCTCTCTCTCTCTCTCTCTCTATATATATATATATGTATATATATATATATATATATATATATATATATATATATATATATATATATTATCGCTATTCGCCTATACTCCTTCTTTCGGTGTCTTTCTCTCCCTCTTCATCTAGTTATGTCTTTATTTCTATCTGTATTTTAACTCTCTAACATATATACTATTAATCTCTCTATTTTCAAATCTTCGTTTAACTTATTAATGTTTCCTCTACACACACGAACACACACACAGATATATAAACACACTCCCACGCACATATATATACATACATATATACATTAATATATATTCACATATATATATATATATATATATGATTTCATGTATACACATAAAATGTTATAATGAGATATCATGTATCAGTTTTCAGTATTTACTTCAACAGTGCTCGATACGTGAGTAGAGCTAGGTAGTAAGTTATGAAAATATATTTATGATGAACGCAGAAGCTTCTGTGTAGCTTAATTTCTATAAATATATTTTCATAACTTACTATATATATAAGGAAATTACAAGATCATCCTTGATTGGTTTCGGAGTGGATTTTAAAATATGTTACTCATCCGAAACCATCTGTTCTTTCATTAACTCAGGGGTATCGCATTTTAGAGTTATTCTTAGAACACCCGAGATTCGGAAAATTAAGAAGTGGCATATATATATATATATATATATATATATATATATATATATATATATAAAGGCATACATATATATAACATACACATATACAAATATGTATACTATAATACATATTAGAAGATAATGTTTATTTAAATATCTGTATCAGACAACCGTAATACAATGAAAATGTAGAAATATATATATATATATATATATATATATATATATATATATACACACATTTATACATATATATATATATATATATATGTGTGTGTGTGTGTGTGTGTGTGTTTATTCCCGATCCCTTTATTCTACTCTTTTTCTCTCTGTATCCTTTTCCCAATAGCTAATAACTGCATCTCTCTTCCCTATGTATCTATCTACTTATATTTCCTTCTTGCTATGCGTATATCTACACATTCCTTTCTCGCTCTCTTATTTATAAAAAGACGAGAACAAATGAGTATATGTAAATAAGCCTTTCACCTAATGTATTCATACGCGGCTGACCGCCTAAATGAAGTAATCGTGTCAACATTCACAGACGAACGTAGTCCAAACAAAACAAGACAGTAGTAATAATAAATAATAAATAAATTTAGACAGTCAGTTAACAAATTAGTTTGTCGGACTAATTTAAAGTGAAGAATTTTTCTTTTCTTTTTATTGTTATGAATTTTAAAGAAATTTTATCTAGACGTCATACCGGACTACTTATTAGAAAAAATATTAAGGCAATATGCGTTATTTATTCTGAGTGTATTATTATTACCACTCCCTACCTCTGGACATAGTCATGGTATGCACTTAACTGGATGTGATGAATTAAAAAAAGATTAAACTAATAAGTACTGCAATTGGTTTCATGAGTTTGTGGCATTCGAATCGAACTCTGACCTTCTCACTGAAACGAATATATATGTAGAGAGTTTGTATGGCTGCGATTATTCGGACAACTGTTCTCATCTTGAGTGGTATTCTCGCAACGTTATGACCGCTGTAACCTCCGGCCTAAATCAGGTGTATCTTTCCGAACTCGCGAATGTGTATCTCGAACTCGGAAATCTGGACAGAATTTCGAACAGAACCCTTCATTTAATCCACGAGTTGTGTATGTTCTCGTTCCGTCAGACATGATTGGAGAAGTCGTCAGTAATTCGCAATTCTTCATATCGCCCGCACCGAGAATTGAACCTTCAACATTCAGATGACTATCACTTAGAACTGAAGTTTACTTAGTACTATATCCACTGCATCATAATATGTAGATAGGTCATAATGCAATATACTGCGCGCTTCAAGAGTTCATTGCAGTTTCACCGGATCATCATTCCCAAAGAAAGTTTCCGACTGATTACAATCGAAATAAAACGGGGATGATCAGTTGCACGGTGAAAGGGTTGTAAAGAGTTTAAAACTAAGTTCGCTTTATTATCATTATTATTAATGTAGCTCTATCACATAAGGGTATTGAGTCTTTTATTTGCTCAACATATCTTGCTTTATTCGGTTCAGTTAAGATTTCGAGAGGTTTTGTTATCATAGTTAACCTCAAACAAGGCAGGCCGCCACAGTAGACGTAAGGGGCTACTGAGAATTAGGGTGTAGGTTTTGGGGGTCATCAAAGTTGGGAGCTGTGTAGCGAGATGTCTGTTTACATTAGTTTTACATTTCTGCATGTCAGTACAGTCGGGGACACAGGGAGCAGGGAGGGAGTTCCAGAGGCCGGAAACATGAGACAATAAGCTATTTGAAGTAGAAGGCTCTTCTACATCTGAGGACCTCCACAGTGACTGGATGGAACTTAGCTGCTTTCCGGGTTGGTCTAGTGCATTTACATCGAGGGGGCACTAGAGCAGACAGTTCATCGGAGCACAATCCATTGAAGTACTTGTAAAACTGGCACAAGGATGCAGCTTTAATGCTATTGGTAAATATACGCACAATAGTCAGAATTGTATGCAATCAAGTGTTTATAGTGTGTGCCGTGTTTAACATAGTTGTAATATTCTACACGTTACCGCCAATCGAATCTTTTAAAATTAGATATCTGGATATGCAACGCAAGTAGACAAATAATATAATATCATGCCCGAAACTACTTCATCGTAACGTATCGTATCGCATCTATCTATCTATCTATCTATCTATCTAGCTATCTATCTATCTATCTATCTATCTATCTATCTATCTATCTATCTCTCTCTCTCTCTCTCTCTCTCTCTCTCTCTATATATATATATATATATATATATATATATATATATATATATATATATATATATATATATATATATATATGTAATTAAAGAAGATTCAAACCACATGCGTACCGACGGTTTCAAATCCAAAAATTGGAGACAAATATTTGGCATATAAATGCCAGACTCTCTGCAGTCTCTGTTTATATATATATATATATATATATATATATATATATATATATATATATATATATATGTATATATATATATATATGTATATATATATATATGCAGATATATACACATGTATAATCATAAATGTATAAATTTACAGGTATGCATGTATATACATGCATGTATATAGATTTATATAGATATATGTATGTATTTTTATGCAATGTATTTTTATGTACGTATACAATTAATAAATATATATACATTTATATTTTTACGTACATTTATATATATATATATATATATATATATATATATATGCATAGATTTATAAAGATGTATCATATATATGCCGGTATATACACATATGTATAATAATACATATATATTTATATATATATATATTTATATATATATATATATATATATATATATATATATATATATATATAAAGGCATGCATATACATATATGCATGTAGTAAGATTGATATTCATATATGCATATAATACATACATACGTATGAAGTATGCATATATTTATAAAAGCATATCAACACGTACGTATACAGTTTTACCATGAATTCGATCTGAGAAGCAGCAATATCACTTTGCAAAAGAAATATTAACAAATTATTACAGATACAAAAACTTAGTGTTAATAAAATCCACCATATCTCATCAATTGTTTTTTTTATGTTAAATAGACTTCATGGGCTTCCTGTATATACATACATACAAGCATGCATATATACATATATGTATACATACATGCACATATATACATATATATTTATATATGTATATCTAGGCAGGCAAGTATTGTTGAATATAAGAGACAACTTATGTCTGGATATCCTTTAGTAGATCTTCTCAATAGTCCGAAACTAAGATCCTGATTCGGACTATTGAAATGATCTACCAAAGGATATCCAGACATCAATTGTCTCTTTTATTAAACAATATATATATATATATATATATATATATATATATATATATATATATATATATATATATATATATATATATATATATGTATATATATATATATATATATATATGTATATATATATTTATATATATATATATATATATACGTGTGTGTGTCTTTATATGCATATATATATATATATATATATATACGTATATAATTAATTACTATTTCATGTATATATACACATCATTGTTTTCTTTAAATGATATATTGTAATATGTATGTATAGAAATATATATGTGTGTTACTGTTTTACATATATATATAGTTCAATTATTAGAAAATAGATTATGCATACATTTTTGTTTCTGTATTTACTTCAATAATGGTCAATACATGTAGAAGTATTGCAGTAATATACGTATTCTTATTGCAAATACACTACACATTAAGCTATGTGCTTCATTCCACGAATACACGTGTCAGGCTAAATGCTTTTCTGCCTATGGTGTATCTACATTTCTCTCTCTATATATATATATGTATATATATATATATATATTCATATTCATATATATATATATATATATATGTATATATATGCATATATATACATATATATATATTAATATATATATATATACGTATATAAATGGATATATTTATGTTTATATATATATATGTGTATATTTGTGTAATTTACTATTTCATTTAAACAAAATTATAATTTCATATATATATATATGTTGTATATATATATATATATATATATATATATATATATATATATATATATATATATAGTATTTATCTACACAGTGCTCAACACGTTAGTGAAGCTCATTAGTAATATGAAAATATATTATGGCAAGTAAGCTGCCTTGAGATTTATTTGGTGAATGGAACATGAACTGTGTAGCTTAGTTATCTCTGATTGTTCCTCCGGGAATGAAACATAAACATTTTTGTCTAGCTTTTTTACTATAAATATATTTTCATACTACTGTACACACACACACACACACACACACACACACACACCCACACACACACACACACACACACACACATATATATAGATATATATATTTGTCGAAACTTTTATAGTTAAATAATGTATTTGCAAGTAATACTTTTATTACATTATTAATACATTTATTTATATAGTGCTCGATACATTAGCAGAGGTTTATGTTGTTTTTCGAATACGTTTTGAATAAATTATGGTTCGGAGTCCATATAGAAGGAACTACCGCTGCCCGCTACCAAGAAAGCGGCCGTTTCTTCTGCAGAGGAAGTGGCGGCGGTCGCACGTGTGTGCGAGCGTAGTGCCAACGCCAACTTTCACGTTTTCTCTTTCAAGTGACTGCTATCAAAGATTACGACCATTACTACTACTACCACTACTACTACTACTACCACTACTACTACTACTACCACAACTACCGATAGATTCTGCTCTCGCTATAACGTAATGCTATTTCGTCTGAGATGCGTCTACACGTTTTTGTGCGAGTATTCGCTCGTTCGTTCGTTGGTTTGTCGGTCACAGCGAATTGATCGCTCGACGTGCTGATTGGACGGACGAATGTCATCTTAGATGCGTCGAAGGCTTTTAATAAAACACTGTCCTTTAGTCGGTCTGTCGCATTTAAGGTAGACATAAATATACGTTTTGTCGATATGTCACACTTACGTTTCAAATAAGCTTTTCATACGCAAAACGGCGTTACAAGAACAATTGCAACATTATAGAATGTTCTTATTGGTGTAAATGCCGTTTTTTTTTAAAGTAAAATAAAAAAACAAAACAATATGGCAACCGTTACAAATTCCTAAAACGAGTTGAATAATTTGGTTTTATATTTAATTGTGTAGTCTCAGTACTACACAGTCTGATTCGTCACGATATTTAAGTGGCGTGTTTAGTTTTGATTCATTCCTTTTATTTCTGTTATCGGCATTGGTTTCCCCGATATATTTCTAGTTAGAATTATTTCTAGAAAGACATCGGTAATTACGTGAAGGTTGCCAACATCCTAAGTGAAAGTGTTGCGGTAGAACGAACTGGATTCGAACATAGCCCACCCAGGTTGCCAGTCCGTCTCGTTAACAACTTAGCCACTGCCACCTCCCTTTAGTTTTGATGAACTAATCTGAAATTCCATACACACAATCATACACACACACACACACACACACACACACACGCGCGGGCTCGCACACATCCTCTATTATATCTAGGTGAATATCGAGCGATAATACTGACAAAACAACTTGCGTTCGTCATTTGTGACGAAGAGTGTACACATACACAAACACACACACATACATTATATATATATATATATATATATATATATATATATATATATAATTTATTTAGATACTGTATATTACATATTTCAGCCAAAAGGGCAGATTTAGACATCTTTAGTAAATCTCTGTGCCTAGTGGAAACATCGGCAAGCTGAAACGATTGTAGTCACGGCCTGATAAGCAATGGTGTCAACAATGACAGTAAACGGTGTATCTCTGAGGGTGTCCCCGAAAAAATCCGGTATTGGATAGTGATTAACTAAGAATTAACTGACACAATATATATATATATATATATATATACATATATATATATATATATATATATATATATATATATATATATATATATATATATATATATATATATACTGTGTCAAGAAGGCTGAAGGCAATGCAGCGAGCCGGATTGATAAGACGCTGGAAAGAACAAATATACACAATTAAAGGAGAGAACTTTCACCTATCTATTTTCTTTTCAATCTTACAAAAACAGCAAGTATGGTGTTAGCTGTGTGTGATGTTCGTGTGACGATTAGAAATAAGTTACCTATTTGCAATACATTTTTTTATATAAGACTTCATGTATATATTGAATACTGTGTAAATAAATACTGAAACAAAAATAGATACATAATTTATCTTATGATATAATATATACAAATACATATATATATATATATATATATATATATATATATTTATTTATTACTCATCCATATATATATGTATATGTGTGTGTGTGTGAGAAATTAAAAAGGAAAAAAAGCAAGAGGTATTTTTATATATTCATCAACGTTTCGTCTTTATTGTAAGACTTCCTAAGGATGGCAATTTGAAAAAAAAATGTCATGCAAATACATTGAAATATTGGGTTGACAGGGTGGGTTGATAAGGAAAAGTATTAGCCGTGGCTACTGTGATCGCTGGCGGAGAGTCCAGGCTGCGAGAAGTCAGTAGTGGCGAAGAATGAAATTAATATGGAAAGCTTTGAGTGGGTACCATTAAGGCAGCAGTGATAAAGGAAGGGGGGGAGGGGGAGAGAATTAGTGAATTTGCCTTAAAGTGGAGGAAAGGAAAGGGGGCTGAGATTTGTGTCGTGGTGAGGTGTGGCATGGATTTTGAGAGACTTTGGAAAGAAGAGGGAACGGGGAAACTCTATGTGTTTAGTATGTAAGTTGTATCATAGTTTTGAACAAAGATTTGAAGAAATGAAGATAACTTGAAAATTGGCGGGGGTGCAAGACTGTGAAGGAAATAGTCAAAGGGGTGAGATAGGTGAGAAGGGACAGGGGGAATTTTGTGTTGTGGTCAGGTGTGATTTTTTTTTTTTTGGAGGCTGGAAGGAGGAAGGGAGGGAGGAGTATTGACCAGGTGGCTATATATATATATATATATATATATATATATATATATATATATATATATATATATATATATATATATATATATATATATATATATATATATATATATATATATATATATATATATATATATGTATTCCCGAAACAGTGTTTCATGGTAAACAACTGATGATCACTTAAAATAGTGTTAGAAACAAACTACTATTATAACTGTAAAAAAATAAATAGACTTACATGAGTGATTTTCCACTGAAAGACTTGGGACTATAAGTTTTTTTTTTTGTTTTTTTAATATAGTTTTAATGGTTTAGAAACTTCCGAGACTATATATATATATATATATATATATATATATATATATATATAAAGAGAGAGAGAGAGAGAGAGAGAGAGAGAGAGAGAGATATATATATATATATATATATATATATATATATATATATAGAGAGAGAGAGAGAGATATATATATATTGATATGATAAAGTTATATCTTGTTTTTGTATTTACTTTCTCGATACATAACTAGAGCGTAGTGATATGGAAATATACACATGTAAAGTTATGTTTCATTCAACGGATCAATTCCTCAGGACAACTGAATAAAACACAAAATATTTTGTGTATCCGAGATATTATAGGTATAATATATAATATAATATATATATATATATATATATATATATTATATTATATTATATATCATACTTATGGTATATATGGCATATATATATATATATATATATATATATATATATATATAAGGTTAGTAGGAGATAACCATAACTGAGTTCTCGATTACTAAGAGAAATAAATAATAAGAGCGTAATGTTTAATAATGTTTGTATTACAAAATGTAATGTCTGCATAAAATATAGGCTGAATAGAGTCCGATAAAGAGACCTTTATACCTCTCTTTTGACGGTAACGATGTTGTTCTGATCTTCTGTAATACAAGCATTAATAAATATAATTTTTTTAAAGTAAATATTAATCATTATTATGTTAAAATACTTCACTGTAGGCTATTCTAGTTCACATCGGTCGGGGGGCTCGAACCCGGTATACAAATCGGCACTGATTCGTAGACGAGTCTCTTACCCCCGGCCAGCGCCAACTAGCATGTAAATTATGACGGATTTAAATCTATACGCCAAAGCAGCGGACGGGTACGGCGAGCAGATAACAGCAATTCAACAATAAAACACGAGGTTGGAATCTCGCTTTAAGCCGTAGTATTACTGCTTGTTAATAAATTATCTCTGAGTACACCAGTATTTGTAAAGGGGTCTATAATTATATATTTAAAAAAAAAAATTATTTAAACCTACAAACATCGATGTTTCATGCGTACGCTATCTACAGTGTAGGAGATGCTAATTCCCGTCGGTCGGAGGGCTCGAACCCGGTTTACAAATCGATACTGATTGGGTGTCGAGGTAATATATATATATATATATATATATCAATGAAGATTTATACACATGTCTTAAATAAATTAATTAGAAGATTACTCACTTTCTACACCAATATCTTCCTAAACACAGATGCAGATATGTTGAAACGTGCTCGTCAAGCGGTCCTTATTCATTTTAGATATCGGTATGACTATGAGAAACACGTCTGTGAACCTTTATTATTAAGATGTGTTTAGTATTATATGTATCAATAGTACACACATAGTAGTTCAATAAATATAATATATCGACCAGCATGTATTCATTTATATGGATATGTAGTTCAATAGATATAATATATCTTCCAGCATATATTCATTTATTTATATAGATATGTAGTTCAATAGAATACTATATCGACTAGCATATATTAATTTATATAGATATGTAGTCAATAGATATAATATATCCACCAGCATATATTAATTTATATGGATATGTAGTTCAATAGATATAATATATCGACCAGCATATATTAATTTATATATATATATATATATATACATATATGTAGTTCAATAGATATACTATATCGACTAGATTTTATTCATTTATATAGATGTGTAGTTCAATAGATATAATATATCTACCAGCATATATTCATTTATATAGATATGTAGTTCAATAAATATAATATATCGACCAGCATATATTAATTTATATATATATATATATATATATATATATATATATATATATACATATACACATATACACATATATGTAGTTCAATAGATATACTATATCGACTAGATTTTATTCATTTATATAGATATGTAGTTCAATAGATATAATATATCTACCAGCATATATTAATTTATATAGATATGTAGTTCAATATATATAATATATCGACTAGCATATATTGATTTATATAGATATGTAGATCAATAGATATACTATATCGACTATCATATATTAATTTATATGGATATGTAGTTCAATAGATATAATATATCGACCATCATATATTAATTTATATATATATATATATATATATATATATATATATATGTCGTTTAATAGATATAATATATCAACTAGCATATATTTATTTATATAGATATGTAATTCAATAGATATTATATATCGACTAGCATATATTAATTTATATAGATATGTAGTAAATAGATATGATATATCGACTAGCATATATTCATTTATATAGATATGTAGTTCAATAGATATAATATATCGACCAGCATATGTTTATTTATATAGATATGCAGTTCCGTAGATATAATATATTCGACCACCATATATTCATTTATATAGATATGTAGTTATGAAATTGGTGTATAGTCCTAGCCGTTGTCCTAGTGGTATGGTATGCAGTCCGGTATTTGCATGAGTTTTTTTAAGTGAGTCTCTGGTGATGTTTTTTTTTTGTGTAGTCATTATCCACCCGAACGATATTGTTTTCGTCAAATGTCTGTCGCTTTTGAATCCTGTTTTTGTTTATGCCCTCAGTGCTCCCCCTTTTTGAAACGAGGTAGATTTTGTACTTGTCTTCGTAGATCCCCATCTTTGTTGTGCATCTAATGGTCAGATTACATTGATTTACATGCTTCGCGCTGTTGTCCGATTGGTCGCTGTTTAATTTATAATATTTCGGCCGCTGTACTATCCGGTCTTCTTGACAGGTGTTTTTCTTGTTTTTATTATTCTCCTAGCGGTAACATTCTTGAAATATCGAATTGAATTATTTTATTTAATTCACTGGAAGAAGTTCTGCGTTTTACTCCTTTCACAATTACTTTTTGTTAATAGACATCCTTCATAAGGGATTGATTTTACAACGTGATGGCAGTGTAGTGGGTTTATGAATAACAAACTAAGATGCGTAAGACTGTCTTGCTGTACATATAGTCTTCTGGACAAGTGCGTCGGGTAAAGATAGGCTCCCTTTTTACAGACTAGAAAAATTATCACCCCTGTCAGTACCGTAGATCTCACAAAAGCACCATTCACTCGTTGATAAAGTATTGTTACCACATCTTGGCTGCTACATCAACAACGAGTTTCTCCCTCTGGGGCAGGGTACACACATAATGTCTCACCTGATAAGTCTCGTACTGTCTGTCCAGTACACACGCATTGAACTGACATTTTAAGGCTACCTAAGTACATAGAAGATCTGACCAAGTCTGCTGCAAGGTAGGTAGACTCCCTTTATCTGGTTAGAACACTTCTTATACCTGCCAGTATCCTATATTTCTATAAAGCCATCAATTGCCGTGCATAGAGTATTGTTGTCACACCTGGGCTAGTGCATCAAATACGAACCTCTTACTCTTGGACAGGGTACAAAAGATGTCTGTCAAGTTGCATCCATGTGACTGTTTTACAAGTACTTCCACGAAACGTACTCAGATAAACTCGCTGCACTTGTACCACCTCAAGGTAAATACTCCTGACCAGCAACAATACCCCCGTTCACTGTAGAGGTCCCTAATTGCCGGAAACTTGTATACTCTGATAGCTTCTTTCCTCGGACCGTTTGTGTTTGGAATTCCATGAGATGTGATCCGATTATCTTACTCAACTTGTACCCCATAAATGTAAAATACCCCAGACCCACTCGAGTAGCTGCTAAATCCCACCCGATCAGTTTAGATGTCCTTAGATGATAGAATATTTTCTTTTCTGCTTTCCTCAGACAGCTCAACTTTGTAATTCCCTTTCGACTCCCTGTTTCCCCGACCGTGCCAACTTGCAGAAATTTAAATGTAATGTGATAAAATATGTTGCTGCCTAGCTCCCAATACTCACGTTGCTTCCCGATAAATCTGGCCCCTCCACAGTAGCCCTTACGCTTCAGTGGTAATATGCCTTGTTAGGTGCGATGAACCATAAAACATTGAATGAGTTCAATCAAAGTTTACAAAATATCAACTTAAACGAGGTATCTAAAAAGCGTGGAATGAGATCAGTCACCCCAGTCGATTATATAAAGAGTGTACTTCGTACTTTCAGATTATTTTTATAAATACAATCCAAAAAATCAGAAGAAGGCCGGGGAGTGAAACGACCGAAATTACAACAATAATGAGCCATGTAAAATAATATAAATGACAAGAAAGATGGTAAACTATGTCATAATCTGACATAGTTTACCATATTATTTTACATGGCTCATCTTTGGTAGGTGGTCTGAAAAGATTTAACTATTTGTGATAAAATATTCTATGATTCGCTTTGAAATACTTTACGCTTCGTTGGCCTTTGGCTAATGATCAAAGTGTAGTATCTGTTCCGATGGATACTGCACTTCATAGATCGGTATTGTCTTTACGCCGGTCTGTGGATCTGTCCTGTGCAGTTCTAGGAGGTCCACCCTCCCAGGCTTCGCCTTCCCTCTTTGGGGAGGAGTAAGTTTATTGCTTACTGCCTGAGGCGCCCCTACCGGGGAATGCCGACGGGGCTGCCCAGGCAATTTTTAATGGCCAGAGCGCTCACCTTCTCGGGCGCTGGCTTTTCAAATCCCACTTTCCGACCTTGTGTCACATACTCCCATTGTGGGTGGGCGTTAAATAAACGCTTTGAAATACTTTAATATACGATTTCATTATCCACTAGATATATCCATAACTTGTATAATTCAAATTGGGATACTCTCATAGGGAATGCACCATGTGTTTGTGACTTCACATCGTCAACGTTCGGGCAGGCTTCGGAAGCGCCCGAAAGTTGACGAAACTATTAACAAATCAAGTTGCAGCAGGCAAAATCCAAGCAGCGGATAACTTTTTTGAGAAAAATTAATCGCGTTCAATAACAAAATATGAACAGCAACAGAACCAGTACATAAGAAAACTGTTGGACCAGCTGCAACCCTGTCATAAAAAGAAACACCGAAAAAAGATGCATGGAGTATTGTTGCTACATAAGGGCTGGTGCATCATCTCTTAGGCAAGGTCCAAAAAAGAGTCGCCAACTTAATAGGTCCCTCACTATCCACCAAGCTCCAGCCCCTGTCCCAACGCCGCAATGTTGCTTACTTGTGCTAGTTTTACAAGTACTTAAATGAGCTGTGCTCTGATGAACTTGCTGCTCTGGTGCCCCCACGACGCAAATTCACTAGACCAACCCGACAATCTGCCAATTTAGGTTTACCCCCCCCCCTTCTAAAAAAACCTCTCACCCTTTTTCTTAGTAGCCCCTTACGTCTACAGTGGTGGTCTGCCTCGTTTGAAGTGAACTATGTTAAAAAAAAAAAGATTCGAAAAATAAACTATTTGCTTTAAAACCGTTCGATCGTTTAGAAAAAATGCTTAGAAACAGTTCTTTCGGTGTTTATGTTAACAATAAATAACACATTTAATAGTTAACTGTAAAAAAACATTTAAATTTTAAAAAACACATTTAACAGTTAAATGTAAAAAAACATTTGAATTTTAAAAAAACACATTTAACAGTTAAATGTAAAAAAACATTAAATTTAAAAAAACACATTTAACAGTTAAATGTAAAAAAAAATTAAATTTAAAAAAACACATTTAACAGTTAAATGCAAAAAAAAATTAAATTAAAAAAAAACACATTTAACAGTTAACTGTAAAACAACATTTAAATTTTAAAAAACACATTAACAGTTAAATGTAAAAAAACATTTAAATTAAAAAAAACACATTTAACAGTTAAATGTAAAAAAAAAACATTTAAATTTAAAAAAAAACATTGAAAAACAAAACAAAAAACAAAATCATCTCATACATCTAAAAAAAATTCATTAACATTTGACAAAAAGTAAATAAATACACATCTAATTAATTACAGTAATTAAGCTATGGTTATTCGTTAATTATTTTTATATATGCATTTTACTTGGAATGTCTTCGTCTGAAATTATCGTCTGCTAGTCTCCAATTTAACGTTTGACAATTTTCGCCTCGTTTTCACCTCGTCAACTCTCGGGCGCGTCCGAGACTTGCCCGAACATTGACGACGCGAAGTCACGGAGACATGGGGCGTTCCCTATAAGAGTACCTGAAACCCTCATATGTTATGGAAAGACCTGTGATAAAGATATGTACATCTTGTGTGGCATAAGTTTTCCCCTGTATGCAACTAGTTTTCTATTATGGCTCAATAGTTTATACTATGCTTGATCCAAGCTTCTTAGCGTTGAATCACTGCGGTGACATCGAAGTTAATAATGACCCTCCAAACGTTATCTCACAGTAGCTATGTCATTTTCTGTCCTACAACCATCAATTTTATCCTGTTCATTTCTCGTCTCCCTAATAGGCGCTTTATTGTCAGTTTTTGGAAAGCCTCTCCAAAATTACTGTTGAGCTTAAACAACTGTTTCCGTCGCGAAGCACAGCTTTATAATAGTGAGGTTGCACATAATATATTGTTCCATGTTCTACTTGACTTCAATTTGTAGCCTGGGTTTATAGGAAAAGATAGCGATAATAAAATGGATACACCTTTTTGAACCACTCTGTATAACATATTGTTTAATTAGAGCAACAAAGTCGATTTAATCGAAGTGTTTTATCGACATATTTTTTTTATTTACATCTGTGTTTAAAAGAATTCACGAAAAACACAATAGGCAACCATAGAAAGTTTTATTACGGAATATCAACCTGTTTTCTTGGTTATTTAATGCCAAAACAAATACCTAATGTACAGTATGTTTAGTTTTATATCAGTTACGAAACCCACAGTAAACACAAACATAAAACTTGTTTGTACGTCTGAAGACTCATATGACCGGTCCGTAATAACAGTTTAATAGCAATAACCGTGACATGTGACTTGAACGACAACAGTTACAATATGAATATCTGCGGTTAGATATGCTCTTTCCCTGTAAAGCGTAATACTCATGTATACATCTGGGCAAAGCGTTGGCTTTCAGTATATAGTATTCATAAATTGTTTCAATTTTAGTATGCGTGTCTTTGAAGCCTATGGTTAGACCACAGTTTCTCATTTCTTTTACATTTTTGAACTCTGCAAGATATTTTCATTAGATTGTAGAGGCCAAAAAGACAGTGCTGCATCATATGACACCCTTCTCAACATTCGGAGAGAGTTGGGTCGATTTTGTAGCCCCATCTGGCCATAGTAGGTCTTGAGCCAGAAGGGTAGAGGTCAGATGAGCGTAGTCCAATGCCAATAGCAGTGGAGTATTCTTTAGCGTGTTGGTGCATTGCTGTAGTCTGGTTTCTTTCTGAGTTAGCGGACTAGCTATTGCTTGAAGGATTCTCGTAGACTTCAGTCGTTGGGTCGTGGGTTCAAGTCAGTCAATCAAATGGCTTTCATTACTGGTAGCCTTAATTAGATCTGCTCATCTAACTGATTCTTATATCATATCTTCGAAGGCTATGTCAGCAAGGAGATGCAACTTTCTGGAGTTATTGGCGTCTCCTTACTCTCTATCCAATATAAATCTCTCTATTTCTATCCCAACCTGCTCACCCCTCCCCCTTCTCTATCACGCCTCCTCTCTCTCTCTCTATCACCTCATCTGTCGATTTTCCCGTCAACTTGAAAATCGTTGACGAATTACTACATAATAACATTAAAAATCGCTGTAAAGGTCGACCATCTAACCCATTTCCGTTTCTGTTGAGACCCACTTCCTAAAAAAGAATATAAAAAAAAAAAATTATATTTCATCCAAGGCGATGGTGAAAAAGAATATACCAGTTTTGTAGATGTGTTTTGTGTAGTTTTTCACTTCTGAAAATTTGGGAAAAATCTCAGGGACATAACTGGTGTTTGATCTTGCACAATTTATACTAAAAAAACATAGGGACTAATGAGACTATTATGTGTAAAGATACGAGAGGTTAATTTAAGAGGAAATAATCCAATGTGGCCGGATATTAATTATTTAACTTCCGTTTTAGAAAGACTAGAATACTTAAATGACAGAGTCGTTAAAGTTTCCCAAGTTTTGTGTAGCCACACTGATGAGTTATGAAAACATGAAAAACGTATCTTCGAAAGATAACATTTTACACACACACCTACACACACGCACCCACCCACGCGTTTTATATTTAAAATTAATTTTTTGACTCGTGTGAACCAAATAGCTTGCTTCGCTCGCGTTGTCGTGTTGCAATCTTTCGGCCGTTCTATCCTCCGGCCTCCTTCAAGTGCCTGTATTTGCAAGCAACCTTAAACAATATTCGAGCAGATATTTTATATTCAATAAGGAGGTTGAAATAGTTTTTCGTTAGATCGTCCTTTCCTAGGGGCAGATAACTCGTAGGGCTTAATTAACTTCCATGTTATTCATTATTACGATGTCGCTTCGAAAATTCCCAGATGATTATCGACTGAAGAAAACCTCAGGGTAGAGAAACTTAAAAGTAGAGAATATAACTACAAAAGCGAAGGAACTTATTCAGACTTTATTGGGACAGAATAATAACTACTCTATTCAACGTCCATATACACATTATATGTATATATATATATATATATATATATATATATATATATAAATATATATCAATAGATATATGAATATGTATACACATATGTGCGTGTATGTGTGTGTTTGCCTGTATATATATATATATATATATATATATATATATATATATATATATATATATATATATGATATATGATATATGTTGGGAAAAAGACATAGATATGAATATATATATATATATATATATATATATATATATATAGTTTACTATTTCATATAGATATATAAATATATATGTGTATAGTATATCATTATACGTTACATATATATATATATATATATATATATATATATATATACGATTATTTATAGATCAGGACGGAGGAACTCGATTCTTGACAGCAGTAAGCTTTTTGAAAAGAATAAGATGAAACAGTTGCAGAAGAATAGGGCAGCGAGGATACGAGGAAAAGAGACGGGACATGATCCTCCAGCACATGGAGGAAACATGGAACACATAACATGCCAAGTTTGCAACTTGGTAACTATGTCATGTGGAGGTTTTTTGAATAACGAACGAGTGCATGTTTTGCAAAATTAAACACGGACAAGGGGTGACTTCATCACAGCACCTGCTACCCTTTTGGTATGGTCTGTAAAAGTCTAGCAGGCTTGAATAGCCACATCCGAACCTCTCGCTTCGAACCCGTTACACTAATATCACATTGATACGCCAAAAGTGGTCATATATATATATATATATATATATATATATATATATATATATATATATATATATATATATATATATATATATAGTAAGCTATGAAAGTATATTTATGGCAATTAAGCTACACAGGGGTTCCCGCGTTTCATTCCCGGGAGGAATCTTCAGGCTAAAATACATGAAACGTGGATGAACAGCGGGAGCCTCTATGTAGCTTAATTGCCATAAATATATGTTCATAGCCTACTACACAGCTCTTATTACGTATCGAGCATTGTTGAAGTAAATACTGAAAATTGATACATAAAAAGTATACTTCCTTATAAAATGTTATGTGGATGCATGAAATAGTAATATATATACATATATATATATATATATATATATATATCAGTACTTACTTCAACAGTGCTGAATACATAAGTCAAGCTTAGTAGTACAGAATGATCTTGGCAAGTAAGCTACAAAGAAAACCTTGCATTTTATTACGAGGAGTCGTTATCAGACAATTAACCGGATGATTTCCTTCAGGAATTAAACACACAGCTTTTCGGCTTGGTTATTTTTCTTTCTTTTGTTCTCTCTCTCCCTATATATATATATATATATATATATATATATATATATATATATATATATATATATATATATATATAATTATGTAAGCGACGTCGAGCCTGCTCAGTACTGAATTGGTGACTTATTGTGAATACCAGGCGCTGTATGTGGACACCTAGCTATGGGCAAATGGCGCCGACAACCAGCAGTGTCTAGCGTTGCGACCATGGCGAACAACCTTGAATGACAATCACCAATAACATATCGAAAACCATGGAGGGTTTTCTTCAATAGTGATCTAACATTTTGATAGTAATGATGATATATATATATATATATATATATATATATATATATATATATATATATATATATATATATATATATAGTATCACGTGGCTTCACATTTCCAAAACAGATGACAACAGAAGCTGAAGGATGCCGGATGGCTAAGACTTTCCGTGCTTGAAACCGACGGTACGAATGTTGTACTAATTTTTCTGTACCAAAATAAATAAATATTATGCTCTTAGTTTTTAACTTTAATTCTTAATTAATCGAGCGCTTTGCTGGGATTTTTTAAAACTATATTACAAAGAAATTATATATATATATATATATATATATATATATATATATATATATAAATTACGGATAATTTTAAGTTTAATTCACGTTTTATATAATTTTCAAAAATTTATCGGACAAATATAATGAGTTACTTCACGCTTGGAAAAATAGAAAAATGAAAAACATGAGAATATATAAATTATAGATGTAAGTAATTCGGACTGTTCTCCGTCCTTCATCAAAAATGTATTGCTTACATAAAATAAATGATTGAACATGACATTTATAAAACAAAAACTGAATAATTTCAACTTCGAACAACTCTCATCATCTCAACGCTCATTTGATGACGCGTTGATGCATACTTTCGTTGAGCGGCTCCACATGAACTTTGAACAAGAAAGATACGTTTTCTTTTTTGTTGTTAATATCTTAGCATACATAAATAAGGTCTGAACATCGTTGTTAGTGTTGTTGATATGTATGAGCTTGTGGATTTAATACATCTGAACAAATAGTCTTTTGCGGATGTACGATCGTTACTTGTGCGCTTACGCTGAAGACTAGATATAACAGAAGGAATTTGTGGATATGGTAAACAGAAAAAAAGTTGAAAGTTCTATGGAAGATGAATTACAGGGTTGTAAGGTGGGGTGGATGGGAACACCTTGCCCAAGAGTGTCCGAAACCCGTTAAGTCAATGTAACCCATAGATTTAACTCACACACGGACTATCACTTTGGGTCTGAAATTATTTGGGAATAATGATACCTAAAAGCAACTACCAGAAAAGGGGACAAACCACTCGAGAAAGTTTTTGAAATTGAGTTGATAACCTTAGCAGTGCGTGTGCTTTCGTCCATTGCACGTTTTTATGCTGGCTGAAATCAGTGATAAAAAGCGAACAAAGATGAAATACAACAAAGAATAAATGATGGATCTCTAAGAATGTGTCGAGTAAACAGCTGAAGACTGATCGTGTAAAACTAGTTACATCGTATTGTTGTAAATGTCAGATTCGTTCAATGGGAATTCTCGTCGTCAAAACATGCTGTTTACAATTTCATGGCTAGAAAAGGATTATCTGTTCTTCGTTTCACCCGTATACTCTACATTACTTATTTTCTCTTTCTTCATCACACTATTTTAAATAGTGATATATATATATATATATATATATATATATATATATATATATATCACCCCAAACAAGGCAGACCGCCACTCTAGACGTAAGGGGTTGCTGAGAATTAGGGTGTAGGATTTGGGTGTCACCCATAGTTTGTAGCAGTGTAGCGATATGTCTAGTTTTAAACCTCTGCATGTCGGTACTGTCGGGGAAACAACGAGCAAGGAAGGAGTTCCAGAAGCCAGCAGCACGAGGAAAGAAGCTATATATATATATATATATATATATATATATATATATATATATATATATATATATATATATATGATTACTAATATTTGTTTCATCTACATACGTATAGGTTTCATCCTTACGGGGATCGTCAGTGTAAAGAAAGAATCATTCGTACTGGTCGCCTGACTCGAACCCCCGAACACGAGTTATGTTTCAAATTCAAATTCAAACGTCTTAGGCCACACAGCAGTTATCAACAACCCGTTAAATCAGTGAGTGATTAATCCTATTTAAAGGCAGCCGCCGTAAAGTGTTCGACTAGTGAAAAGAACATGTATTGAATCCACGATGAAGGCGGTGGTAATACAACTCACTACAGTACACAGCCTGGATTTGCTGGGCGACAAATAATTATAAATATTTGTTTTTATCTACATACGTATACGTTTTATTATTATGGGAATCATCAGTGTAGAGAAGTCGATCTCGAATATATATAAATATATATATATATAAATATGTTTATATATATATATATATATATATATATATATATTAAGTGGTGTACTAAAAGCGAACTTTTAGGAAAGGTAAAACCTATTGTGAAGAGTATACAGCTCAATATCCAGAATAGAGCAGGTAGATTACTTTCCTTGATAGCTCAGCCCAGGAAGTATTTTTAATGGCGAATATTTTCCACCTCACTCTTTACTGAGCCTGCCTGCATCCACGAGCGTACCTCTTATTGGACTTTTTACCCTTTGGATTTTCTATTTTCGCCGCACCTGAAGTTGTGGCTTCTTGGAATTTAACTTTGAATCCTCTCTCACAACATCTCGTGCCTCTTAACGACCTACCTATCTACATCTCATTCTCTCCGCTGGACTTTTCGACACCAGACTTTTTGGCAATCGGACATTTGCTTGCATTCGGGCAGAGTTTTGCCCTGTGTTTCTTTCCCTACAACTTTTATTTTATTTTTTCAAATTTTAAATCTTGGCCTTTGCCAACTTATCTATCCCAGCAACTTCCATCTGATGATAAGATTTTGATATTTGAAAAGCCTGGCTTAAGGAAAATTTAACTTGAATAAATTGCCTTTTGCGGATTATACCTTGCTCTGAGCAATTGAATTGAATTTTGATTTGGCTTTTGCTTCTCTAATTCCTTTCCATTCTTCTTCATATATATATATATATATATATATATATATATATATATATATATATATATATATAGAGAGAGAGAGAGAGAGAGAGAGAGAGAGAGAGAGAGAGAGAGAGAGAGAAAGAGTTGACACTGTTTATCTACTGCGAAAACGTTCCTTATTGATAGATGTCTACTCGCGCTTCTACGAGGGGTTTACCTATCTATCCTCTCGTTGGTCTGTAACGCCTACGTTTAACTTAATAAGTATTTTTTTCAGAGAAATCGCTCCAGACAAAGCATGAAGCCACTTGATGTAAGGAGCTTAAAAATACTACTTCAAGGTCAAAAACTAGCCAAAGATAAGTGTTAGATTGATAGATTCCGACCCAGGAAACACCGATGTTTCCCCCTTCATCAGAAACATCACTCATCATCAACATAAGGGTAGCGAGAGTTACGAAGCTGCGGAATTGTTGTACGTCTATTTCGTATGTGTAATTAAAAATTAATGCGTTCGTCAACTCTGTGTTCTCATCTGCATAAAACATTGATATTCTTGCTGGAATTTCCTAATTCTGTTATAATAGTCATTACTCAGCATTCTTATCTTATTAAAAAACACAATGGAGTATGGCAAGACATCACAAAAACGATATTGATCTTTATAAACACCTCTATATAAACGATTACTGATCGACTTCCTTGAAAATGTTATCCGTTAGACTTCAAATTCCATGATCGATCTATCTGGCAAAGGAGGAAGATTTGCTGATTTCTGGTTCAGAATATATCGATCTAACACTTATCTTTTCCTTCTTTTTGACCTGGAAGTAGTATTTTGTGTTGCTCCTTACATTAAGTAGCATCATGTCTTGTCTGGGGCGATTTACATAAAAAATACATATAATTATTTGTTGAATATCAATATATTAACATGTAGTAATGTTAGCTTTTTATTCAACGTACGTCAATACTATTAAGCGAAAGATTTCGGATAGAAATAACAGCAAGAACAAGTCATTATGCAATTGTTAGAGATGCGATTGTAAATCGAACAATATTGCACCAGTAGTAGTATGATTTTTTAAAGTAGTTATTTACAGTGCATATTTGGACATGAAGTCGAAATGGTTGGCGCTAGAAAAGCGGTAAATCTTATATTGTAACATTTAATGTTGAAATTTTATTTTGTTCAAATTTCATTGCGTCTGGCTTATTCACTTTTTCAATTTGTACGGAATACATTTTCAGCATTTGTGAGTTTATTATAATATTTTCTAGCGACTAGCCTGCATATATGAGAAAACATGTTATAAAGCTGCATGTGTTCTCGTCATATTAATAAAGGTTTTGAAGGACCATATACATATATAACCTGACGATACTCTACGGGGATGAAACGCAACACAAGAATGTCGCATTACGCTAATTGAGACTGCTTTTTAATATATCAAACTAGGATCTTACCTTGTGTTTAAGGGGGCGATGACTATATTTTTAAATAAACATTCTATTATTGTATACAACAATCTGTATAAATGTGAAGTTTATATATATATATATATATATATAAAATTTATACATATATATATATAAATCTGTATATACACATATATATATATGTATATATATATGTATATGCATATGTATATATATATATATATAAAATTTATACATATATATATGAATCTGTATATACACACATATATATATATTTATATATATGTATATGCATATGTATATATATATATAAAATTTATACATATATATGTATATATATGTATATGCATATGTATATATATGTATATGCATATGTATATATATATGTATATGTATATATATATATGTATATATATATAAAATGTATACATATATATGTATATATATGTACATGCATATGTATATATATGTATATATGTATATATATGTATATGTATATATATATATATGTATATATATATATATTGTTGTGACAGTATCCATTAAATTTACGTAGTATCCTTTTTAAATATTAAATACATATTTTTTGTACAATATTCAACTCGAACATTTTCAAATCGATCCAAAACGATTGAATACCTTACATGGAGATATATGTTTTTTTTATGAAGGCGTCAGTTATGTAATATTTAAAGTAGATAAATCTGTGAAGCCATTTTTACAAAGAAAAATTAATATAGGCAAAACGTAAGAGAAAGTGACATGTATCCATCATCTTAAAACTTTAGCATTGTAGAAAGATATTTGCAATATTCCCAATTTAATAGAAATTGATCGTGAAGTGTTATTTTCGTTAAAAAATGGCCTTTTAAAATGTACGCTACTCAAAGTTGGAATGGGTTTCATTTTTTATGCGTTCTTGCATTTAAATGCGAGTCTTTTTGTCTGAATCGGTCGATTAGGCTGTCACGCTGAAGTTTATTCTTAATACTGATATTGAACAGTAAAGAGAGAGTAGCAACCCTATATGAAGTCAGTGCCCCTTATAGTGCTACTATACACAGTACTTAGAGAAGGAGAGAGAAAGAGAGAGAGAGCGAGAGAGAGGGAGAGAGATAGAGACAGAGACATAGAGAGGGATAGGTATATTATCTTTGATGTCATGTAAGACATGTAGAGAAACTTAGAATTTTAGGAAAATCTCCATCGTTCCAGTAATCATAGGAGCTCATGAAAAATGATAATAATAAAAAACTACCTGACGAATATACATCGTAAACAAAACGTAGGAGTGATTCAAGAAGTGTGCTTAAAAGGAACGGTTGAATACTAAAAAACGATTTCTCAGTTGTAATCTCTGGAATAGGGGCTCATGTCTGCTATCCAATATGATGTCCCATCTCCATCAAAAACAAAAACGATAAGAAAATAAAAAAGATCAACACTTGTAGTCTTTTAAAAACTACATGGTTAAAAAACTGTGGCAATTGTGCCGATCTCAAATCAGATCAGATAAAATTATTGCCAACAAATAGCAGTGTCACAAGTCATGAAAAAAAGACAATTATAAGATGTTATATTCATATAGAATATTAATGGGTGTCCAAGTCCACTTTAGAACTGGCTATGGTTAGGCATCGTTACTACCTTCTGAGCACGTGGTTCAATTGGGGAAGAAGGTGGTTGGTTGCTTTTTATGAGTCTAACACAACAATTCTCTCTTTTCAATGCAGACGATCTGATCCTGACTTGCCCTTAATTGAAATGAATGGATCCCCTCTTCAGGAGCCCTGCCCCCTGTTTTTACAGGCTTCTGGGACTGACCGTCACTCTAGATCTGAAATAGAATACTTACATAAAATCCGTTGCTAAATTACAAATGGTTGGATCATTCTACCGCTCCAAAAGGTATCTCACTCCTGACGCATAAAAAAGCCGAATACGTCCTAAGATGGAGTACGTTTGCCACATCTAGGGGTGGGGTGGGGGGCTGCTGCTCAGAGCATCCTTTCCTGCAGTGACAGAGTAGAACATCACTTCCAAATTTAGTGGGCGATGTCATTTTTTCCTCGCTATTACCGCTTATCCACGGAAGATACGTTGCTATTCTTTCTCTACGTTATCGTTATCGTTATCGTTATCGTTATCGTTATCGTTATCGTTATCGTTATTGTTGTAGACCCGTGCTGGGGGTCACAAAGATAACAACCACAAATTGTGACAGGTTAAAATATACAATGTATTTATTCATAGCAATACAGTAACGCCACTAAATGTGGTAGGAGATGACCGGATTCCTACCATGCGGTAAAACATGAATAGGAATGTCCTCTATATTTAACACCTACCCACTATAGGAGTATGTGACACAAGGTCGGAAAGTGGGATTTGAAAAGGTGAGCGCTTTAGCCATTAAAGATTGCCTGGACAGCCCCGTCGGCATTCCCCGGTAGGGGCGCCTCAGGCAGTTAGCTATCAACTTACTCCTCAACTTACTCCTCCCCAAAGAGGAGAGGCAAAGCCTGGGAGGGTGGACCTCCTAGAACTGCACAGGACAGACCCATAGACCGGCGGAATCATGCCCCGAAGGCCAAGACAACACCGGTCTATAGGGTGTAGTATCCATCGGAACAGATACCACACGTGGTACGAGGACTCTCACATAATAGGAATGTCCTGTTTGAGTCTTTTCAACCATGGTATTTATTATAGATGGTTGCTTCCATTAGTTCTTCAATAGGGGTGATTTGTACCCCACAACAGTTATCGTTATGTTAATGGCAGATGCTCGACTAAGTTTCCATCTATGGTCTTCCCCTGTAAAACGATCGCAACAAAATTCGTCTAGCTTCAACCACTTCCAATAAGTGTTCCTTCTTTCTTAGAGCTACCCGTCTGTGGTACACAATACCGCGGGGTGCTACCCACCTGACTACAGCATGGTGATTTTCAAGTCCAATATAAACAAATTCGTGTTGACCCGTCCTCTTAAATAATCAAATTCTGCCCAATTTCCACGATCACTACCAATCAACAAGGTGTTGTCTCACCATCCAACTGACATTCAATAACCTTTATCCCCGAGTGGGTTTCAGGCCTTGATAAGCGGTGATTTTTTTAATAAAGATAAACATTGTCCTTGTTCTACTAAGACCTATCGTACAAATTTGCTGTGTCCCGTGGAGACCACGACTAGGCACTGGGGTGAAAACACACATGAAAAGGTATTTCTAAATTTCCGTTGATGATGTTGTATGCAAGAATCGGGTTCCCTTCCATCCTCCGCTGATTAAGTGAGACGCTAATCATTTACGGATCTAACCAATCAGCGGCCATGATACATCCAGCGCCGCCTTGAACTGGCTGGATGTCTGCAGGCGTAACAATGTCTCAGTCAGCTTGTTCCACGGCACAGCGGCCAGAATAAAAAATTAAGTATTCTGAATATATGCTGAACATGTACGTGTACGTTTTGAATTTATATATTTCGGTTCTTTTCAGCGTTAAATTTCCAGATTAAATTAACGCATATTAAGAATACAATAATTTATAATGTCTTTTTGAAAACGCGTTTTTAAGCACCGATTTTTAGTTTAAATACGTTAAATTAATCATATTTACCGAGTATTGATTTACTCCTCTCCAGGAGTTAGGCACAAGGCCAGTTTTTATCTTACTCCCACAAGTAAGATGTGACCCAAGGTCGGGCCGGGAAAGTGGGGTTTAAAAATTGCCTGGGCAGCCCCGTCGGCATTCCCCGGTAGGGGCGCCTCAGACAGTAAGCAATAAACTTACTCCTCCCCAAAGACGGGAGGCAAAGCCTGGGAAGGTGGACCTCCCAGAACTGCACATGACAGATCCTATTTACCGAGTAGACCCCGTAAAAATGCCACGATTTTTAGCTGGTTTATATATCTTATTCAATATAGTATTTTTTGTGTTCCTCCCTTAGTTAATTATCCCGAGAATTAAACTACCTACACGCATGCGTTAAATAAAATGGACGTAAGTGATACAAACTCGATGCAGTAGTAGTGGTGGTGGTGGTGGTAGTAGTAGTAGTAGTAATGCCAGAGTGTTCTTTATTTGTGCAGACGACGGCTGACCTTTTGCATTTTAATAGAATACAAAAGGGAGAGAGAGAGGCTTTCGTTGCGTGTATTATATCCATAGAAAAAGTGCTGTTACGCATATCTTACAATCTGAACTGATATAAAGCCAGCTGTATATACCGGTCGTTGCCCTGCTGGATGAA